>OY740772.1:13509909-14092533 GCA_963513935.1 Aphrophora alni
CATTCATGGTTCATTTTCACCTTTTAACTGACAACTACTACCAAACTGACATTTTTGGTGACAAAATAGTTTTGTTTTATTTTAAATTGGTTTTGGAGAAGGGCGAGTGAAAAAGTTTATGTAATTATTTTGACTATTTATTACCAAAATCTGTCAACAGTTAAAATTTCAAAATGGCCACATCAGACCTTCTACTAGATAATAATTTTTAACCCAACGGAGTCTAACCATAGTTCGAGACCGGTGACGACTGTGACAGGGAGGCCAGCCACCTTTGGTCAAAGATAACTTTCTTCAAGAAATTCTAGGGATTGGACTTTGTGGGTTTACTTCACCATTGGCTTAATGGTGAGCACACCAAGAGTGTGTTCCTTTTTAGGTGTTTTGAATATAAATAGTAGTCATTTTTCCTCTACGCAGCGATCCTTAGCTCACTCTAAATTAGTTTTGGGTACAAATAATTAAATGATATTATCAAATCATATTAAATAATATTATTTGTTAAAATATTAGAACATAATGTTGAAGTATGTATATAAAAATTCGATCGAATATTATAGAATTTTTATATTAGAGCATCAGATTGGATCAGAGAATTTGTATAAATCGATTGTATAAGAAATATTTCAATAACAATCAAATAAATGTGGAAACTGAACGATTGATTATATAGCTTATCCATTAAACCCAACTAGAAAGGCAAACATAGTGGTCCCAAGAATTACAAAATTTCTTCATTTCACTCTAGGAGTAATAAACAGGGTGAAATATTTTGCTAACCATAACTCGAAAATGAAGAGTTTTCCGACATATCTTAAAGACAGTTTTGTCTTTATTTTATCCCTAGAATCAGTTCCCAAAGTATTACTGTAATATTTTGAATGACTCTGTCTATATTAAAGGAAAACAAAATAGTAAGTCATAATCATAAAATCACACCACTTAAGTTACTTACCAGGTGTAGATAATTCCCCTAGATCTAGAATCCTACGTATAGCTCCTAAAGACGTTCCTGCAAACGCAACATGCCATTGTTCTATTTCACTATTATTTGCTCTTCGTCTTCTCAATGGTAATCTCGACCAATCACATGGCACTGAATATAACGCAGGAGGTTCACCCTTACTTAACTGACCACTTTGTGAACAGCATGAGCTACAGTAGCACACTGCGACTGATTCTCGACTAAAGAAACCACCTATAAAAATATTTATTACAGTCATTTAAAACATTAATTAATAATCTTAATAATAAACATTTTAATTGATCACAAAATGCATGAAAACACAATTTTCTACAAAAACCTCTTATTTGATTATAATATTACACTAGAAAATACACTCTTTGGATCCTATTATTGACTATCTATCCCCATTTGAAATATGGCGTAATCATATGGAATAACTCTTCGGATCGGGAGAAATAAAGGGTGTTACATTTCCAAAAAAGAACTGTTAGAATTATTACTAGTTTAAAAAAAGAATGGAATTTTGCAGGGAAGCATTAAGGACTTAAAGATATTATCATTCCCAAATTTATATATTTATGAAACCATTTATACTATTGGATTAAATCTAAACCATTATATAATAAAAAAATATTCATAATCACAATACCAGAGGAGCTGATTTATTGCGGTATCAAAGGCATAAGCTTTAGTAAATATAAAAAACATACTCCCCAGAGATTGTAAGAGTGGAAGGAAAATTGTACAAATTTAAATCCTGCCTACACCAATTTTTGTTTTCTAAATCTTTTTACTTTGCGACTGAGTTTGTTAGTAAGTGGTAAAGTGGTAAATTCATCAATTCTACTTCACCCAGTTCAGTCGTTTTATATTGTTATAGTACTTTGTTTTATATATATTTATTGTTTTTATTTGATTATGACTATGACCATACTATTGGTGTTGGTCTAAGTTTTTGTTAATGTCAATGCGAAATTATATAAGTTTTGATATAGTGCCAAAATATTTGTTTTAATTTTTTTTTAAAATTATGTTATTGTGTCTCATGTTACAAAAATAATATTTATATAACAAGATGAAATAAATTAAATTAGTTTGACAATAGCAACATAGCATGGAACACTGTGGATTTCACAATGTTTATTCTCTGATATGTTACAAAATTGTAACATATCATCATGTATCATGTAACATATCATCATTATCATGTTACAAAATATGTAACCTCGTACATCATGTTGCATGTTGTCAGCATCGTTTCCGATCTGAGTGAGAAAATATTGTATTTCACTGAAGACTAAAGGAAAAGTGAATTGTTGTAGGACATTTAAGATCAAATTATGAAGAAATAAGAAAACAACTGATGATTCTGGAATTCCAAAAAAAGTCTACAGTAGATCTGATTAAAATAAAAAATGGTTTAACCTAATAACTGTTCCTTCTCGAACAGAATACAATTGGGAACTATAAAATAGAGTGTACTATCTAAAAAGAGACAGTGGTTTGTATACGAGGTCCTAACTTTCTTAGTTTTTGATGTACCTAGAATTTGATATTCAATTGAAGAGAATATATATTCACTCTCAGGAGCTCACTATAGTGAGTACATAATCCTGAAGGATCCTAGCTGGATCTACACATTTTCCACGAAGACTTGACAATATAGACCTCCTAGAGGGAATGTAGATTTTTTTTTTTAATAAGTCAAGTTATATTTTGCAGTACCTATATGATAAAAATGTTTATTTTCTTTTAAGTGGGGATACTAATATTAATGTTCTGGGAGACCAAAAAAGGAAATATGAATTACAAGATACTTTGAGTGTTTTTGGTTTGGAGTGGTTGTTGAGCTCGCTTACTCGGGTGACTGGATCCTCAGCTACCTGTAGACAATGTAATTTAAAACATCTGATCATGTTGTGTAGGTGATTAGGGTCATGGGGGCGTCCCCCTAAGTGTCCACATCTCAGAAAAAGATGGTTAGGGATTTGAGACTGGAAAATATAAAAGAAATAACAGTATTTACAAAAAAATGAGAAATGGGATTTTTTTTTAAATAATGGTAAAATACCAATAAAAATTTTGAAAAATTTAATAATACTTTTATGTACCATTTCCACTCTGAAAAGAATGAAGAAAAAGAAGCATACCTCTAAGTTTTCTAGATGAATGACTCGAGGTATTTTGGTGTCAAAGAACAAGCTAAACTGTTTGCATTATATGTCTAAATTTAACTTTAATAAAAAAAATTGTAGAGTATTATAAAAGGTACAAAAATATAAATATAAGAGTGTTATAAAAATAGCTAAAGCTTATGATATTAATAAGCAAATTTTTGACTCCAAAAGTATTTCTAAGGCAGTCTGGATTGAAATTAATAAACTAAGAACAAATGGAACAGAAAACTTGTAGATAGAACTTAATATGGACGGAGTTGTACACTCAGATCCAATATGTTTAGTGTTTTTTTTAGTACAGTAGCAGCTAGTAATGGGAACTTATGGTCGGTCTTGAGTCATATGGGCTGGGTAGAGTCGTCTATGATGCTGTCACCTGTATCGGGGGAAGAGATTGTTAAAGTTATAAATATTTTCAAAAATAAAAAGACCACAGACATTTAAAGTATTTCAGTGTGGCTCTTAAAACAGTGCTCTTTTTGGAACTGGTGGAGCCTTTGAAATATTTAGTGAATTTAACTTTTTCCGAGGGTGTGTTTCCTGATAGTCTGAAGTGTGTCAAAATTATTCCCTTATTTAAAATGGGAAACAAAAATAATTATCAAAGGCTTTTCACTGTGTTGATTTCTATACCTTATTTAGCAAATTAGAAAGAGAATAAATAAGATTATTGCCACTTTCTTGGATTAGATCCTTTATATGTGGTAGAACTCAAAGAGTCCAGGTGGCAGAGATGTTGTCGAAAGAGGCTCAAGTTGAGTTTGGTGTCCATCAAGGATCTATACTTGGACCTGTCTTATTCATTCTATATATTAGGGATCTGTCATCATTACTATATACTGACCATTTTTTGCAGTATGCTGATGATACAGTGGTCATGCTGCAAGCTGAATCCCTTTCCTTTTTTGAGCAAACCACTTTCGTAAGTGTTGATGAAACAAGTCAGTACTACTCGGGAAATAACTTGCTCACAAATCTGGACAAAACTGTATCTTTTTTTTTAATAGTTTAAAGCATAGTGATAATCAGTTGACCCCCACTATTATATTGGGAGATGATGTTATAAAAGAGGCGAAAAGCACCAAATTCTTGGGTTTGGTCATAGACAGTAATCTTGCGTGGAAGGAACATGTGTATGCTGTTTGTAGGAAAGTCAGTTCTGGTATTTTTGCTCAAAAGAATATTAAGAATTATTGCACCAAACGAACATTCATTATGTCCTACTATGGACTTATTTATCCTCATTTAAAATATGTAGTTATCTTTTGGGGTGACTCTTCAATATATGAAGTTAGTAGAGTGTTACGTTTACAAAAAAAGAAAACATTAAGAATTATAATAGGTCTAAACAGAATGGCATCCTGTAGAGAAGCATTTAAAGAATTAGACATTTTAACTTTTTCATGTTTATATATTTTTGAAACTATAATCTTTTTTTGGAATAAAAGTCAAATATTGCATAACATGGATTGTCATAGTTATAACAAAAGACGTGCTAACTTTTTAAGACATCAGCCTCATAGGCTTAATGTTGTAAAAAAACTTCCTTCTCATGCAGGTGTTGAACTTATTAACAAACTTCCAAATTATTTACGACTGGAAATAAATTTCATAAAATTTAAAAATAACATAAGACGACTTCTTCGTCAAAGTCCTTTTACTCGGTAAGCGAGTTCACCCACCATACGTTTTAGTTGATTTTTTATGGGTGTGTTTTGGTTTTATTGTAAAGTCAAATTTTGTAAAAAAGCATTAAAAAGTTTTTAAATGGGCATTAACAAGTGCCTCGCATAATCATCTCATTATTTCCATTATCAATCTAAATAACTTAAGAGTTAACATCTAACTAACACAATATTTTTAACTAATCCTTACATGTAACAATACATTTTATATTTTACTTTAATATAGAATTTTGTATCGGCCCTAATTTATTATTTACAGTTATATTATGGTACTTGTTAATATAAAAAGTTTCCCATGCATCTATTGTGTTTAATTTAGTAACATTTTCAACAACACAGAGTTTTCTATTTTTAAATAATGTTTTCCCTCTAAATAATGTTTAGCCATAGCTGATTTATCAGGCCTATTATGTTTGAAATGGGCCTCTTGCTCTTATCATGACATTTCGTTTTGTTTGACCTATATATTTTTTCGGACATACTTCACAATTAATACAATAAATTCCTGATTTATCTTGTGCTTGAATTTTATCTTTTGTATTTCCCAAAATTTTACACAGATTATTATTCTCGGCTGACATTGCTATATTTAAATTTGCATATTTTCTTAGTTACTTTTTTACAATATTTGACATTAGAGGAGCAAATGCAGTTTTAACCCATCGTTAACCCACAAGAGTATTTCTTAATTTTTAAAAATTTCGCCTTCATTATTATATTATTGATTATTTCTTTTGGATAACCATTAAAAATTGCAGCACCATAAATATATTGAAGTTCTTTTAGTAATATTCTTTAGACAGAAGTAAATTTTTTAACCGGTGAACCATAGAAATGAAAGCTACTCTTTTATGCTCGGGTGAAAGGTGTGAATCCGTAGTTATATATCTGTCTGTGTGTGTAGGCTTTCTATAAACACTAAACAATAAACTATTACTTTTTCTAAACACATTTACATCCAAAATGGAAGATTGTTATCTTTTTCAACTTCTGTTGTAAACTGTATAGTTGGGTAAAATCCAATGATAATATCACAACACTGTTCGAGAATTTCATTTTTATCAAACACTGCAAAAATGTCATCCACATATCTCACCCACACTCAAGGAAAATATTTTAAAGAACCTTTAGCATTAATTTCAAATGAACTCATAAAAAAATTAGCGATGAAACTCGACATATTATGGTTTCCCATAGCAGTACCTTCATTTTAGACGTAAAACTTATTATTAAAACTGAAAACTATTCTGACACATGCACAAATTAATAAGTAATAAGTATTCACTCACTTCACTATCCCATAAATTGCTATTAATTAACCACTCCTTAATCATATTTACAGTTTCAGCGATTGGAAAACTAGGATAACACTTTTACCTTACAGAATTAATAAAATTTGGTAATAAAAAAAAATACATTTTTACAATTTAATTCATTGAAGAAGATAACTTTGAACATTTTTAAAGATGAAAAATTTTAATTTTCACAGTTTATACTGGTTCGAGGTACATGAGGTTAACTTTAACATCCAGCTTCAAGAAAAAAAAGACATGGTAAAACAGTTATCAAAATTAGTGTTGTTATGGGTCACTTCGTGTTGTACTCTCTATTCATGTGTATACCCATTCATCCTAATATTTACACTATCTGTAGTTAAGCTTACATACTCTACTTGGCATAATTTACAATGTAGTTGGTAGATAACATTTTCTGCAAAAAATGAATGGTTACCTTGTATTTAAAATTCTACGTAACTGTTTGTAGAGGGATGTTGTCTTTCACTTAGGTCATTTACAAGAGAAAATGTTATAGGAAAGGTTAGGTTGCTTTGGTATGTAGAGGTCAGGAAACTTGGGACAAAATAAAATATGTATTAACCCTCCAAGTGCTACGAGTCGCGATCACGATCTATTTTGCCGCCGCCACAGTGCTAAAGTCGCGATCGCGATCTAATTAAACAAGGTTTGCTAAAATCGATATACCAACGGTAATTTTTATCCAAACTACATGTATTTTATATAGTAACTCTGAGTAAAAGACGCTCTATTCATTTTGCACAATTTTATCGATGGTTATAAGAAAAATCAATGTTAGCAAGCCTGTAAAAGACAATTTGATGTTTACTGTTGATGTTTACTGCTGCGTACCAGCAGTGAATTGTTGTTTAGTGTTTTTGTCTATATTATTTTGGTAAATACAATTTATTTTATGATTATTTAGTGTATCAGTAGTGTTTTTAGTGTAGTATTACACATATAATAATGAGTGAACTTGGCAATTCAAGTGATATTCATAACAGTTTGTGTGAAAGTGATGAAAGCGGTAACTCCGATGTTGGAATCAAAATGTTAGTTTCTGTTTTTTTTTTCTGTGTGTGTATTACATATTTATAATAGGCTAACTAATTTTAGTAAATACATGATATTCAAAGGTTAAATGCTAATACTTTCTAAAGACACAGTAATTTAGCACACTAATTTGCATAAGTTGGATGTAGGTGTCACACAGTGCGCGAAATTACTGAATTTGAAGTTTGTGAATGTATGAATGTTTACAACGATGTTGACATTATGAAGAAAATAAAGTGGTACTTATGTACAAAATTTGCTACATTTTGTATATATTGGAAATTGGATTATCATAATTTAGTTATTACCTACGTTGTCACTAAATGGACAAAAGAATTTTTTTTTTTTTTTTGTGGATATGAGTTGAAGCAGACCTCAGTTTTACAGTGGTAAGTTTAAATTTTATTTTATTTTGTTCTATGGGTTTTCCTGAAAATATTGATGTATAATGTGTTATATTTCAGCCAATAAAAGTGTATTGTTTCCTGTAATAATAAAAGCCTTGCGCAGAGTGTTGAACTAGCTTAGCACTGAGGACTAAAATAATCAGCACTTGGAGGGTTAATTATACATTGGTAGACTGTTAATTAATTAATTAATAAATAATTAAAATAATAAAACAACTAACCTGGCAATCCTAAAGAATCCTTCAGCCTTAAACAAGCGTTAAAGTAATCACAATCACTGTCAGACTTTATTAACGGAGGAATCGCGGCAGATGGAGAAATCATAGGTGTCACAATATTTGAAGTTAAACTATTTAAACTATTCTCTAAAGAACGTAACATTAATGGTTTCAACGGCATTGTAGTCGACGGTGACTTCACTAACGATGTATTTGCAAGATTTATCCCAGTCTTATGATCACAGTTGGTTTCAGAAATATGTCTTGAAATTTCGGCATTTTGTTGTTGTTCTAACTGTTGTAAGGTTAGGTTTTCATTAGATGCGATTGATTTTGGATCTAATTCCATATCAGAAAGTGGAGACATTTCTCCCGGAGTTAAATGACCTGCACTGCTTGACTGAATGTTTTCATTTGTTTTATCTATTTTCGATCGTACAGGATCCTCCATGACTAATACTAATCGTCCCTTTTCATGACTTTCTAGGTCCGCTTTTTCTGGTGCAGTGAAATCAACGATTTCTGGAATATTGTTAAAGTGATCTTCATCGATACTTTCATGGAGTGTGGAATGAAGTTCTTCATTTGAAACTCCCGATGCAATGTTATTTGGATTAATTATTGTTAACTGAAAAATAAAGTGAAGAAACGGATTATTATTATTATAAAATGATAGTGACATAATTCTTAATTCTAAGTATAGATTTAAGAAAATAACGAGAAATTCAAGGCATTCTGTAATATGATACTAAATACACTATATATTACACCATTTAAAAAACAGGTTTGTAATTTAAACCTTTACGATCATTTGATGTAACTTTCTGTCAGCAAATTTTGTGTATAAAAGTCAGAATATTACATTGCTTAGAATTACACACATATATTTTGTTCCTTTTTATAATATTCCAACGATTGTTAGTTCCAAACAATTCCACTATGTTGTGTTGTATTTAATGTTTTTACACAATCTGTTTTTCTCAATTGATCTCTTTACAAATCACTTAAATCTATTCCATCAGAAATAATTCGTCACAGAAAACGCCTCTCTTGACATGTGAGATTTTTATCGTTTGTTTCTGTAACATTTTATTTCAACTTTATATGTTTGTAGAAATCCATTTAGGCCAAGTTATATTTGAGATGGTTGTATGGTAAAGAAAAAGTAATTTGCAGTGTTTGAATAAATGACTATAAATATTGTAACTCTGGATAAAAAGACCGTTACTTTTAGGTGAGGTTATTAAAACAATTTTTTAAAATTCTTTTGTACATAAATATTTTGTTTCATAAAAAATAGTTCCTATTTAGTATTTAGTATCGTATAAATGTACTAATGGAATCTCTATCGAACTTTATTATAAGAATTACTATTGTACTTATCTCTACTGTTTGAATATCTTACTGTTAATATTGATATTTTTCCATCGAAATGCTAAATCATTTTTAGTTTATGCCAAGCATATTTTCGTTGACTAAAAACAAGTTTATTTTTATTATTTGCCATAAAATTAATGTATTACTAATAGAACCATTGAGGGATTAACTGGGAAGTATTTTATCAGAAAAACTTTAACCAATAAAGACAATATTGTACATAAAAGTAGCCAATTACGTAATTTTCAAGGCTAATATATACCTGTTCACATTTTCCATATAAATCCAAAACCACTCGACATAAGGGATTGATATTACTTGCAGCAATTCCTTGGTCTGCACCGTTGATGTATAAATGAAGGTGTCCTGCATGATCCACCATGATTCCAATCAGATGCCCTACGCCTATATTATCCAAGTTAGGTCCATAGCGACTTTTAATCTAGAAAATAAATAGCAGTAATATTATTTAATAATGAAAAGATGAGGGCTTAATAACTTCCTTAAAGTGTTCTGACACCTCTATTTATTACTAAAAACTTTATCTAACACAACAGTTACTATCTCTAGTTTATTAGCAAGAAATTCAGCATGACAATTTATGTAACTGAATATTTAACCTCTAAATTGACTTGCGTAGAGCACTGTACCAGATCTTATAACATGCATACAAAAATTTTTAAAAGCAGTATAAAAATACAAGTTATCATGGGTTCTTCTTATACCAAAAACACAACAATGTGATTGATCTAGGGCCAACAAATATTAAGACTAAAAATATACAAATATAATACAAAATGATAAAGATATTCACCAAAAACAATTCAGAAGTAGCTGAATGGATGAATATGACTAACGAGAAAAAGTTCAGATAAATTTTGGAGGGATGATGCACCTTATGATGGTCTCAAGAGTACTTTCCCAAACAGTCTTCTTGGCTTACAGAATGTAATGAAAAGAGTTCCTGTTGCTTTCAGCAAGAATGGGAGATTTAAAAAAAATTGAACTTGATTGTCACATCCAGATCATAACTGAAGATCCAAGTGATTCCTTGATATCAGAAGTAGTTCATCAGAATTAATGGGAAGTCAGTATGGTGATAGGACCTCAAAATGTATGTGGAGTCATGGCTACTTATAGGACATCACTCGGTGATCAACAATAAGGTAAGGAGAGACATGGGATGGAATAAAAAGGATACAAAAACTTCTTCGTCAACTGCGTTGATCGTTGACGATGGTCAACGTTGACGGTTAGCTGTTACCCGTTAACGGGCACAGCCCTAATGTACACATCCTCAGTGTCAAGACACTCATGGTCATTTTTGTTTTTTCCTTTAATTATTCCGAATCATTCTATATTTTTACATACGATTATGTTCACAGGTTTAGGTCATTAATTTTTAGATTCATCTAAAATTAGAACAAAATTGTTAGATTAGATTTTAAGAAACTCTCAATTTTATTTCACCTCATGATTGATTTTTTGACAATTTTCATGACCCAGGGTTTTTGGAGAGATAGTGAGTGACCAATATGTTTTGTTTGAGATCTCAGAGGCTTAAAATTTGATCATAAACTTTAATGCCGATTTTTAGAAAATAGTTAAATTGTTTTTTTTTTTTTTTATGACAGCTACTAAGAAATTTTGAATTATCAAAAGAGAAGTCCTAAGATATGTCCACATAACAAATTTTATTAAAATCCATCCGCATGTTTGGGCTGTAGGGTTGGTGGACATTTATTGATTGTGTTTCCAAGAGGAAGATAAAAATGGCTCAAATTTTTATACAATAAATTAGATTTTTTAAATTTGTTTTAAAAGCAAAAAAGCCCTCAGGTATCACTGCTTTATAAAAAAAAGGGGGAAAAAATCATAAAATAAAAACTCCCTAGATTTTGAATACTCTAATAGAAGCAGAGTCGGAAGAAAACAAGAGTTGATCTAGAAAGAGCTGATAGGAAATATGAAAGAGACTTTAATCCAAAAAGGTGTAGATTCAGCTAGGGTCCTTCAGGGCTGCAAAGCTTCTACTCACTAAAGTGAGCCCCTGGATGTATGACGATATGAAATAACTTCAAAACTATTAGACTTATAAAGGTCAAACATTTAAAGTGTTCTAATTGTAAGTTCTAACATTATCCAAGGTTGCATAAGCATACAAGTGCTTCAAAAACAACTATATATCTTTGAAAATTTATATAAATTTATTCAAACTATTTAGAGAGCTGATTTTGGTAACATTTTGTAGCAAGCTTTTACGTTATAGTTTGTGAAAAATAAATAAATTATAGTTAGTTATAGTTTAGTTAGGTGCAACGTGACTTCCATTGGTCATTCTGCAGACATCCCCATCTGAAGTCAATTTACTGACAGTAAAGTTTGACAAACTTGCAGCACAATAAATGTGGCATAGATTATTGTTCTGAGCTCACCAAGAGAAGCTGGTAAGTGGTTTATAAACTTTATCCTTGATAAATCCCTAGAAGTAAGAATTGAGAAGTGTCAGATCCAGTAAACAAGATGGTTATCTAATTAGCCCATCCATGTACCTGGAAAGCAGTTATTGAGGAAATTCTAGACCTTGGTGAGGTAGTGCGGAGGTGGTCTATCTTGCTGGAAGTGTATGCAGCATTTTTTCTCATCATCATCAATTTGTGAGAAAAGTTTTCCAGAATATCTAGGTACACTATTTCGTTGATGAGTTTTCTTGAAAAAAGAAAGCACCGTAAACTTTGCTTTTGCTTAAACACAAAAGACATTAACTTCTGGGCTATCACAAACAGGTGATAACATGAAAGGATTAACATGGATTTTCACTGCCCCAAATCAGACAGTTGTTTGCATTCACTTTACCACTTACATGGAAAGTGAGGTCATCACTAAAGATTATAAGATTGCAATGAAATCCTGGTCTTCATCCAATCAATAAAACATTTCTGCACAAAACTCCTTACGAGCATCCCTATTTTATTTCTTGCAACCATTGTAAATTTCTACAATTGGAGATGCAAACATTTTCTCAACACACGCCAAACAGTCGGATGTGGAATACACAGCTCGCTAGAAACACGAGGGTTTGATTTTATAGGAATGTTAAAAAAGCTTTGTAAAGTCTGACTTGCTCTACAATAATCAGATACATTTGACACCCTGATGATTTCTTATGGCTTACTGAACACCCGGTTTCAACAAAACACTTATGATACTCATAAATGGTGGGATCTTTGCCATATTCAGTAAGAAAATAACATTACACGATCGTCGCAGACTTCAATTCTTCAAATCAAAACACACAGTAGGCGCCCTTGGGACCAATTAAGGCAACTGTTACTGACCAGTGAATCTTTCTTACAACTGTTACAATTGTACTATTCGGTACTATTAACTACATAAGTTAAAACTTGATCTATTTTGCTATAAAATTAAACCAATCCAGCTATGTAAGTAGACTGAATAAATTTATATAAATGTACAAATTTACAAAGATATGAAGTCTTTTTTGAAGCGCCCTGTACTATATACAAACAGTGAACTCTTTATTAATTTTTGACATCTATCACAGAATTTCTAACGAAATATTACCTTACCTTATGACCATTGTGCAAGACAGAGTCACTGCAAATAATCCAAGAGTCTCTCTTCAAACCTAATGCTGTGACAGGCAAAGAACACGAAGACACAGAGTATGTAGTGACACCAATACACAACGAAGACACCCAGGTTTGATTCAATGCATCCAACCTCACCTGCAATCAAAATTCATTACTTAAACTTTACCTTATTGGACAAGTTTAGTTTTAAAAGTATTATCTTTGAAGAAATAGAAGTATCCAAAGGAAATTATGCATGCATATATCTAAAGTTACAAGGCTGCTTACATGGTGCAAACAGAAAGGTTATCTGAGAAACTTAGCCGAGTTGCAGATTGATAAATGTTACTTCTACAGCGAGGGGATTACAGGGCATAGATGGGCAAAAAGATTTAATCCTGTTCTATAAGTCTAAGTAATAAAGATCTCTTTCTGAGCATGCAGAGAGCTTCAGACGAACAATAAGTCTCCTAACTTAACACTACCCAGTGATACTGGCTTGACAGACACTCAGTATACTTAGAAGGACCTTTGTGGCATCTACAGTTTTTAGAGATGTTGAACCAAAGGACCTAGTAGCTTTCATAAGAGGCTCTAGTTGGATTACACACATACATATATACAAATACATATTTGTTTCCCTCAATAATCTTATTTTGAGTTGAAATAGAAGAATGTACTTTTGACCTTGAAAGGACAGTGACTAGAATTATATACAATTATAGTATATCAAACTTATAATGTTAATCTATCCTTGCTGTAGGAAGTCAAAAAACACAAAACCAACCCAATAAAAATGGCGAAGATACACTATTATCATATGGAAACCACAAAAGAGATCTATCGAATAACTGGTTTAGGGTTTTCACTGATGGATCACAACTTGACTTAACTGGTGCAAGGGTGTATTCCGACCTATTTTCGAATTACATGTCTATAAACAAGAACGAAACAAGATTTGACAAACAGATTGAGATAGTTGATATGGCCTTAAAACAACTACTGTGTACAGACTAAATGTATGTCTGCAACATAGTCTTTCTAATAAAAATCAGCAATTCATACCATACCCGCAAATTATTATGCAAGCGTACAAGCGAATAGAGAAGTCAAGCATAGAAGTAATTAGAGAAGTAAGGCAATCAATTAAACAACTAAGTAACTTAGGAAAAGTTGTATTCTTTCAGTGCATTTCGGCACATTTGAATAAAGGCGGAAATTACAATGTGATTCGGCTGGCGAAGAAGAGACCAATACTACAATCTAAAATAACGCACCGAGTAGAGCCCACACAAGGCTGGTGCCAAGTAGATCAAGAAAGAAAAAGACGTGAGCCTTCAACATTTATGAAGTAGGCACGAAGCCAAGGAAGCAACAAGGAATGAAGATATACAGAGGATGTGTGGCAACACAACAAATGTAAACTCAAGAGGAAGGCTGTCATCAACTTTCAAAAGAATTCAAGTCAACTCTAGTCTAGGGGTGCTTCAAGACACTATCTCAACTTGGTGGCCGTTAAAATGTTACTCTTTGTTGAGTGCCAGGACATGCTGGAATTAGCAGAAATGAGAATGCTGACATGCTAGTAAATAAAGCATCGGTAGAGAAGTTCATGTTCATAGGACCAGAACTGTTTTGTGGAATCTCCAAGAAATGGGCTATCTTCGCTATCAACACTTGCGCTGAGAAAAATCAAGGGATAAGGTTAAGGAACATCTAAGGTCTGAGAGTGAGTACGCACACTTCATGCCCCCACTACAAAAACTACACTGGACCTTATCAAGTTAACCTGGTGCAATATAAGGAAGGTGGTAGGCTAGATCACAGGGCATGGCCACTTTAGAAAGCATATGCACATATGCACAATATGGGAATCTTTACAGCGGAACCTTTGTGCAGGAGATGTGGAATGCATAATGAGACTCCAGCAGTCTTGAGCAGGAAGGACAGGCGTCTTCGAACATGTGGAGAGAGGCCGACAATTCTCCTGATAAGAGGAAATTCATATCTCCAGTATATTTTTGACATTTCAACAACAAAGTCCATTTTATAAACAACATAGTGGGTACCTATTATAACGGTTTGTCATTATTGTCATTTTACTATTTAATTTAACAAATTTGCTTAATAAAATCAATGCACAATGTTAACATTTGTAGCAGTGAAAATAGAAATTTCAGTCCTTGTCCCACCCATTAAAAAAAAATTCCTATCACACTCAACTCAGTTCTTTCCCCCCCCCCCCCCATTACTGTTGAGACCAAAGGTTCTTGGTGGAATTCCATGTTTAAAGATAATAAAACACAATTTTATTACTGTTGAGACCGAAGGTTCTTGGTGGAATTCCATGTTTAAAGATAATAAAACACAATTTTATTACTGTTGAGACCGAAGGTTCTTGGTGAAATTCCATGTTTAAAAGTGGATGTAACAAAATAAAAATTGTGTTTTATTATCTTTAACTCAGTTCATGTTACATGAATCTCTACATTATTTTATAAAATACAACTGAGTATGTCAGCTTATAACTCAAAAGCTGGTAGACTGATTTTCAGGAGTTATGTTATCTAGTCAGGTTTTAGTTTGATTCATTAAAATTGTTTCAAACAACAGATATTTAATTTAAAAGTTGCTACATACAAAAAAAGTTATTTAAAATTGAAAGAATGATTTAAAATGCTGTTTACCACTCGTGTTCATATAAATGATTTTTTTAATTTGAATTTTTTATTGTTATAGAAGGCCTATTTATTTTATTTTGTATGTTAGTTTAAAAAGGTAAAGGGAAAATACCTTAGTAAATGACATCCTTATTCCTTCATATGTTTCACATATAATTATACCAACTTCCAACCGTGAGAAGCCACAGCTAGTAGGCTATATAAATGAGAAGTGTAATGTCAAACACAACTATTGAAAACAAAATTTCACATACCTGGAATAGATGTCCTCGTGGTAGTTCTTTATTAGTTATAACAACACCTTGATTGTAACTTCCAACTCTTCGAGCTGTTAATCTGTTTGGAGAAAGTTGAACATTTCTGCCTCGTACTTCATGTAACTCAAACCACTCGACATCCTAAAAAAACAGAAACACCTTCATTATAAAGAATAAAACATTTTATTCTTAAGAATAACACCTTATAAAAAATGTTTTTTAATGAATATTCAAGTGAAAATATTCAGCATGTGTTAAGAAATTAATAACTGTTTAATATTAACCAACACTGTCACCTTTACCTCTAAACAATATTCAGGCATGGCTTCACAATCTAGTGGTGTCTTCTCTGAACTCTCTTCCATTCTTTTAAGTTCTTCAGATAGTTCTTGTCCATCTCTGGAACAAACAATTTACATATCATAATAATATATTTATTTCGTTAATATTTCTGACATATCAAGTATGATCTATCAAATTTATTCCACCCATTACAACAATGTAGTTGTTAAAGAGGTTTATAATAATTGTCAATAATTAAGAGGCATAAAACAAATAAATCGTTCACATCGTACAAATCTTCTCACACCCATACAAAAAATAAAATGTATACATCACCATTTTTAAAATCATTGAAGTTCTTGAGTTATATGTCAAAAACGTGAAATGATCTTAGAACATTGAATATCTCAAAATCAATAACAGCCTTCATTTTAGAGAACATAAACAGACCACTTTAATTAAAAAAATATGGTTACTTATCAAATATGTTTCAACGCCAAAGTGATTATCTTTAGAGGCATCAATACAAAAGTGGTAATCCCAAGGTTTCCTAGCTGGACCTATACCTTTCTTCAACTAATCTTTGGTTAAGTTTTTCATCTTTCCTATCAGGTTTTTCATGACCAACTATTCTGATAATTAACATATTTGAAACTTAAGTCTATATTTTATGCTTTTTTAAAAAACGATAATGACTGCAAGGTAGAAATAAATTGTTGTAATGTCATATATTATACATATTTGTTTTCGCCATTCCGACTACTGATTAATAATTAGATAATAAATAAATAGTCATATATTATTTGTAATTTCCACACATCATTTTAGAATAACTTAAATTAAGAGGTATAAATTTTAAAAAATTGGCAATTTTGTTAGTTTTGTAATATCACATAGATGTATTTGCAGGTAGCAAACTACCTGGGGTTCATTGCTTTGTTTAAGGTACAGTTATGTTTATCCCACCTAACAGGTCAGATTCACTGGCCTCCTTCTCATAGACTAGCTGATCTGGAGAGTGGGAGGTTTGTTCATTTTAACCTTAGTTACTTTAGGAGTATCTATCTTCTCATGATTATAACTTTGCTATTGAAATATAAATCAGGAAATTAAGGGAATAAACAAATATTTAACCATTTGTGTTTGGTGCTTAGTTATTTGAGATTTTTCCTAAGCTTGTGGTTAAGGGAATTTTCAACTAAATTATTGTCATAATTTCTGATGTTATCAGGTAGGTTAAGTTAGATTAGGTGAGGAGAAAATGACCATGATACCATCATAAAAATTTGAATAATTCAAAATCGACACAAGCAATGTTGATCTAACTGTGGTGATATGTGAAAGTTTATATCTCAACCCAAAGTGACAATCTCACATAAAATAATATTACGGTTTGTTAGGAAATACAAAAACAAATTTTTAATAGACAATGACCGGCATCAAATTTATTTTGATATTTTCAAAATTACTCATGATCTGTAATTTTCTTTTATATACAGTTTTTCAGATTGTTACTTTGGTTTGAATGATAAACCTTCGTAATTCCATAATAGTGCTAGGCTTATGAGAAGGTATATTTTGTAATATTAATCAACAGAATGCAAATTCTCCCAAAATAATGTTTGATAATTAGTTTGTTGTTTGTAGTTTAAAGGTGAAAAACCTTGCTTCATTATTGTTTTTAAAAAAGAGCACAAAATAGAGACATCTAAGCCTCAAATATGTTAATATCAGAAGAGTTGGTCCTGAAAAACCTGATAGGAAAGATGAAAAACAATGACTTAACCAAAGATTAGTTGAAGAAAGGTATAGCTCCAGCTAGGAAACCTTGGGATTACCACGTTTGTATTGATGCCTCTGAAAATATAATCACTTTGGCGTTGAAACATATTTGATAACCATTATTTTTTTAAATAATGTGGTCTGTTTATGTTCTCTGAAATGAAGGCTATTGTTGATTTTGAGATATTCAATGTTAAAAGAATTTTCAACTAAATTATTGTGAAATTCATCACAGTGCTCACGGAAAATTTATGATTAGAAATTATGATTTGTTTGGGTTCTTAAAAGCTACATTGGGCCGTATGAATAAAAATGAGCAAATACTTTTACTCAACTTTTTTTGGAGCAAATACTCTAATAATAATGAATAAAGATGAGCAACTGCTAATGCTTTTACTCAAAAATATCAAATGCCACCTTTTGCTCTGAGTCTGAGCTTTTGCTCTCGATCCCTGTATGAATAAAAAGAACCAAATACTCCAAAGTGTGAGTAATTGCTCTTTAAAACCTGAGTCTGGTTAGTAGTAGACTCAAATTTTAAAATGGCACAGTTACCAATTAATTTATATCTTGAAAAAGTGTACAAGCCTCGTTTATGTTATGAAACAAGAGACTATAAAACATTATATCGCTTCGATGAAGGCAATTTAGCTTGGATTAGTGAACATTTTCTGGGCCTGAGTGAAGAAAAAAGAGGTGGCGCTTTAACCTCCAAACACAGAATTCAAATATTTTTGCGGTACATGGCAAATCCAGGATATCAGTCAGGGATTCAAATGAATTTAACCGTAATCAATCTACTGTGTGCAAAACCATCAAAGACGTTTCGAATGCTATTGTTCAGAAAGCTCACCTCTGGGTTAAATTTCCGTGTTCTCAAGAAGAAATAAATAATGAAAAGGCCGAGTGGCTAAACCGTTTTAAATTTGCGAACATAACCTATCATAACCTTTATGCTTTATATTATTTCATAGTTGTAATCAGTTGTTTGATATAAATATCTCTTTGTTGAAATAAATGCTCAGTTTTCTTGAGTAAAAGGTATGAGTATAAGGTGTAAGTTTAAGGTAATGGTTATTCATATTAAAATGAGCGTTTGCTTATACTCAGACATTTTACTCAAGAGCAAAAGCTTTTACTCAGTGCTCATACTCAAGAGTATTTGCTCTAGTTTTATTCATACGGCCCATTTTATCAAAATTGTTGGAACAAATGTTGAATTTTCATCTTATGGCAAATTCTCTTCTAAACATGTATTGTTATTGATATTTTGTTTTGTGTCCTATTTAGTGTATTTTTTGAGAATATAAATTTAAACAAACCTTTTGACAGCAGATGTGCATGTTGCACTCAGTTCATCCTCAGGATCTGCCAATGTTGCTGTACCGAATACAGTCACCGTACTAGCTTTACTGGTAACTCTGATGGCAGTTGTACTTCCGTAGACGTCAACAATCCCATACACATACTGCAATTGGTAAAATATGTTAATTAGATATGACATAGTTCAACAAATTAATCAGTTTAATACTCATTTTTGCAATTTTCTCTTTTAAATATTATTTCAAGCATATTCTTTTGCTTTATTTCTGAACTATTAATCTTAACCCTTTACTTTCACGTCATGGGAGCCATGGCCATGTGTTGAGGTTCTCACGGACGGCAGCTGCCTGGTAACAGCATTGTGCTTCTATTTATTCGAAGACTTTCTGCTATTCATTGGAAGAGGGTGTAGTTATTTGAACTCCGTAGTAGCTGTAACTATCTGTTTGGAAAAAAAGAATTGTTCTATTGAAATATCTATCTGCCGAGCTAGTTTAGTTTCTAGCACTTCTCCATAACTAACTTTTTTTGTTCTGATTGAATTTGTCTTTACTTGTTCAAAAGTGTATTATAATGGTAAAATTATAAGCTTAGTTACATTACTAATGATTATAAATATAAGTGACAGTGAGAGTATTTCTTGTGTATTAGTGTTGTATGTGTAACAGGAGAGACCTAGTCCAAAGTGAGACAGTACAGTAGGATTAGTTAAAAATTGTTTTTTCTACATGGTTGACAATTTTTGTTAATGTTTATTCATTTATTATGGCTATCTTTTAATTAAGTGTAGAGTCTATAGTTTTCAAAATGTGAATGAAAAATATGAATTAAAACAACATACCCCAAAACAAATAAAAAAATGTATGTTTTCGGAAAAAAAAATGCAAACACTATAATATTTTAATATTTTTAAAAACCAAAACCAATACAAAGCACTATAAATTGAGATCAAAAATATCTATAGACATTTTATATATAAAGAAAACAAATTAATATAAAAATTGTATAGTGAAGATATAAAGATATCAACAAAAGTGACATTTGACAGAAACATAATTTATACTAAATTAGTTCAAAAGTATACTAAATAGATATAAAGTCACATTCATATAGCATAAGATTTAAACATAACATTTAATCTAGAAACAAGTGGGCAACATAAAAATTTTAAATGTTTAAAGTGTAATTTTGCTTTAAAATTAATTACGATTAGTCGTAACCAACAGATGAGAGGCATTGAAAGGAGAAAGCATTAAACAATTTTATAAATACTTATCTTAAAGTTTAGCCTAAATCATAACTACTGTTTAAAAAGTGCAACCATGAAGTGACAAACTTTAAATGTTTTTAATTTCTTTGGAGAAAAAAATTTAAATACTTCTTACAACTCAAATATATTGAAGCAAAACATGTGAAAAATTTGTAATCAGTAGTTCAAAAAACAATCCAAATGTCACAAGAAAATAAACCAATAAAACAATATTTCAAAGTTATAATTTTATTTGTGGCTTAACCTGGAAAGATCATGTGAATAAGATATACAAGAGGTTGACCGCAGGTCTATTCATCTTACGTAATCTTTCCAAGTAATGTCCCACTAATGACCTGAAGATAGAAAACTAATGTTTCCACATTTCGTCTATGCCATTATTGTTTGGGGAGGTTGTGTTAATTTATACTTCAGAAGACTCTTCATTCTACAAAAAAAGCTGTTAGGCTTACAATAGATTGAAGAGGTATGCATTTTGTAAAGATGATTTCAGGAAGTTAGGTTTTCTCCCACTCCCTTGTATTTACATTTAAAAAATGATTTATTTTGATAAAATCAAATGAATTTTAATTCGGTGTAGGAAAATTAATTTATATAACGCTCATAATAAAAGTAATTTCAGGATGAAAAATCATCATTTGATGGTGTCTGAAAGATTGCCTACTCAGTCTGTCATCAGAGTTCTAAATAAGCTTAAAGAAAAAAAAGGAGTTTGCTGCTACATAGTACATTTGAATGGTTTAGGGCTTATTGGAGTGTTGGACGATTTATAAGCACATATGTTTTTTTTCTTCCTCCCATTACTGTTAAGACCGAAGGTACTTGGCGGAATTCCATGTTTAAAGATAATAAAACACACAATTTTTTATTTTGTAACATTCACTTTTTATTAGTCTAGCCGACCAATGGTTTCGCCTGCTAAGGCATTGACGAGGCTGTATTACAAACTGAAGAATAATGAAAAAAACAGAGAACCTTAAAAACTAGATGGTGGGAGTTAGGATACAATGAATGGAAGGGTGGAGAAATACCTGGCCTGGGCAATGACCATAGGAACAATACACAATGGGAAAACCAGTTAATTGTTCTAGGTACAGATAACTTTTAAAGGTTTTACTAAGGGAGAATTATACAAATCTAACTGATCATTTAAAACTAAATTAGGATTACAGTATCTTATTCTTTTAACTTCTAAGCTCTTCAAAGCATTCAATTTCCTACCTTTATTATCAAAATGTAATATTTTAAAATCTACACTCGAATTAAAATCAGACACTTGATATATTCTTAAATTATTTGAAAAACTGGAATCTTCATATCCTAACCGCCAACTTCTTTCATGTTCACTTAATCTAGAGTTAAAATTACGTCCTGTTTGACCTACATAACATGAATTACAGTTTTTGCAAGTTATCTTATATACATCACTTCTCAACATTTTGTTGATTTTATCTTTAGAATTATTTAAAATCTCGCCTAAACTATTACTGCAATAAAATTCCGGCCTACACTCTGTTTCCTTATTTAAAATATTTCCAACTTTTTGGCTAACAAAAAGTTTTTTCTTTAGAATTTTATTAATAATATTTACGTCATATTCATTATTAATAGCTATTTGTTTAATGCAACTTAGTTCTTTATTGAAATCAGAGTCAGACATTGGAACTTTGATGAGGCGATACAACATACAATGGAAAGCTGCCAATTTATGATTTAAAGAGTGCCGAGATGAAGCATGGACAATGTTATCTGTGAAAGTTTGTTTTCTAAAAACACTAAAGTTGTGTTTACAATTTTCAATTTTTATATTTAAGTCTAAGAAATTAATTTGATCTTGTTCTCCAACTTCCATGTTAAATTGTATCACATCATCAATTGAGTTCAGGTACTTATAAAATAATTGAAGTTGGCGATTAGAGCCATCAAAAAGACAAATTACATCATCAACATAACAATACCAATACATAATAACCAATTTAAATGGGTTATTGTTAATTATTTTGTTTTCAAAATTGTCCATAAAAATTTCAGCCAACAGTGGTGACAATGGGGACCCCATAGCCAAACCATCACATTGAACATAAAACTTATCTTTAAATTGAAAATAATTTTGATCCAAGCATACCTCAATTACATCCAAAAGTTCTCTAGCCATTATGGGATCTACTTTGGTTCTATCCATAAGAGATTCTACACTTTTTAAACATTCCTTTCTAGGTATACTGGTAAAAAGACTTTTTACGTCGAATGAAACTAATTTAGCCTTATGTAGATATATCTTTTATTTTGTCTACTAACTGTAATGAATTTTTTAAGCCAAACTTCGGTTGAAATTTAGACACATTTTTTAAATAGTTATTTGTGAACTTAGCTAATTTGTAAGATGAAGCTTGGTACAAAAGAAACTACATATCGAATCGGAACATTAGGCTTGTGTAACTTCATTAAACCAAACAATCTAGACTAATAAAAAGTGGATGTTACAAAATAAAAAATTGTGTTTTATTATCTTTTACATAATATGTTTTTATATATTGTTTTTAAACTATAGAAGGTTTGTTAAGTAATTGTTTGCATTTTGTCAATCCCTACTTTATTATTGTATTTTTTTAATGTCTGTGGACTAATTTTTTAAACAATTTATTGTATTGTTTGTGTAAAATTTAATAATGACTAAAGCCATTAAATTGTATGGCAAGAAATAAATGAAATTTGTAGTATTCATAAACGTTCAATCGGCGCAGCCTAAGCCTACAGGATTTTAAAACTTTGTATTATAATTGTATAATTGGTATATTTTCAATCATGTTAATTATTGTCATTATTGTCAATATTAATTTTTTTTTTTTGATGTATTGTTTTGTTTAATCTCTGTTGACCATTTTTTTGTGAACTTTTTTTTTATTATACTTTTAATGTATATTAATCAAGTTACAATGGCCATACAAATTAATTGTAGTTTATCCATGGCTGAAATAAATGATATGAAATGTTATTTTGTGAACCCTAAAAGGCTGGTTGTACACTAGAGCAATTTGATATTTAATCAAAGATCATTGCTATAGTCAACTTTTATTCTTTACTGCACACCAAGCAATATGATCTGTTGCCAGAAGTTATTTTTTCAAGTCAGTTCATCAGTTGTAATCATGAGTTTTTACAGTGAAGATTAAATTTTCATGATTTATTAGTATTTGAAAAATTAGGGAAAATGAGAGGAGCTATGGGGTGCAATCCTGTAATTTAAGGAATATGAAACACAATTCCGAATTAATTGCAAGCGGACTATCTCAACACAAAAAGAAATTTATAGAATGGGCCCTGAAATACCCCATTTCTTACTGCAACTCGTGACTCTTTTAATTCGGCTACTATGGGTCTTTTAGGCCAAACCTTTTAATTCGGCTACTATGATCTTTTAGGCCAAATTTATCATATCAGTTTTAAGGTAGTCTTTCAATTTATAATTCTATAAACACGGGTATTTTCCAACACTATTAATGAAAAATTTATAAAACTTAAATTTCTAGGCAATACTTTAATATCACTTATACCTCTAGACATCTTGTTATTATGAATTATTGTATGACATCAAGTGAAGAAATAGGCTAAACATCTCATCTATCATACATATAGTGTTCGATAAATGATGATATCATACTAGTCTACACCTGTTTAGCCACTACAACATGATTTGAAAGTAAACTGATAATTACTGTAGTGCTTATAATCGCGATATAAATATATACAGTACCACTTTAGTGTTCAGATGGGTTTAAAACTGCACAACTTGCATGATTAACAACTGAAGATGGGAACTTAGTCATTGAAACATCGTCTTGTTGATGTGTTTCCTTGTTGTGGAAATTAGACTATTTTACTAACTATTCACTATAAAGTACTTGTTGCAGTCATAAGATATAAGCATCCAGATATATAAGAAGTTCCTAATTAAAAATCCACTGAGACTCAGAGAGTTAGTGTTGACCCAGTATTGAGAGATGTGATTCTATCCCTCAGGGGTTCACTTCAGTGAGCTCATTATAGAGGCTTGCCAATTCCGAGAGATCATAGGTGAATTTACACCTTTTTTCATATAGTCTTGAGTTAGATGTCTCCTTTTCATATTCCCTATGAGGTTTCTCCTGACCAACTTTTATTCTCTTCCAACCCTGACGCTATTAGAGTGTTTGAGGACTAGGAGTCTTTATTTTATCTTCTTTTCTTTTTTTAATAATAATTGAGAGGTTTTTCGTCTTAAACAACAACAAAAACAAAATAGACATATCTAACATAATATATTGGTAACTAAACATGCACATAACTATATTTATTTATATATCATAATAAACACTTCCTCATACCTTGGGTATATTGTAAGCTGCGATGCCTTGATCTTGGCCATTTAAAAATAGATGTAACGTACCATCATTACATCTCTTCACACCAACACGTCCACCTGCCCTTAACCATTGTAGAGAACGGCAATAGTGTGAACGAATTACTTTACCACAGAATAAAACTTCATCTCCTAGAAAACAAAATTATTTATTTTTAAATAACTAGACAGTGTAATTATTAGTTCTATGATGTGAAAATAATGACATCAAAGTAGCAAAAAGTAGAAATTTGTTTATGAAAAGTAAACTATTTTTAATGGGAGTTATATTGTTTTTAAAGTTTAACATACATTGAATAAAACAAATATGTATAATTTCAGCACAGTGGAATAAAAATAATCTAGAAATACATAATTTTAAATATTAACTCTTCAAGTGGTAAATCGCTTAAGTCGCTCGGCTTTAGCAATTATGTGTTATAAAAAAAATTTGAATAGGAAATGAAGGTATATGGAATTTTGCCTTCCGCTATTACGCTGATTTTTTATTCCAGATTTTGTAACACCAAAAGTATTACATCTAAACTTTTTTTCCACTACAAAAGTAAATTCTATGCACCTTACTGAATATAATGATATATATATAGAAGTTGTGTTTCCATAATATTACTATTTTTGGTGATTTTTTCAAATTAGGCAAAACATTTTCCCTTTTTTCATAAAACAAATTTTTTTCCTTCTAAAAATATATTCACAAATATTATACAAAACTTTTGTATATCTTGAAAAAAGGTGGTAGGTAAGCTATTAATTTTGGATGATACAGGTTTTTCTGAAAAATGTTAACTTCATTTTTTGACACCTAACATACTTACTCCATAACCCTTTCATATAATTTTATGCATCTTTCTGAGAAAAATGATCCTACAAGTTAGGTTTTGGATAAAATTATTATTTTTTATGAATTTTTTAAGAAAACAAAACCTTTAACATTGCCATTTGTAGGGTTAAAAACTAAAAATAGCAGCCACAATGTTTAATTTATTAGATTATGTTGACCTATTATTTTGATGAAACTCCAAATTCCAATGTTTTTGGGATGTGGGACTAGATTTTTCTACTTGTTTTAGTGTAAATTAAACTCAAAACTAAAATTTTAAAATGGCCACACTTGTAGTTGTACTACATAATTAATTTTCCTTTAAAAATGAAATATATAACAAAAAAAAAAGTACAAAAAATATTACAAGTAGACAATTTTGTTCAAAATGTGCAGTTTCATAATAAAAAGTACAAAAAAAAAATCCTGAACTCTTTATTTTAATTTTGTTGCTGCTATCATGCTTATGTTAAAAGAACTTGTTTTGAACATAATGTTTTGACGACAAAAAAAAAAAAACAATAAAAGGTTTTTTATATTTTTTTGTAGGTCAAAAGATAACAGAGTTATTGAGGAAATAATAAAAAATAATTTCTTGCTAATTGTCTACAATAAAATTACTATATTTTGAAAATTTACATAAATAAAATTTGGTTCTTGCTATAATTGTAAAAAGTAGCATAAAAAGTGTGTATACCAAATTTAAACTCAAAATCTTGATAATTTCTAAAGTTATCATAGTTTTTCGAAAAAACAATAAATGGTCGTCATGGAAAAATAAAGAGTTTCCGGATCTATGTTTTTATGAAGTTCTAGAATCAGTTCACAAAGAATGTACCTTTCCTCCTCAAACACCCTGTATATTTTCGCCATTATTATACCTACTCTATACTAAACATATGAAATAATTCTTACCAGAAATATACCAAGAATCAGATTTAATGCCAGCTATTGTAGATGGTAACTTATCATCTGGGTTCATTAATGTTACACCAATAGCAATACTGCCTGCCCATTGTCCCGCCCACGTCTTCACCGCAACTTCAAACAACTCATCAGTGACCAATGGCAGAGCAGTAAAACATATTGCATTATTCGCCTGGTTCTTGATTCTCTTCACAACACCACTGCCATCTATTGACAAGTTTTTACCACAAAACGGACTCAACCTGTAACATTCAGACAATTATTATTATATCAGTTTACTCTGTACTTACGAAAGAGATTTGTTAATATGTTTAGCCTCATACATTGGGTGTCTCACCTAAAGTGAACCAATAGCTCATTTTTAACAATATATCTGATAGCTAACTTCTAATAGGAGACTGTCCTTACTTTTACATGACTTTTTTTAAGGTGTATTAAAATTTTCAAAATTTACCCACCATTTTCCAATATGGCATCCAACTTGAAAATTTCTTATGAAAACTAATATATTTTATGATGATTTTTGATAGAAAATGTAATTTTAAACTTTTTATTTGTTGTTTTTTCATAAATGTAACCGTTTTAGTTACAACCACTATTTATGTCATTTTGACTGTCAATGCACTAGTGGTTTGGTCACTCAGCATTCATTTTTAAATTTACTTTGAATTGAAATCGAATTTTAAGTCTAAATCATTATAAAGAAACTTTTTTATATAGGTATTGTTTTCCATTTGTGAGTTCCTCGATTTGTGTATTTCTAGATTCTAGAAAACTTCAATAAAAAGTTATTAATGACAAAAGGGAAAAATAAACATGTTCTACTTCGTTTACTATTTCCAACAAGATGTACAAAACTTGATTTTAAGACAAAGATAATTTTAAAAGGAAGGAGTATTGAGTAATCGAGCCGCTAAGGCACTAAAAGTCAAAGTGCTGGGAAAAAGTGACTCTTGAGGCTTAACGGTTACATGGGGGTCCCCATTAAAAGTAATCTGTCAGATATTTTGTTAAAAAGTTAACTATTGGTTCACAATCCTATCGACCAAACCAGTGTAGAAATAAGACCATTATTGCATCTGTTAATAAAAACTAAAAGAAAAGATGAAAATATATATTTCTCTACGTTAAAAAGGCTGAAATTTTTTCGCTTAGATTTCCAATAGAAATGGTGATAAGATCATGCACTTGAAAGAGGGGAGAATAGGTTTTTTAGCTCGTTAAAACCATTCCATTGACACATGACTCCCTATTAGTCAGTTGTTTACCATTCCTTGTGTAGTGTAGTCTCATGAATTAATTTTTTCTAATCACATTTTTGTTTAGTGATCATTTATATTTTTATTTTTACTTATCACATTTTTATTTTTACTGCTTAAGACTACTTTTAGACCTGAGTTCCATTCCTAGTTTTAATTTCCAACATGATCCTAGTTGGTGTTTCTAAGCTAAGCGATATTGAAATCAAGAATGAAATCACAATAAGAAAATAATAATAAATTTCTGATTATTTTACTTCATAAATAATTGTATTAATATTTCAAATAGTTTTAATTTATTGGATAGTCTAGGTTATGTTATTGTGATGTTTAAAATATAAAAGAAAGATGAAGAGATCATTACAGATTGAAAGTGTAAAATAGAAGTAACGTATCTAAGAACAGTGAGAACTTGGAGTGTCTCATCTATGTGTTAAACTCTATGGGCGGCTGAAATCTAGTCAATGAAACCTTAACATATAAAAAATGTTGATATAAAGAATTCAAAGGGAGCTGGGATCCGGCTTCGAGTGGTTTTTCAATTTGCTAGTCATCAAGTAGTCGAAAGCATTCTTTCTTGTTCATTCGTCACAAACATTCGTTCTTGTTCAGTATTCAAGAGAAATAGAAAGATGTTTTTGCTTTATAACATTACGTGAGAAGAAAAGAAAGTGTTAAGTATGTGTTTTTTTAAATAATATAGTGCGTACAAAGAGGGAAATGGTATGTGGTCAGATTCAAAATATTTTTATTTTTTTAAATTTTTTTTTTTTTAATAAAAAGGAATGAAAAATGAACTTGTGATTGAACTTAGATTCTGAGTATGTTAGAAACTTGAAGATAGACTTATTCTTTTATGATAATTTGGTGAACTCTTTTGTTTCTTGGCTTTCCAGTACGATTTTTAAATATATAAAATAACTACAGCTTTAAATTAAAGACGCTAGATAAATGTTTTTCTTTTAATTAATAAAAAAACAAAGAAGTTGTAAGAAAGAAAATGTAGTTTATTTCAGATCCACAACAAATTTATAATTTAATGTTACAACAGTCGGTACATGATGGAATTCCATGATGTTTTGTGGAATTAAGTAATCATCTCATTATTTCCACAAATTTCTAATATAATAGTACTGAACAAAAGGATGAATTAATGAACCTATCTCTATTTAAAAAGATAAAAAACAAAATTTGTGTTCATTTTTAAGAAATTCTTGAATGTAACTTGTAGAAAGACAATTAGATTTATTGAAAGTCAATTAACTTACCTGTTTTCACTTTTTACATGTTCTAGGTTTATCACTTAACGAGAGTTAATTTATACACTTGAAATGGTCTTAGTTTTTATATAGGCTACACAAATGATAGCAAATGTATGATTAAACAATAGCAATAATATAAACAAACACTCTATCACTATCAAGTAACTTAAAAATAGGAAAAAATAACATCAGTTTATGTTGGAATTTACTAAGTGTTTCTTTTTTGTTGGATTTTTTATGGACAGGAGACACAGGCTTACCTTGGAAAGTGGTCCTTGGTATTACCTAATAGTATACAAGTAAGAAAACACACACAAAAACACCAAAGTTCTGAAATATTTCATAAACACTGTTCAGTTTCTCAATCAGTAGAGTATAATAAGAAGACTGAATATACTTTTTTATACTCTGTACTGATTGAGAACCTGAACAGTGTTTATGAAATATTTCAGAACTTTGATGTTTTTGTGTGTGTTTTCTTACTTGTATAGTATTAGGTAATACCAAGGACCACTTTCCAAGGTAAGCCTGTGTCTCCTGTCCATACAAAATCAAATCTAATAGGCTATGTGCCCTATTAAACTCAAACTTAAGTGTTTCTTTTTGCAATTTTGCTCATTGATGTAAATGATGAATCTGTATGAGTGATGAATGTGGGTTTTAAAAAACACAAATGAATATAAATTTGGTGCTTTTCATAAGTTAGTAGCATAGGGTTGTTGTCAGGGCTTTTTGTCAAATGATGTTCTATTGATGCTATAAAGGTTTTTTGTCAGCCAACAGATATGACAGTAAGGTTTTTTTTGTCTTCACAAGTAGGTATTTTTAATTATTGTCTCTAGTTGCTTTGTGAAATAGTCCCCAAACCTTACATTATTGTTATTTCCAATTTACCTCTGTAACACTACAGTTTGCGTAGGTTGGTTAGTTGTGACTACAGGGACTGCGGAAAACTCTTCTGCTCGACTGAGTAAAGTTTGAGAACAACTGTTTTCATTGCTTTCTGGTTCCCTCGGTCGTTCTAAAGGGCTAACTATTGATACCTGAAACAAGAAATCTCACACTTACTAAACATAGCTAGTGTTATATAAAAATCAGAACTGCTTAATAACTCTGATTATAAATTAGATAGTGACATCAACAGGATTTTTTTTTAAAAATCTACCTTCTCTATTAACAGAGTGAGCCAAAAATTATATATTATATACAGGATGTACCAAAAATTCACACAATTAAATTTTTTCCAACCTTGGCTTATAAAACATTAAAATTTGTGTGTGCTTTCATTAAAGCAGAGCAAAAATTACAATAAATGTTTCAATTTATAGTGGTTTAAATTTGTAATAAGAAAATGTCATTATTTTGAGTTCAATTGAAATGAAACATTGAAATTGTAAAAAAATTAAGTCAGCCTACTTAAACAAAAATATATAAAATAAGCCATTTGACATAGAATATTCCAGAAGTGACAGTTTTATCCTTAATTTAAACCAAACATGTTTACATTGTCTACTAAAGTGTAGGGAACACTACGTACTCCACATCACTCACGAAAAGCCATCTAGCAGGTCTAGGCCCAAAACAGGCTGCTACATCAAAATTTATTAATTAGTTAAATAAAAGAATAATATCTTAAGGTAAAACTTACTTGTGCACATTGACCATATAGATCAATAACTGGGTAAACAGCACTTGGTAATCCAGAACAAGCTTCTCCTTGGTCTACACCATTTAAGTAATAATGCAATGTACCATCGCTGTGTCTCTTCATACCCACAACAGCGCCAGTGTTTAATGAATCTAAATCTAAACTATAACCATGCTTTAATGTGATTCCATCTCTCATAACTGCGGAACCTAATTAAAACACAAAACAATAATAATGGTTTTTTTTTCAATTAAAAATAAACGGTACTAAAACTATGTACAAACATTCTCATTCATATGTCCCAAAAACTAAAAACAATCAACTAAAACATCACCAAAAAAAAAAAAATCAGTTCAAAAAGTGAAAATGAACTGTGCCCTTTGAAAAAAAAAAAATTAAATGAGGTCTTAACATGCTTGCTTGAGCCACAAACATGTTTTCAACGTAAAATGTATTTGATTAGATCAAGCTTTTAATTACAGCAAAGTTTATTCCCCCTCCCCCCATTATTCCTGAACCATAACATTTTGTTACTTGTGATTTTGCACAGGGATTTTGGGTCATTAATCTTCACATTTCTTTAAAATTTGAACAAAATCAGTACTGATTTTGAGAAATGACGCTTTTTAAAACAACCTAGTTTTGTGTTATTTTCTCAAGACAGTTTCCCCAAATTTAAGATATCAAAAAATTGAAAAAAATGTTCCGAAATAGGGTCAAAATATACCTACATATCAAATTTGATTAACATCGGCCTATGTAAAAACACAACATCAATTTTTTGACCTATCACTTTATCTCTACATTTATGTGAGAAAGTAATATTGGAACACTAATTATTAGATTCATTTAGAATTAGGTGTAACATATGTTAAACAAAGGCAATCTTAGGATACTGATTGATCTATCAACGGACAGGTTGGATAAACATAAAAAAGTAATAAGCATATTCCTAGATCTCTTCAAAGCCATCGACTGTATCAATCATAACTTACTGCTGAAGAAGTCATACAATTGTGGCGTAAGAGGTCTCTCATTAAAATTGCTAGACTAGTTTTTCTCTCATAGGATGCAGTGTGTCCAAGTTGCAGACAGACTGTCGGAAAAGGTTCAGATGAGCTAAGGATCTGTTCTAAGACCATTGTTGTTTCTTATGTGTATAAATGATCTGTCATCACATATTGAAGCAAATGGATTAATTCAGTTTGTGGATGACACAGCACTTACTTCAAATAGATTACATACAAAATCTAGAAATACAATCCTTTATGCTGTAAGTCGATATTTTGCTAAAAATAACTTGAAGGCAGATAAAACAAACTGTTAGTTCCTTGCATATGGCCTACTACAGGAATATTTTTCCTTATTTAAATTATAGAATTTCCATGTGGGGAAACTCAACAGGTCGAAATATGAAACAAGTGTTCACATTACCAAAAAGAGCTAGGACTTGCAGCTGGTCTAACCCAAATGGAATCATGTAAACATACTTTTAAGGAGCTGTCAATATTGAATTTCGCAAGTATGTATATTTTTGAAGTAATTATATATTACAAATTTAAATATATGCCTACAGTCAAAAGACAAGTGTATGGGTATAACACCAGGAAAAGAAATAACCACCAACAGTTGCCGTACAGACTTGAAAAGCATAAAAAGCTGTCAAGTCAACCTGGTGTTACCCTTATGAATAAACTCCCCAATGAATTAATACAATTGCAGGATACAAAAGCCATTCAAAAACAGTCCAAGAAAGTTATTATTTTCTGGATACTCTTATTGGGTGAAGCAGTTTCTCAGCAACGACTGGGGAAATGAAAATAACTAAGAACACGATAACATTAATATATTGTTGTAGCTATTTTGGAGTTTGGAAGGTGTTTATAATATGTGTATTCTGTGTTTGTTTGAAGTTGAGCAGTATCTGTATTGAAATATAAGGTTTTTGAAGTAAATTTGTTGAGTGGTTGTAAATTGTTGTATGGGTGCGACTTCTGTTGGGGTGTATCTTTCCAGTGTGAGTGAAATATCTTGATTGTTATGCAAATTGTATTTGTCAGGGGAAAAAAATCTGCTGACAGAGCACAGACCTCAACATAATATGATAGAAAGATGTCCCATCTTGTGATAGGTGTGGGGATATTGAAACATCATGTTTTTGTTTTGAAAACTGTTCCTGTTATGAATTAGAAAGTGTTTAGAGCTATGAAATAGACATATAAGGATCTTCAGAGCATGGATATTCTGGACGTGGGCCACAGATTTTTCATTTCATTTATTTTATTTTTTTTTGTTGACCAAACATTTTTTTGTAAACAAGTGTCAAAACATTAATGCTATGGTACTAAAATATAACTAAAACACAAGAAACATATAAGTATACACACTAAAACAAATACAAACAAAACAAATTCTAAGTGAATAACAATAAATAAAAATGATTATATAGACACAGTCCTTTATCCACAAAATTTAAGAACAAAGCTCAATAACTCCTCAGCAACAATTGTTTCAAATTCTTTTAAACTCTATATATATTTTTATGGACTTTGGAAGTCCATTATATACAGTAATTCCAGCCTGAGCTTATTGATTTATTATAGATTTCCAATCTATGCTGATAATATCTAAAAGTCTCCCTTCCTAAAATAAGAACACCTCAAACAGGTATTTGTTTTTATAACTGGACATGGCCTTTTCAGAGAACACATATGTAAGTGGGTCTCTGCCATGTTCATTGTGTGGTCAGGTAAGTGAATCTACATAGCAAAATTATTTCTTATGGTCTGAAAATAGTTGGAGTACAAGAGAAGGAAACTCTTCTACTCTTGCAGCTGGGAGAGGGAAAACAAACACTGGCATAGGTGATAAAATTCTGGAATCTGTTAAAGCTAAGGGAATCGGTCAGCTTGGTTAGATGCCTAATGGGAGCACAATAAACCTCTTGGTAATGTGTTCAAGGTCTTTGACTTTGGTAAAAAAAGCGAATTTTGGCAAATAACTGGTTTAGTGACAAGAACACCAATCAATTTAACAAAAATTGGCTTGTTTCTTGTTTTAAGTGATTTGGCAAATCAGAAACCCTTGACAAGACAATCCCCTAGAATGTAACACTAAAAATATTTGGCACTTTTCAAATATGTTTTCTTTTACAATAGGTCCCAACAATAAACTATTAATTATCAACAAATCATCACCTTACCCGAAAGCATCCAAGTATCATGATCTAAGTCTGTCATTGTTCCTGGTAATTCTAAATCTTCTGGGCGAATAGCTGTTACTCCTAGAAACAAAAATAAAAATTGATGAATTGTCAACATAGAGAATAATGTCAAATATCATATACAGTATATTATATGAAAGGGTGAAAAAATTAGTTTTTTACAATTATCTCATAAAGTATAAATTTATGAAGAAAGGTTTACTACAATTTTTAAAAATCGTAAAATTCCCTACATTTTTATTTGTTACATGTTTCCATATCATTAAAATCCACTGAAATATGACATTTTAAAAATGGTGCTGAAACAAGTAAAAAACCAAGAACGAAGTGTGACAATTAAGTAATAAGACTGATTTTTTTTAGCAAGTCATAGTTACCCTGCTGCTTGCATTGGCACTCCATCTTTGACTTTGGTTGTTAGACTAATTCTTGTCCAAGCGACATATCGTTGCGACCATTCAGTATTAAGTTGTGCTGTAATAAGTGAACACATGTTTTTATTTCTCGTTACGGAATTCTAAAATATTGCCATTTCTTTTTATGTTAAACTGGGTGAGAATAGGATGACAACTTATGGTAAGTTTCAGAAGGCTTTTGAAGATGAGGTTATGTCAAGAGCTCAAGTTTTTCGTTGGCATAAATCATTTTTTGAAGGCATAGCGAATGTTGAAGATGAAAACCTCAGTGGACAACCATAAACCTCACGGACAGACGTCAACATGACCAGGGTACGTGAATCATACGTTCCGATCGAAGACTATCCGTGAAAATGATTGCAGAAGAAGCCAACTTCAATCGGAAAACTGTTTGCCAAATAATACTGAAGATCTGTGCATGAGAAAAATTTGTGCGAAAATGGTCCCCAAAAATGTCACAGAGGAACAGCTAGAAGCATGGAAAAATTTGATACCTGATTTGTCAGAACAAGTGGGAAGATCAACCCAGATTTATTGAACCGTGTTATTACTGTTGATGAAAATTGGTTCTTCCAATACGATCCAGAGTCAAAACATCAAACTTCACAATGGTGTTCAAAGTGATCACCCAGACGAAAAAAAGCTTGAATGTCGAAGTAAAAAGTGAAATGCACGTTTATGTGCTTCTTCGATTCCAAAGGCATTGTTCATAAAGAATGGGTGCCTCCTGGCCAAACAGTTAATCAATATTTCTACAAATAAATTTTAGAAAGACTTTGAAAACGAGTATCATGTAAACAAACATTACTGATAATTGGATTCTTCATCACGATAATACGCCATCCCACATTTGACTGTTTGTACAGTCATTTTTTATCTCAAAATCCATTTCAGTACTACCACAGCTACTTTATTCACCGGATATCATTTTGTATAAATTTTTCTATTTCTAAGAGTAAAAATGGCGATCAAAGGACACCATTTTCAAACAGATGTCCAAACAGCTGTAACGAAGACATTCCAAAAGAAGAGTTCCAAAAATGTTACTAGTAGAGGCAGAAGTGCTGGAGTAAGAGTGTGAGAGGAGAAGGGATCTATGTTGAAGGAGAATACACTTCAAATGACTAAAAACATAAGTGACATTTTTTCAGACCAGTCTCATTACTTTTATTGTTGCACCTTGTATAGGAAATTTCTCAACCTTCAAAAGTTGTTGACATTTATTTTCTTAAAATTCATCCTTTAAAAGATAAAGAAATATTTTAAAGCAACTTCCAATTGTTTTTTTGGTTACATTGTAATGTTTCACATTTTTGCGCTTATCATTTTCAATGTCTAAGTCAAATTTCTAACACATGTTGGCGCCTTATTTTTGAATTAAGATAGTATGAGTACGGAGGTACAAAAGTAAAGTAGTAGTAACTTAAATAATGTTAAATGAATAAATTCGTTACCGGACTAGAAAGAAAGATTTCAAAATTTTATTTTCCATGTCTTTAGAAAAATAAAAATTTATTTTGACTCTACTATTTATTACTCTAAGTTATTTGTCCTAGTCATTTCATTACTTCTATATTACTACTTTGGAATTTTCTGCAAAATAACCGTTGCATATTATATGTAAAAATGGCAGAAATAAGATCAGACAATGTTATATGAAACGCCATATCATTCAGTTGTTTTATCTCTGAGGCAGTATGTGCTACCATCAAGTTTAAAATGTCTTTAAATATTTTCCTTACCTGCTTCAATGGAACCTGACCATCTGTCCACTATTTTCTCTATTACGACAGCAAACATTTCGTCTTCCTTTAATGCTCGGTTACTCATAACGATTGCATCATTAAACTCTCCGAGCGCTCGAGGACGTGACGCTGTTCTTCCACCATTTGAAACTCTTGCATTACGACCATGTACATGATGGAAATGTAAATCCCTAAAAGTAAGAATGAAATAAAACAAAGATAAAGAAATGAAACTTAACCTATACATTTTGTTGTAAATATTTATTACTGTATTACATTTACAAGCATTAGGTTAGGTTAGCCTATAAAAGTATCCTAACTATATCATTATCTCAGCTTATAGATATGATGTAGAATTTTATCTGGTGTCAAAAAGACCTTTATCACAACAATTCTTGAGTGTTACTCTTAGATGTTGATGTTAAGAGCCCCTTATAACAGATGTTCCAAAAAATAACAATTATTTCCAAAATTTTTAACATTTGCATATCGTTATTTTCACATCTTCATCTTGTACTCATAAAAATACATTTATTAGAAAAAAAAACTTGTTTATATTCAATTGAAACTAGTTTTAATGAGTTGCATTTCTTAACTTTACAACCTAATTACTCTGCCTTTACTTGAGAAATAAATTTACAGGGGAATCTGTTTTGTTTATGCTAACTACAGTACACATGTACAAAGTTTATTCATTAAATAATAAAACAAATCTGAATGTTATTCATTTGCAATTGAATAAAGAAGATACTTGTATATGGATAAGTGAAACTAAAACAAAAATAGTCTGTTCATTATAAAGTTTGTATTTATAAAGAATAATATAATTACAAATTTTATCAATACATGATCGAAAACAATTTGACAATATCATTATAGTCCTCCAAAACGTGATAATAATTTAAATCGAATCATTGTGTTTTTTTAAATCTTGATTATTTTTATTGTAACAACAAAACTACTTTTAAATAACTCTTGCTTAACTAAAGAAACTTTTGAAATAATTATAAGTAAATGTAGGGAATTGGTTATGTGTGTGGTGTATGCTCCATGTTCTGGACATGAGTTAAACATACACCAAGCTAAAATAATATTCAACATACAACAATCAATTCCAAATAGAGTAATTATATCCTCAACTGGTATCAGTAAAGAAATTTCAAACAACGTTCTATTGATTGGGTACTTATTTTTATCACTGATTGATAACAGTGTCTTACGGATACAGTTTTATATTAAATTATATAAACTAATACACTTTGCAGATATATTTATTTATAACACACAGATAATACAACATTCGTTTTCAAGCTAATACATAAATAATTTTAACTTTATAAGCTGATAAATTATTTTTAAGAATGGAGATAATTATGTTTTATAAAGAAAAACCCACTTTTTATAAATTTAGTCTTCAGTTTCTAGTGCTTTTATTAGCCAATTAACTTTTTTATTATGGTTATATTATGTCTTTTTTTGAAAGCACTTCCATGTGCACCATCTTTGAAGATCGAATATCTCAAACTTCAACAAAGCTCAAAACCGTCAGGTTTTTTTATTCATGACTTTTACATCTAGTTCGAGGCATAACTTTGAAATTTCACAAAAATTTCATTGAAATCACTCAGGTTTTGTGCATTTTACACTCCAAAATTTAGTGTCTGAAATGTAAGTCTTCTGCATTTATAAAACACATAGGATTGATACAGTTACAACATAACTAATAACTTACAAACCTAACTAACACTTACGAAATATTGTACAAGCTTATATTTTTATGAAACAGAACACTAGTTTTAACGTATTTAAGTTATAACGTATAAGCTCACATTTTTTTTAAAAAATCAGCTCTTGTAAAATATATTATTACAAGTTATTATTTTGCAGAAAATAACTTATTAATTCTTTAAAAAACTAGTTTTATTTACTTCAGACTAACAAAAACAAAAATTCTAGAACATCCACCATGTTTGATAAGAATGATATCAAAGAGTCAATAAAGTTACTAAGTTCTAGGGATGAGAAAATTAACTTACCGATTAATCGTAATCGTGATTATTACGGTAAACTGTGATTACGATTAATCGCTGATTCAATCTTCTCTTACCGATTCGGTCGTAACGATTAGAGCTCATCATAAAAAAAATACCTTTCGGTTATCATAGCGTTATTAAAGAAAATGAAGATAAAATAAAGATCCTTCCTATGAAAAAGCTTAAAACCATAGGAAGACGTACTTTAGTTGATAACAAATAGCATATTATCATAATTCATGTTTATGATTTTAACTATAAAACAAAAGGTGAGCATTTCTACAAAATGTATAATTTACTACTTTAATAAATAATAATTAGGGAAGTGCAAGCCCTCGAAATTTCAAGCCAAGTCCGAGCTAGAGTTTCGGACAACAATTCTAAAATAATCAAACTCGGCTCAATTTTTGAGCTCGACACGATTTTCTGAGCACAACTTGATTTTACGAACTTGTCATTGTTTACCAAACTACAAAGGAAACACTGAAATGATTTAATGAGCACTGATCATTAATAATCGTAATCGGTAATCGCTGATTATTAAAAATAATCGTAATTGTTAATCATATAGGTAAGCCTCAAATTGTCTCATCCCTACTAAGTTAAATTAATCAACAGTAAATTAAAAGGTATGTTCAGGGATTTTTGAATGTTTGAATGTCTTATAGGAACTATATAAAAAAAGATTTTCTCAACTACAAACTAACAAGATCGAGTTTCATTATCTTGGAAAGGAAAAAAATACTGTATAGCATGTAAAAAGGTAACTTACACATAACTATAATACCAAACACAGAAGTAACCTATGACTTACGCAATATAGGCTTAAAAAGTTTTAAAAAATTGCCTTCTCAAGCAGGAACTAACTATGTTTATTAATAAACTTCCACTAAACCTTAATAAATATTAAAGACAAGAAAGTCTTTAAGAGAAGCCTTTGATTATTCTTGATATATGGCACTTTTTACTCACAGGAAGAGTTTCTCAACCAAAAGTGCTAAATTGGTGATGTGTTTTCTTAAAATAGTCACAAATGCATAAGAGTTCATTTTAAAAGTTAATTAGAGCATTACCTTCATTATCCTTTCAATGTATCAGTACTGTATTTTAATTATATATGTATTTTATGATGTATGACTTAATTGTATTTGTATAATCTTTTACAGGATGATATGGTATTATTAATGTCTTTGTTGTATTTTGATATTGAATTAATTGAACTCCAATAGTTTGAAAAATTGTCCATAGCTAAAGTACCAAAAAATAAATTCTTACATTATTACAACTATATACCATAGCAATTATAAAGATCTTACGTGTGAGCCTGACGAACGCGTGGTGCTGCTGATGTGAATGAATTCGCAGTTAAATCCGGAGAGTTTAAACAACACACACAATTGTAATCGACCAATGTGGCTTGAGCCGCTTGTCCGTATAAATCTATTACACCATATACCCTTGGAGGAATATTAGTGGCAGCTTCACCTTGATCTATTCCGTTCACTAGGAAATGGAGTGTACCACTTTCACGAAGAACTACTCCAACTCGATCACCAACCTACAATATAACGAATAAATATAAAAATTTCAACAATAATAACAATACAAAATTTGAAAAGTATAATATAGTTTAAGGCAGACTGAAGAGAAAGATGGGAATATGACAAAGACACTATTATGGCCTTTATCCAATACAAAATAAACCTTATGACAAATTGCGGAGAAAAAATATATGGATGAGTTTAAGAGGAAATAATTAGTGAAGGATTAATAGAGAGAATAAAAACATATATATGAAAATTGAAAAAAAAATGTGTAAGAAATAGAAGAGAAATATTCTGACTCCTTTCAAATAGAAAGGAAATTGAGATAAGGAAATGTGAAGTGATCACAAAAGTACAAGGTCATAGAAAAGCAGAGGAACTAAAGGAATAAGCATATGCAAATGGTGTCACAGCATGGGAGAAAACTAAGGAAGGCCTGAAGAGAGAACTAGCTAAATGGGCAAGAACATTTTGGAAGCATAGATATAAATTTAGAATAGACTAAGGTATTGAAGGTGGACAAAAATAAAAAACAAAGAGGAAACTGACACCAGAAGGAAAGGATCTAGAAAGTATAGATGAGAGAAATTATCTAAGAAGCAAGATCACTACCAATAGTAAGAATATACAAAAGGAGATGGGACAAAGGGTACAGAAGACGGGTCAGTTTTACAACACGGTGAAGGACGATGGAACTTGGGGGAAGGACCAAAAACAGTGATGTATAAAGTGTACTATCAACACATGGGTCAGAGCAATGGACAAGAAAGAAAGATCCGATCAGATTGCAGGTGAAAAAGATGAGATTTTTTAGAGGAATAGAAAAGTTATAAGAAGGGATAGAATAAAGAATGAAAATCTTCGAGACAGGCACAAGATTAAATTGCTGAAATTGACAAAAAAGATAAAACACTTACAATAGTTTGGGCACGTAATAAGGATGAAAGAAACCATAATGCCTTGAAGACCACTACAGAAATTTTGATTGTTCTCTTATTGTTTAAAGGAAGAAAACATCTCGGTCGCCTTTAAAAAAAATTATGGAAAAAACATAAAATAAAAACCTCTACCCTTCAAATACTTTAATAGCATTTGAGTAGGAAGAAAACCCGAGTTGGTCAAGAGAGATCTGATAGAAAATATGAAAGAGATGGTTCCAAAACTACATCAAAAGGTGTAAATTCAGCTAGAGTCCCTCAGGATTAAGTGACCTGGTGAGGGTACTAGAGAGGAAAAGGGAGAAGACCTATGGCAAAGTCATGAACAAGATGGAAAGTTTAATTTTTGGAGGATATGCAGGCCCAAAAGTAGACTGGAGACTATTGGAAGAGTAGCAGGTGTGGAGAGATCATCGAGAATGGAAATTGTGCTAGACAAATTGCAGAGGCGGAAAAGTCAAGAATGATGATGATGATAACATATTATTTATTGATTGGTACAAAACATTGAATTAAATCCTACCTCAACATATACACAGAAAAACGAACAAAACAATTGTATATGCTGTCCTTTAATAATTGTAGATTGGATAGCCGCCTCATCTCAACTCAGGGCCTCACAGTTATTTATTCCAGTTATAATCAATATTTATATACTACTTGGCAGTTGGAATGCAAACGCTTAAAGGTCTCATACAATTTTGAGAGTGGATTTTATCTATAAAATTGTAGATGTCAGAATATTACGTCACTACAAATTAAATATGTTACCTGATGTAATATTCTGACAAATGTTAGTTCCACATATTGCCACTTTGTTGTGCTATAATGTTAATTTAATTTCTTTGTTTTATACAATTAATTTACATAATGATTAATCGTAACCAGCGGAATATTTCATCAGTGAATGAGCTATAATTTTTTTCCATCATTTGTTTGTCCATAAGGCAAAATAGAGAATCATCCAGTTGTCCCAGTCTCTTCTAGCATTTCTCAAAGCTAAACCTTTGACCGGGAAGATATTTCAGACCATCGATGCCATTTTAATAGAACATGAGGCACTTGATTTTAAAAGAATAATTTACAGACTATTTTAAAAAGCACAAGTGATGCTAGAATGCAAAAAGTGAGGTCCTAAGGGGAATATTTTGAAGGAGATTAAGGCACCATTATTTTAAACACAGGACATTTTTGTTAATATTAAAATGTTACATAGCTGGATACTTTCACAGCAGTCCTTATATTGCCCTTATTTCTGACAACAATCTCAGGATTATCAAATGTATCCTAGATTAATCATCCCCCCCCCCATAGTCACAAATAAACAGAAACATTATTTAAATAGCAATTATTACTTGTAAAAACTGTCTGAAGCATGCAATAAATTAGCACAGACTCACTTGTAACCTATCTAAATTTTGGCCATACTCTTCCACTACTGTTGTACCATTATGCATCACTCCGTTTCCAGTCATCATCCAAGTCCCTGACCTTAAACACAAATAAATAAATACATAAGAAATTTGTTCTTTTAAACCATTAGATACAGTTTATTCATATACCATTAAAATAAAATTTGCTACATATGAGTACATGAACAAGGAATTTGTAGAAAAGAATGTGTTTTAATTTTGGAAAAAGTAATCATGATTTATGTTATTGTTTAAATTGTTACATGTTTGTAAAATTATATTAAATATAAATTTCATTTCATATTCAGAAAGTAGGTCATCCACGGGAGTCAAGTTTGTAAAGGCACAGACACCATTTACAGATGATAGAGCAGTGTGTGATGTGTGTTTATAATATTGAATAAAATCGAGATGATGTCCACTGCATGTAATGTGAGATCCGTGATCCGTTTCTTGAATGCGAGGAACATTTAATTTATGACATTTAAGAACATACAATTAGTGATTCAATGATATGGAGATGAGTGTGACTTTTTACTGGAGAATGAAAAAATATTCACGATGAAGAACAGATCAGATGACTATCTTTGCTGAATGAATATTTAGTGAATGCAGTTGAAAAGACCCCTGTATTTTCCACGATTTTACATTCTCTTCTTCATGAAACTACAATATCAGATATTGTTTAGACACTGGATGCTGAAGTAATCTGGTATACTGTGTTGATTGATACCTGATGGCCTGTTGGAAGCTATATTGAAAAGTAGTGTAAGGTGTATACATTGATAATGCTTTAAATGGATACTAATTCACTCTACTACATTCCCTTCAATTCACTAGAAATCATGCTCCTAATCTGGTCAAGCAAATACGACTCTGCTTGGACTAAACCAACCATATCCTGAGAAATTTCTGCAAGGTAAGAATACACGGATACTCTGCTAGACCTGTACACGTAGCTACCACAAACTACACTCACTTACATTTTCTCAATATTCCCCATGGGTCTTTCTACTCCGAACCATCGTTTCAACCTCGGATATAACATAAGTCTACTTCTGACTTGTAGTCCTTTCAAAACGTATAATAGACTTCACATATTTGTTTTGCCCTTTCGATACAAATGCAAACCCTGACACAACAGCCTACACAATTCAACAGGTTTCTTGCATATAACTCTACCTACCTCGAGAGGAAGAGGGACCAGTAAAGTGTCGTAATGTAATTTTGAGACCTTAAAGGTGTGTTTACAAATAAATTCAAGTTGACTCTCTGAAGGGAAAGTCCAACCGGCAACTGACTTATTAGGGAAGTGAAATCAGGGCAGCCCAGCAGCCAATATATTAAATCAGGAAGGAAAAGGAAAATAGGGGTTATACCAGATGACCAATCCTCCAATATGCCTCCTCATAATATCTTCACTACAGTAGGACCCCTCTTAACCGGTCTAGTCGGGACTGACACCCGGGCCGGTTGCCCGTTAGACCGGTTAATCCGAGGCTCCCGTGAAAAATCGGTTTTCGTTCAAACAAAGCTTATTTAATTAGGTAGCACTAAAAATTATGCAATAAAGATGTTATTGCAACTCATTTTATTGTACATAAATGTATCGTATATATTATGTTATGTATATTATACATCAATAATGAAAAAATTAAACACTACAAAGCTTTTTTACAGATTCCCCCCTGTCAAGTCTTTTGACACATTTAACCGCGTCTCAAACGAAACCAACACAAGCTTCCAAGAAAAAGAAATATTATATTTTCCATAATGTAGGCTATACTAAATTGATTCTCGGAAAAAAAGCGGCCCATCAAACGTTTTTGTCTGTGTATGTCTGCTATACCGACGGGTGCCAATGCCGCGGTGTTTTTATGCCGCCGACAATGGGATACGCTATCGCCAAAGTCGTTTGACTCGCCGCTGCTTTGGTGCCGCCGACAATGCGATACCGATATCCACAAAGTCGTTTGACTCGCCGCTGCTTTGGTGCCGCGGTGTTTTTACGTCGCCGACAATGGGATACCGCTATCGACAAAGTCGTTTGATATCGCCGCTGCTTTGGTGCCGCGGTGTTTTTACGTCGCCGACAATGGGATACCGCTATCGACAAAGTCGTTTGATATCGCCACCACTTTGGTACCGCAGTGTTTTTACGCTGCCAACATTGGGATACGGCTATCGACAAAGTCGTTTGATATCGCCGCCGCTTTGGTGTTTCAATTACAATTTATTTTCGGAAACACTCATCCAACCAGTACACTACGATATAGGCCGGTTAATCCGAGGACCGGTTAATCCGAGGCTGGTTAACAGAGGTTCTACTGTACCAGGTTTCCTTCTGTAGTGAGATGTTATCATCAAATAGAAATAAAAATAATTTAAAAGTATATTCTTGTTTTTCTTTAAGAACCCGTCAGAACTTACTTTCTGGTAATCTCTCATAGGATTAGTCATGTATGATATAAATTTGCAAACTAAATACTAAATACAGTAATGTGCAAAGATAATAAAACACAATTATTTATTTTGTAATATCCACTTTTTATTAGTCTAGCCGACCAATGGTTTCGCCTGCTAAGGCATTGACGAGGCTGTATTACAGACTGTAATACAGCCTCGTCAATGCCTTAGCAGGCGAAACCATTGGTCGGCTAGACTAATAAAAAGTGGATATTACAAAATAAATAATTGTGTTTTATTATCTTTAAACATGGAATTCCACCAAGAACCATCGGTCTCAACAGTAATGAAAAAAAAAAAAAAAAAAAAAAAAAAATGTGCTGCAATATCATAAACTAAAACTATTCTTGAAAACCAATTGATAACCTTACCTAACATTAGTCATAGTGGAAGGGTACTCAAGCTCAGTTGGTGAGTGAGTTGTTACGCCTATTTCTATTGACCCCGCCCATTTAGTTACCATTTTATCTAATCTTACTTCAAACAATTCGTTTGGTTTAAGAGGCCTTTGTGTTAAAACCACTCCATTGTTGAAATCATCCAACGCACTGCAACAAAAACAGAATATTCAATCATTTACATTTTCAAATCTTTTTTTTTTAATAACAACACTTTAGTATTTAAATTATCTAGGTAGTACCATATAGGTTTATTATTAATTTATTCCAATTAGTTATTAAGATAGTAAGGATAGTATCGTAATTAGATATGGACGAAAAGGATTTCAGACGCTATTACAATTGCTGATAAATGTATCAATTTAATACAAATATATTTTAATTTATTTACAAAGTTGATAAATCGAGTAAAAAAAAAATGAATGTAATTTTTATTTGTACTTTAATAAATTTAAACAAATATGTGTAAATTAAATTAACTCCCTGCACACTCTTTAAACTTCAATAAATTTTCCATTTAAATATAAGTATTGGTGATACAGCTTGGTATGAAAATATCGACTTGATTCTAAAGATGATAGTGCTAAAATTTCAAACTCATATTTTCCATAGGTCTCAACATTTCAACCTTTAAGGAATACATATACTACAACGAAAAAACTCAACACTTTTTATGAGAGAGACCTGAGAAACTATCGTATTCTATTACCTATTTTTTTTCTCATAGGAATAATACAATAGTTCCTTATTTTCCTATTTATAATGTTACTTTTGCGTTATTTTTAGTTCTAGTGCTTAAGATATTTATTTATGAGTTATTAACAATTATTCAAGTCCTTTAATCCTTTGTTTGAATTATTTTAATTAAATTAATTATTTTTGTTACTGTAACTGTCTGTTGGTACGATAGCTCTGCCTATTTCGACGTCATAAAGTCTCGGAGTTTGGAACCCTGCAGCTCAAAACTTGCTACTGTAGAAATCTCTATTGTCTTTTCTTTGAGCTCTTCTAACAGTTTTCCTGAGATAATTTTCACTTTTTCTTGGTCGGCATTTTGTAGTCCTTCGCGTCAGCTTTCATGGGAAATTCGCGTGATGTTTGTCGGTCTGCCTGTTCTCCCGCAATTTCTTACGCGTTTTTTCTGAAAAAACTGACGTAATTTTCAGTTTTTATTTTTCACATGTTTTGATTTACAGTTTTGAAACTTCACCATTTTCTTGAGTTTCCGAAATAAATACACTGGCCATAACGAAGATGCTGTCTGACATTCCTGTTTTACGTAATTTCGCACTCAACTTCACACTTTTTTGTTTAGGGGTTTATTTTTTACTGATTACCCTGGAACTTACATATTATGATATGATTTTAACCATGTTTTATTATTTTGAAATTTTATCTTTATTCGTTTTCACACAAGGGTGTGAAAACCATAGCCTTTCTATTTTATTCAATTTTTGATTTTTTACTTTAATTCCTTGTTAAACTTTAATCTTTTAACTAAACCTATACAACACATTTTCAAAATTTATATTTATTTAAGTTTTATTCAACTTTCAAATTATACCATTTCATCAACTTTTTTAATTTTCATTTTTTCAACAATTATGAACGAATCTTTTATTCTTAGAATTCTTTATTTATTACAGAAATACCAAGGTTTTTTGAATTTGATTATTTTGAAATTTTTTTAATTCTTCATTTAAATTTGCTGTAGCGCATGTTAGTTTATATGAAATAATGTAATAGATCTGTATTGCATACAACTTGAACTACAATTGCACATCCTTTAACATTATTATTTCATATTTTCATAATTCATCAAATATGAATTTTTTATTCAAAATCTACCGACATACAATTTTACTGTCAACACGAGTAGGCGAAAGTTGACTTTAGACCTAGCCATACGTCAGTTTCACCGACTTGCCCTGAGCAGCAAAGTTGGTTACAATTCAGCCAAACCTTGTATTAGGATTAAATTTTGATTTTTCTCTTTTTGACCAAAATATAATCCCATACAACAAATTTCCGTTGTAGTACATTCCTTGCAACTAGTTATGCCAGCGGCATCATCACCCCCTACAATTCAATGCTGCTGTATGTTGAAACTGAAAACATCAGTCTTTAAAAAACTTTAATTAAGAGTTTCACATATTATGGTCTTGGAAAAACCGAAAAAGTGATTTTCAATATGCCATCCGTTCGTGGTTAATGTATGTATATAAGCATGATAGTAGCAACTAAAATAAGATAGGCACATGAAATTTATTATAGAGGACTATAGTGTACTAATATTTCTATTGAAATTTTAAAAAAAAGTTTTTTTAATACAGTAGAGTCCCGCAAACTCAGCGTAATGTGGACCGGAAGTGTGCCAAGTTTGTGAAATGCCGGCAAAAAATAAATTGTAAGTGAAACATCAAAGCGGCGGCGATATCAAACGACTTTGTCGATAGCGGTATCCCATTGTCGGCAGTGTAAAAACACCGCGGCACCAAAGCGGCGGTGATATCAAACGACTTTGTCGATAGCGGTATCCAATTGTCGGCGACGTAAAAACACCGCGGCATTGGCACCCGTCGATATAGCAGACATACACCTGCAAAAACGTTTGATGGGCCGCTTTTTTTCCACGAATCAATTTAGTATACATTATAAAAAATATAACATTTCTTTTCAGTTTTCTTTGACAGGTAAGCACAGTATATACAGTAAATAAAAATGAGCGAGTTACGAAAACGGAAGCGTGTGTTGGTTTCGTTTAAGACGCGGTTAAATGTGTTAAAAAGACTTGACAGAGGGGAATCTGTAAAAAAAGCTTTGTGACGAGTTTAACGTGGGAAATGTACCATCAACGATTCAAGCGATCGAAGTTAATGCCCGCTTTGGGATCTGCCAAACTTTTATGAACATCGTTGTTTTTAGAAATATATATTTTTTCCCGTCGGGGTCGCCGAATAATCCGAACTGCCGGGTTATCGAGTGCCGAGTTTGCGAGACTCTACTGTAATTGAAAAGTCAAAATAGCGTTCATTTTAAACAGTTTTTTTTTTTTTCGTATTCATGTATTATGCAACTTATAACATATGTAATACTGTGGAATATTTGAATTAAAGGAAGACATGTGATTGGACCTAGCACATGTAGGTCAAAGATTCTGATTGGTTGTTGGCGCATGGGGGAAGTGTTGTAAATTAAATTAAAAGCTGTAAACTTTTAAACAAAAGAGATCCAAGAAGACAATATTGTAAAATAAATAGGTTTAGTATGAATTTACAATTAATGTTTTGATATAATATAATCTAAATGTGTGAATGAGTGTAATTAACAATTTTTTGCTGTGTTAGTAGAACTGATATAGACGCTTAGTTTGGAAGCGAGGAAAAGAGTTCAGTTGGAAGAAGGTATCTGACTTGGTCAGACATATTTTTTGTAAAAGGATGGTTGTGAAACAATGTGATAGCACGTGTTTTAAAAAGTTGGTCAGGAACGTTTAAGGGGTTAAGATGTGTTTGTAAAGAGTTGGAAGCCTGCGTCTAAAATGGATAGACATATTTTTGAGAGGATTTTTGTGAACAATGCAGTATTAATGCGAAATGTAAATTTAGTGAGAACAAAGAAAGTGACAATTTGAACATGTGTTTGGTGATAGAACTAAGAGTATAAACATTTTAAATGAACATTCTTGCTTTTACATTAGTCTTATTGGACAAAGAATTATTAAAATAAATAAGCCTGTCGTGTGAGTTAATAGAGATTATTTTCTCTAGAACAATTTGGAGAAATGTCGTGTTCCGATGTTTGAATACTTACTTTATAAGACAGAACATTTTTAAAATAATGAACATTTCGTTCAATCATTTTTAAAAGGACTTTTGTATAATTGTGTATCTGTACGAGCAATGAGCATTGGGAGAACAGCGGTTTGGAGAGTCACCTCCGAGTCACAGGACATCAGGGTTCATCGCTACGGATATTTTTTTTTTATGTGCAGATGTCGTGGTATAGACATCATGAACAATTTATTATGTTAAAGATGGATATTATGACTAGATTATTTTTTTGTATATGTATGCTTGTTTTTATATTCTCTTTAGAATAAATTCAAGATAACTAAATTTTTATACATAATCAAGTCTCCATTAGAGACACAGAACATGAATTTTTTTAATGACTAAATTTCTTTTGTTGCAACATTTAAAACGTAAAATATGAAATTAATAAAATTTAATTTTGATTTAAAGTAAAAGAAAGGAATTCAGATAAAAGATTTTTTAACCAGTATTTAACAATAGTATACTAATAATTATCATTTATGTTTTTGACGCTATTTGTAACATGATATGTGATCTAATAAATATTTTATGTACAATTTCAGCAAAACAAGACTTAGAATCCTTTTTCTATCACCTATTGCAAAGTACCTCTTAAAAAGAACCTTTGACTATAAATTCAATTAAACTTTTAACTTTTCAAAATTGGTAAGCTAACGCTACCTGGCGCCCATAAGTCGAGTAAACTATTTTCTTCTTTTATAAAAAATAAATTAATTATAAATAACAAATAATAATTAAATTATAAAGTAAATTATATATAATGATTGTTATATATTTATAATTGTCGCATTAACGTGTGGCAATTAGTAAATGTACTGTTCAGTTATAAACTCTTTTGTATTTAAATTCTTACAATTGTCGCATCAACGTGTGGCAATTATGTTACAAAAGCAGTTTAACATAAACCCCCTTAGTATTTAAATTCTTTCACATATTAAATTACAGTATTAAAAAAATTGAGATTTCAATTCTACCCCACCTCTCCAAATGACAAATAGCAAAGTTATTATAAAAAATCTAATTTTAAACTCTGATCTCTCATGAAAATCTGATATTCATTATAGCCTGATATTCGAGACACTGATATGAGCAAACCGAATGAAAATATATAATATGCATCTACAAGGCCGATCAGGAACTAGCTAACATCAAAAAAGTAGGGATATAAACAATTACAAGGTTGTATAACAACTGTTTTGAATACACTTAACCTACTGGATAATAGTATCCTTGATTAACTATTTAATATTTCTTACAAGGGCCAAGAACCTACTAATGGGCATTACATTATATTGTATGTTGGAGCTAGGTAAGTACCATGATTGCACCCATCAATGTGTTTTTTTTTTCTTAATCTTTTACTTTATGTCTGTAAGAAAATCGGGGAAGCATCCTAATACATGAAAAAACTCAATGTCAGCAACCAGGTTTGTACCTGCGTAACCTTTGACTTTTCACAAGTCCAAACTGCAGCCAGCTTAACCAACTGAACTACCGTTCTATGTTATGTTCATGGATATACAAAGGTATGCTCATGAAACAAACAGTAAGGCACAACATAAACCTGAAATCAAAAACCAATTTAACAACACTGATACAAGTAATTATATGTTTTTACTTTATAAAACTACTATAATAATATACCTGCCTTAATGTGTTACACCAACTTACTTAGGCCTATGTGCAGTTCTATTGTTATTGATGACGGCTGCATGAGTCCCACAATTTGGATGAAACATCAATCTGTCAACAGCATCTTCTTCTGGCATGTCTGAACATAACCGTAAAACCAAATTATATCGTAATATACAAAATATTAAACCACAAAGACAAATGTATAACTATATCTTATTAAACAAAATACTCAGTTTATACACTGATATGAAAGGATGACTATTTTGCAAATCTCCTTGGGCAAAGAACCCAAATCAAAAACTAAACACTCAAAAATATCCGCTCAATTGTATTAAAAAAAGAATCTACCTAAAAAATTTACTCATTACAATAGAATCATATTATGTCACCACTAACCCTTTAAACAAATTGAAATAGCATAAATCTCAAACTAATTGAATCTACCTCAACAAAAAAGACCCAATGGAGGAATGGCTTGTGGTTTATACAGATGGATCATGAGACAGCAAGGGAAGGTGTGGAGCAAGCGTACACATTATATTTCAGTATGACGCTGCAAAACAAACATTGATGCTCAAATAAGAGCACTATCCTTAGCCGTAGAAGTATAGTAAATTAGTAAATCGCAAATACAGACAACAAAAAATAGTTATCCAGAAGCCACCATCTCACAAATAACCTCGACTAGAAATAAAGAAGTCAAAAAACACACCTTATAATAAAGAGCTTACTGGAGTGAGACAATTAAACAAAGAAATTAGCATTCAGTGGATACCATCCAACATAGGAATCAATGCAAATGTGCTCGCCGACTGACTGGCTAGACAGGATACTTACTCTACAACACCAACATGGAAAACCTCCATTGATATCCACACACAGCTCCATCTGATTTAAAAACATCAGTTCAGCTTTTGATTGAACACATGACATGACTCCATGTGGCTCATTTCAGCAGGATCGGTGTTCTGTAATCAAGTGCCTGTACATTGTGCCAGCAGCCCGGTGAATAAGGACTATCTTCTTCAATGCAGAAAACTGGACCCAAAGAACAGAAACTTGAGTCAATTGAATTGGGTTGCTAGAAAGTAAATGGACTGGAATCCATAACGCTAGATAAAGAGGGGGGAAAAAAGAATGAAATTTGTTTGGTTTGTTATAAATGTGTTTGTTTGCTATCTTTGATCTTTATATTAATAGACGTAAATTGCCAAATAGCAAACATTAACCCAAGCTCTTGTATTGGAAAGATTGTTAGGATCAGCTTTGTACAATTTCATAAGGTGGATGGAATACGGCCTGGAAATAGAAGAATATGCTTTTGGACAGATGTTTGACATTGAAGAAACCTCAAGGTATAAAGCAATACATTCAGTAATCGAAGGATAATTAGCAGGAGAATAATCCCATTTTGGTAAACAATGTCTTGTAGAATAAAAATTGAAGTTAGTAAGCAGAGAAGGAAGAACATTGAAGGTCTTTGTGTTCTGCAAGAACAGTGCTTTTCACTATTTCAGTGGTGTGTAATACAGTAGAGCCCCGATTATCCGAGCCTCGACTAACCGAGTTCCGGTTTAACCGAGTGTTTGTACACTGTACAGTACCGTAGCAAGCGAGCGGAGTGGGGGTGACCGCTCGGTCATTTTACTCGCTATTTTACTGTGCTGCAAAGAAGGGGGCCAGTTCAGTAAAGCAGAAAACTCTGATGAACTTTTTCAAGAAGTAGGCTTAGTTTTAAAATTCAATTTTCATTGGTAAAGTAACAGTACAAAACAGTTTACAATAATGTAGCTCTTTCTAAGTGTATTTTCATATTCACCATTGACCTTGTTTTAGATTTATAGGATAGAATTTAGATTTACAAAAACTGTATTTTTATTTGCTGTTCAGTACAGCATATTACTGTATTTTTTATATTATGAACAGTATATTATTTTTTATATTATTGAAATTTAGTACAGTGCAGTACTGTGGGTTTCGTAATAAAGTGAACTCAATATTTTAATTCAATTTTACGTCTTTATTTATTACTGTATCAACCCTAAAACATGTTTGTAACGCCCGTAACACAGAATGGCAACCGAAAACACACACGCTACCATTGATTTCAATGCCAACGGAGGACGCTCTCGTTCGCCGGTCTGTCTGCCCATGTTATCAGAGTTTCTGGATATCTGAGTGTCCTCTAGTCCACATTAGCTCGGATAATCGGGGCCCTACAGTAGTATACTCCTTGCTGTGAGAGTTGAACAAATGTATGTACACAGCAATTATCCTCTGGCTCTGAAGGATTTTATTGGTAACACAGATAAGATACAGGTTGTCCCACTCAATACGATAAGAAAGTATGAAGAATTACAGCTGGTGTAGTTCTATGGAAAACAACTGTCAGCAGAGTTACTTTAGTACAAGTAAGATGGGTGCCAGGACATAGAAGCATTGAGAGGAATGAGAAGGCTGATATTGTTGTTAAACAAGGAGCAATGACTCCTTTTGTGAGAACTGAAGCAATGTGTAGTATCAGCTGTTCAGCAGCTATAAACAAAGACAACCAATGGGCCAGGAAAAAGCAACATCAAAAATGGTAGCATTCTCCTGGTAGTAAAATGCGCAAGCACCTTATCAGAGGACTGAGATTAGCTCCAGTCCAATCCCTGGTCAAACTTAGGAGAGAACAACTCAAACAAGTAGTTGACTTCATGGTCATTTTAGCAGACCTAACAAAAGTGGGTTGGTTCACAGAGATCAAAACTCTCGCTTATGTAGGGAGGTCTTTGAGCCTGCAAAGCACATCCTCGTAGATGGCGAGTCACTAAGTGTATTATAGTAGAGGAAGAGACTCTGAATACTTGCAGTCAAAATATTAAAAAGTCAAAATCATGCTGGCAGGGAGGGGGGTTGGCAACAAAATTCTCAAAACAGTTAAAGGTATGAGAATCAGTTGGCCTTTTTTTATCTTCCAAAACTACACATTAGAACTTTTCTTTCCATTTATATTTTGAGTGTTATAATGCATTCTAAGTTTCCCACAGAAAGAGACCAGAGTAAGACACATAGGTAGAACACGAGGAAAACATACAACTAAAACATTCCAAACACAGACTTGCTCAAACTGCTGACTCACCAACAATTTCAGGTGCTATCCTCGATAACGGCCTCACATAAAAAAATTAAATAATAAAAGAGGAAATGTCTTTTAAATATTTTAAGAAAAAAAAATTTATTCCGAGGAGGAATTCATGAGACAGCCATCAATGGAATAATATAATATTTTGTTTCTTTATCCAGTATAAATATTTTGCTATTAATGTATTTTTATATTGGACAAGGCTTATACAATGTACATTGTCTTCTATCTGATGATTAATAAATAAATGTCCTGAAAGGAAGGTCAGAATAGCCTCGAGTGCTACAAAGATGGTTCAATGATTGAGAGCAAAGAACAACGGAGACAGGTTTATGTACCCAGTACGGAGCTGAAAAGAACTACTTTTCAGTCTTTCATTTTTTCCCTTTGTTGTTTAAAGGCAAAAAACTTCTCAGCTATCCATCGCCCTAAAAATAAAATAAAATTTAAAAAATTTAAAAAAATACTTCTTTCATATCGAAATTAATTACAAGGCTCATTGGATATTGTATAGAATACCATATTAAAAAAAAAAAAAAAAAGAATGAAAGTAAAATGGACATGAGGAAGTTATATTAATTTCATTGATAACTATATTTTATGTTATGAATCTTGTACCATTGTACCATACCATTTAAAGTATGCTCTCTGAGTGATGTATTTCTTCTAGTGATGAGGTTTTGTTCTTCCCGTTCGTCTCTATCAACAATAGTTACCTAAGAAAAAGCACAAACTTTTAAACTTTACTAATTTATTTTAAGCCTACAAGAACATTACAAAATGAATTAGTATAATAACATTTAACTCATCTACCAATATGGCAAATCTGAAATAACTATTGACTACCCAATTCTTTAATATATTTGTTTATTTCCTTTATTGTTTAAACGTGAATAACAGCTCGGTCATCATCACCTTTAAGATACAAAAGAGCATAAAATAAACATCCTAAGCTCTTGAATACTCTAATAACATCAGGGTTGGAAAAGAACCAGAGTTGTTCAGAGAAACTTGAAAGGGACCTAACCCAAAACATGAAAAAAGGTGTCGATCCAGCTAGAGCGTCCTTAGGATTTCCATGCCTCTACTCACTAAGTGAGAGTGAGCCCCCTAAGGGCAATATTTGTTTTTGAAATTGTAAAAAATGTTTTAAATGGATATGAAAAAAAAAGAAGAAAAAAGAAAAAGGAAATCCATTAGCAGGATCATGAGTTTACATACAGCTAATTTATTGTAGAAAAGGTTTGTACTGTTTTTAATTTTTATAATACTATAATTACAGTCCCTAATATCTAGGTCTGCACTAGGTCCTAGAAAATGATTTTAGTTGTGTAATTGCAGATTATTGTTGGAGAGCTTTAATATTGTCTGTTTGGGCATATATATGTACCCAAAGGCAGTATTGATTTTTCTTCAAAAACTAGATACACTGCTTCATGCTCTATATTTGAAAAAAGATATGTTTATAGTAATAATAAGAAGATTATTAATATTAGTGTTATGGAAAATTCTCTTATTGTTTCACATTTAAGAGATTTGTTAGCGGTGAACAATTTGTTTTGGTTGGTGAACTCACCCACTAGAGTGTTTGGATCCTCTGTAACAGCCATTAAACTATGAAATTTATAAAAGTACAAACAACAGATTTTTTAAAAACTTTACATAAATTATAAATGGATCTAAAAGAAAGTTATTCAAGGTGCAAAATCTTCCAACTTTAACAAAGAGATTCATAAATCTGTTATTTAATAAGGCTGTCAGTAAAAATCCATTTTGTCCATCACAGTAACCTTTAATTATTACAAAGGCCTTTAATATCAATGGGGAAACACATTTGAAAATTTTTTAAATAATAAAAATTAAAATAATTTTCTACAGTTTGTAGCATTGGCCCGGTAAATGGAGCAGATATTATCAAGGCAATACAGAGACAGAGTTTTAAATCAAAGAAAACATTCGATTTAGAAGGTATGTACAGTCCACCTCTTAAAAAATATTCTCAAGAACTTAATGAGCCACTTGTCATTATTGTCAATTTTACCTTGTAGGGAGGAGATTACCAAACCAGTTAAACAAAAAATATATATAATTTAATGTTACAACAGTCGGTACATGATGGAATTCCATGATAATGAGATGATTATTTAATTCCACAAAACCGCTTTAATTGCGACATATGTTTCGCCGTTAGGCATTTTCAAGCAACTTGTTAATATGTCGAAACATATGTCGCAATTAAAGCTGTTTTGTGGAATTAAATAATCATCTCATTATTTACATTAAAAAATATATAACTTTTTTTCAAAAAGGAGGCAATAAGAATGTTGGTAATTGTAGTCCTCTAGCTTTGTTACCACCTTTCTGTTTACACTTAGGATAATAAGTTATTTAAAAATATGTAAAATGATATCCAATAACTAATTTGGCTACCAAAAAGAAAAGTCAACCATAGACGTAATAATCGATTTCAGTGACTTTAGAGTTAAGGACTTTGATAAGCAAAAAAGATGGGTAATCTATTTCTAGACCTCTCCAAGGCCTTCGACTACATTGATTATGGCCTACTGCTGAGTAAATTACACAATTATGGTGTTCGCCTTCCATTACAATGGCTGAATTCATTTCTCTCAAATAGTACACAGTCTGCTCAAGTTGTAGACTGTCAGGCAGAGTCAAAGATGAGCTGTGGGGTCCTTCTGGGATCAATTCTAGGACCGCACGATTCTTTTGTAAAGAATAATTACAAAATAAATTCAAGAACTAACCTTGACAGTCATGCCATATAGATCCACAACTCCCCACACAACTCCTGGCACTCTCGTAGCAGCCACACCTTGATCTAAACCATTTATAAAGTAATGTAAACTACTATTGGATTTTCTCATCATACCAATTCTATCTCCAACCTAAAATCAAAACATACATTAGTTGTAAATTAACTCTACTAAATCAGCATACATAATACAGTACAGGATAAATTTTGTTTAATGTATTCTCATCAAAGAAAGTTACACGAATTAGAAACATCGTTGTTAATTTCGTTCATATCAACAGCAAAATCATGTTTTTTGAGATTATCAACTACGTGGATCTAAAGTAATAATTGAAATTTATGCAGGTATTTCATCAAAACATTATAGACTGCAGTTTTTGAAAGTCCTAAATCATATTTTACAAATGGATTTCTTAGGACTACAAATGAAATTGTTTATCTTCAACTTATTCGTCGCTAATAAATAGCCTATCAGAATGTTTCCTGCCTTCTTAAACAGTTTATCATAAAGATAAATGTTAGTCTTATTCAAATTATATTTATTTATTTATCGTATGTGACAATAAAATTGCATTCAACAACCTAATAGGCTTCATTAAAATATAAGTGCAACAGAACACTCAATTAAAATGATAACTTATTAACAATTAAAAACAATAAATTTTTATAATAAATAAGTATTTAAAATAAATGAATGAATTATATATAACTAATTAAATAAAGTAACACTAAATCAATATTAAAGAATAAATACATAAATAAAACCGTTTAGGACTATGCCAAATAGTTCTCTGTTAATAATTTGCGTATATTAAAAATCACAAGTTTAAAACTACAGCATGTGTGTGTTTAAAGATGGAGTCAACTCGTTTGTCCATCTGTAAATTAGGTTTTTAATGTTATTTAGTTGTATTAGTTGATAATTTTTAAGGAAATGAGATATAAAAAAAGGACACTGGACTATGAATAAAAAACAATGTAAAAACATGTCACGATCCTATTTCTATTTATAAAATTAAACCTAATTTTATGTTCAGCCATTTTAAAGATTTTTTTATACATTCCATACTTTATAAATGCTCTGTATAAATATTATTTATTGTCCAATAAAACATATAATACAAACTTAAGCTCAGGATAATGAACAATACACTTTTTTAAATAGTGAAATACTACTACAAGTAAAGTGAAGCTCCTACCACAAAGTAAGAAGACTCTGACAACAAAAGCCTTGCAAAATCTATGAAAATTTTGAGTAGTTTTCAAACATTTAGGAATTTTATTATACCAGCTTGAGATGGTAGCTTCCTACATTTGCTCAGCCTGTGTTGGCCTAATGGCACAAAAAACTGAATCAATTAACATAATTCAGAATGGTATGACACTTGAATTTTGTATATAATATTAGTTTAGAATGTAATAAGGCACATAGCCTATTATTAGTTTAGATTTTGTATGGATAGGAGACACAGGCTTACCTTGGAAATTTGAAAATGGCTTATCTTGAAAAGAATCTTCTTTTTATACTCTCTACTGGTTAAGAAAGTGAACAGTGTTTACGAAATATTTCAGAACTTTAGTGGTTTATTGTGTTTTCCTATTTGTATAATATATTAGATATAAATGCAAAGACATGTTAATATACCTAACCCCTGAAACACAATCCTACAATGATCTACATTACTTATCCAGCAATAAGACGTGCAGCCTTTTTTTGTAATATAAAAAACCTTTTCACTTGTTGAACCGATGACTCACCACATACAATGATTCTATAGTTCATGTATAAATAAAAAAGCTGTGGAAATGCTGCAATACCTCCTGAGATTTCCTAGTATTAAAATTGCAACATTTCACAATTGAATATTTAACCCCTTAAGTGTTTATGTCGGTTTAAGCCGACGCTACAAATATCGATAAAAAGTGCCGCTGTCGGCTAAAGCCGACGCTCTTAACTTGCCCTATTCTATTTCGTTCTCTGTCGTAATATTACGTTGTAGTTGCTAGTATAGTTCATCGAAACATTGCTTAATGAACTAAGTAAAAGCACCATCAATATCAAAGTATTTTTTTTTGTCTTGTTTTGTGAAACTTCAAACCTTAAATACTAAAATATACTCACACTACATAATAATCACAGATTGAAACACAAGTTGTGTAACGTGCTGGACTTTTCTTTCTAAAGTCGTCATCTTTGTTAAGGTATTTGAATGATAGTTTAATTATTTATTATATTACCATGAGAACCATGTGCCCTTCACTTTCAAATTTTGTATAGCAAATTTCAGTGAGTTTATAATTAATCTGACATATTTTTATGTGGCTATGATGAATTTCAAAATATAAACATATTAAACCATAGTATGACTTTGTTTCAGTGTATACGTTAAAAGCCAAACGCGATTTCAAAACAAACTAGTTTGACCCTTACCAGAATAAGATTGCGTATGCGCAATACAACTTTAGGTAATTATGTTACTTTATTGTTAAATAGGAATATTATGATGCGAAGGAATGCTTGTTTTTTTAAATGAAATAAATATAAAACAATTTAACCTTATCTAACTTGTCTTTTTGTCAAAGACAGGTTAGGTTAGATAAGGATCTATTATTATTTATATGAAACGCAGAAGACAAACTGGTTCGGCCTAAGCAAATTTAATTTGTCCTAAAATTAGAGTTTGGCCAGTAACATATATATTCAACAATATATCAAATATAGGATCGCTGTGGAGAAAAGACAAACTAGTAGCCTTGCTATTTTAAGTAATAGAAAAGGGGTTATAAAAGATAATCTAAAATTGATTCTATATTAACCATTACCACTATCATTATTATGGCACTGAACATTCCCTCAGATCTCATTTTTTGTATGATTATAGCTGTAATAGAGCTAATACTTGAAAAATTTAAATTTATTATTTATACAATATATTTTCTTCCTAATTTTAATTTAGTTACAAAATAAAAGAACAATAAGTATGAAACTACTTCAATATAACCAAATATCGTAAACTATCGAAAATTAGCATTAAAATATCATTGCAAATTGTTCATTGTCGGCTGTTGGCTGACACCCGACATGAGAGTTGTAAGGATTAAAATATTAAGTATAAAGTAAGTTGTATTATAATATACTGACCCTAAGTTCATCTAAATTAAATTCTCCGTACTCTCTGCGTGTTCCTTTCCCATTGGTTAATATTCCACAGCCAGACATCATCGTAGTACCTGACCTCATGTTAGTCATTGTAGCCGGGAAGTCTAGAGCATTTGGACTGTGAGTAGTCACTCCAACTTCAATACTCCCAGACCATTTCTCAACAAGTCTATCTATTCTAATCTATAAACAGCAATTTACATTCTAGTGATTAAAAGCTTGATAAAACATGTTAGCATAAATCTTAATATTAACAGATATAAAGCATTTGAAAAGATGTCTTAAGACTATCTCATGACACCTATCATGATATGTTAAACATAAATACATTATATTCAAATTATAAAATCAAATACATAAATCTACACTACACTAACAGTTTACATGCATATATAAATTTTTAAATTCTAAAATATTTATATTCATTATGATAATATGAAAGAAGTAATTCTTAAAATGACAAATAAAACATTAACACAATTTAACATATTAGTTTATATCCCTCTGAGGATGGTAGCTATATTACCGAAATGTACTTAAGGGTTTATTAAACTTTCTAACATTTAGTCGCCCCTCTCAATTTCTAGGTAGGGGGGGAAACCGATCTGACCAATGAGAAGGGCGCTACATACACTTGACCCTTTATAAGTGGTCTCACTGTCACATTTAGTTTAATATTAGTTTACATCGCTTTGAGGATGGTAGCTATATTACCGAAATGTACATAAGGGTTTGTTAAACTTTCTAACATTAATTGTGTTGGTGTTTTATTTGTGGTTTGGGGATCACTTCTTTCATATTGTTATTAATTACAAGTCTCATTGGATGTTTGTATTCATTATGATGTCAAATAATCGTTCAATGAATAAAATAACACATTTTTAATTGATTTCTAAATGTTTTGAAATTGTCAATAGATCTCATATCAACTGGTAATTCGTTATAATTTTTGAATACACATATTTTGGTAATGATTTTTTATCTATAAGTCATTGTATTTTAGGTTTTAGCATGTTTCCCCATATTGTCTGTGTACAGTTTGATAAACCATGAGAGCATCAACATTTTTCCAGAAGTGACAGCTCAGTTCTTAAACATAAATAAAGGATAGAATTAAGATTATTAAATTTAAAAAAAGTTTTTTGCAATTTAGGTTTATTTGCAATAATAGTTTTAAAAATTGTTGCTACTCCAGATGATTTACCTCAAATTAGAATGTCATATTTTTTAAAAAAATAATGACAATGAAAATAGTAAATGGACAATTGAATTTCGAAGTTAGTAGAATTTTGTAAAACACTTATTGCAAAACGAGGAAAATTTAGTTTTTTAGACAATAGATCAATATGTCAATTCCATTTTATAAGGATATCAATAAGTTAAACCAAGAAATATTACAGCCTCTTAAAACACATTTATAGATTAAATCAATATCTTTCTTTTTGGTTTTAAATCAAACAACCCAAGTTTTTAATGCATTAATGGACAGATCATTTACTGAAAACCACTATTCCAGGATAGAGAGTTGATTTTAAATAATTCTATTAAATGAACTGGAATTTTGTCCACTAAGAATTATTGATGTCAGCAGCATGTTGAAAGATCTTACCATCATTAATATATACTAGCTTGATATATTATAAAGAATGTTGGACCTAATATAGAACCGTGAGTGACATCACTGGGAAGACGATTTATATGCACAGATATATCATAACGCAATATTTTTGTGACAATGGTTGACCTCATTTTGTCAAACAGGCTTTCTGAAAATTGATAAAAGTAGAGGAAATGAACTGCTGAATGGTATGAAGCATGGACTCTTCTCTAGCAGCTCCCATTCCCCCACTCCTGACTAGATAGTTCTCCCTCCAAGCATCACCACAGACTAGACAAATTACTATTCAATAGTTATTTACATCTATTTTTTTTTAACAGATTTGTACTTAATCTTTCACAGATTATCAACCAAATTTTCTCAAAAAAAAACTTCATATTCAATAAAATGATGTTTCAATGGCTAAGCTTGTTCCTCTGTAAACAGAGAAGTCATTGAATCTCATAATTAAAAATAAAATCTTTATTATGAGATTTTATTCGTTAAAAAAAATTTTTTTTTTTCATTTAATAATTATATTTTCTACACGTGTTGCTCTGTAAAGTGATTTTCTACTGTATTTCTAATCTAATAAAACTAACAACATCCACAAAATATTCAAACTATACAAATCCTAACCTCAAAAAGCTGATCATCTTGAAGTGGCCTATGAGTCATCACAACACCATTGTTAAACTCATCTAACGGTCGTAGCCTCTCAGCAGCTCTTGCATTACATGATAATTTGACTAGACTTCCTGTCCGAGGATGAAATCTAAGCCTCTCAACAGGTTCTGTTGATTCACTATGTACATTCATTTCAACATCAAGATTTGTCACCATTTCTGTTACCGTTGGTTTAAAGTCCGACTCGGTGTCTGCATCATCAAATTCTGCTGTAAAAAATAAATAAACTGTGAACAAACATTGTTCCAACTTTCATATAAGTGTATATTTAGTGTTATATATATATTTATATATATTTGAATATATTTTAAATATCACTATGCCATGAAAATAGGAAAAAATAAATCAAGAGCTAACTTATAAGGAGTACAGGTGTGGCTATCCCAAGTTTCCTGGCTGGATCTACGATTTTCTTCATCTAGTCTTGGGTATCCATTTGTTTCATCTTTCAAGTCAGGTCTCTCTTGCCCAACTCTTATTTTCTTCTAACCCTGATACTATTAGAATATTCAAGAACTCTGAATCTTTTTCATTTGAAAAAAAAGAAAGAAAAAAAAAAAAAAAAAAAAAAGAAAAAAAAAAAACATGGTTTGAGTTGAGGAGAATATTATGCTGTTTTTGTAAACAGTATATACTAATTAAAACAATTAGGTTAGGATAAAATATTACAACTGAAATTATGGTTGTGTTGAGTAAGCTATGTACATGCCGTAGATGTCTCACTTTTGGTTGGCCTTCGGTACTTCGGTTATGAGCATATTGTGCTCCCGTTTCTTGTTCACCTTACACTGACCCCAGTGCCTCTAACAAGCTCCAGGATCTTGTACAGGGTGTTCTTGTCAAAATTGATGTCTGTAACTGCGGGAAATAGCCGTTCTCATTGGGATTGGACCAAAATATCGCATTCAAGCGCAGTTCCACGTTTCTCATCATGGTTGTAGCATTTATCAGAAACCTGTTTATAAGATTCTACTGTTAATTACTAAGTAACATTGGCATCATTGATTACTAATCTCGTATTGTTTGCGTTACCATACATGTGCATTCTTACACCATACATGTTCTAGATAGTTTTTTAATTTATTTTGTAGTTATTTATTTTACAGTTTATACAACATTTACCTTTTTTGTTCTGACATAAACATGTAGCTATATGATGATTATTTACAACTGAACTCAATACAATTTCCACAAGTTATTTCAGGATAATCTAAGTACCCAGACAAAGGTTAATGATATAAAAGCTTAAAAAATTATCTTAAATTTTTAATTAGTTATATCAAAAATCCCTTTTAGAGTGCAGATAACTAATTTAAAAATTATTTTACTACAATTTGCAAAATATTAAAATTTAACGAAATAACTCGGGTTAATCCTAGACACAATTTTTATTAGGCCAAAACAGCACTAATTATATTTTTTTAAAGTTTAACGGTAGTAATGCTAAATGTTTGTTGTAAAGTACAGAATTCAACAATAAAAAAATATGACCTGAAAATGATTTTTTTACAAAAAAACTCAACCAAAAAAAGCTGTTAAAGAAATCATTTTAAAAAAGAGAAGAAAAGACAATTATAGTATTATTACTGTTACATGCTGCTAATTCAAACAAAAAGTAATACAAATAATTAAAATATTTTTCTAACTTCAGAATAAAAGTCTACCGACTTAAAATGCTTTGCAAACCTGTACTGGTATTTTAAAACTGGTACAGTTAATGTTTTTTGACTGGAATGATGAATGCACTACTGCCAATGAATTTAAAGTTTCTATTCCAAGTCTATCCCTCTTTTTGTTTTTAACTTTCTAGCCAGAAAACAATTTGCACTAAGTACTTATATACTCTAACTAGGAGCATGAAACCATTCTATGCCAAACAAACAGCTAATTCCAACGGGCAAGTGGCGATTAACTTCACTGCCTTATAGATGTGATACTTTTGTACATATATACGTTAGAGGCCGTTTCATAAATAATTTTGTGTAAAAAGTGAATTTTCAGCTACATATAAAATCCAAAATTTTACTGGTAATCCATTGATAATTTGAACAGAGTAGAGAAAAACCATTTGAGCTTTTGAAGATAAAAATTCCCTTTATTGTGTACCTTTTCAGCTTTTTTCCCATTCCCTTTTATTATAAGTTTGAGGACGATTTTCCCCTCAATTTGGGAAATTTCCCTCCATATGGCAAAATTATCCCAAATCAATATGATAAAATCTGTGGAAAAAATAGAGGAGGTGGAGGGACAATTGAGTCACCCAATTAAACAAGTGCAATAAAATTAAACAAAAGATTATGCTCTCTACCTCTCATATTTTCACTGACAATGGTCACTTCTGCTACTCTTCCATATAGATCAACGACCGCATAGACATTTTGAGGTATGTTCTCTACAGCAACTCCATAGGACACACCGTTGATCCAAAATATCAACTCCCCCTGGAATATAAAGCAAACTTATATTTAGTTTATATGAACACAGAATAGGCTATTACTGAAGCAGAACTCTAGTATTATGCACTATATTTTTGAACCTAATTAAAACTTTGACATCTATGGTGCGATTTTGTAATTGCTATTAAGATTTAAATAAAATAAAATGAACTCGACAATTTTTCAGTATTGACGATGGTAGATTTAATTATTTATTTACAGAATGTGTTTTCTCGTCTGAGTAATCATTATTGGTACGAAAGAAGTGATCCCCAAACAACAGTAAAACTATTAACATTAGAAAGAAGAAACACACTATTTAATAGTTAATTAATTTTAATAGTGTATTAATAAGACAGTTTAATAAACCCTTATGTACATTTCGGTAACATGCTTAGAGTGATATTTCATTTAAAAATCAAAATAACCTGGGACTCCCAAAGATAAAATTCCAAAATTGGAGAAGTCTGGACCAATATTTATAAAATTGAGTGTGACTAATGTGAAAAGTTTTCATTTTGGTCAAACTAGGAGAAAGGTTATAATGAGATTTGAAGAGCATTTATTGCATATAAAATTTGACGGGCCTCAAAAATATAATGTTGCTGAGCATGTTCATAATGAAGGAATGAATAATGTTAGTTTGATTAAAGAAATTAAGAACCAGGAATTGTTGGATTGTTTTGAAAATATTTTCATTTTTAAAGCTGAAAATGATTTGTTGTTGAATTCTGATAATAGGCTAATTCCGAATTCTTAGTCATTTTCTTTGATAAAACCAAGTTAAAGCCCATTTTATCTTTTTAATTTTTAATTGTATTTTCATAAAACCATGGTAGTTGTTTTTCCTTTGTGCTTTGATATTAGTTAAATTAAAAAACTTTGACTTGTATTTTCTCAAATATACATATTTTTTGCTTTGTTTTTAAAATTTTTAATTATTAGTTATATTAGAATAGTTAAATTGAGTGGCACGGCGCTCCTCCCAATTTTTAGGTAGGCGGGGAAACCGGTCTGACTAATGTGGAAGGGAGAGGAGGGCTACATACACTAAACCTTTTATAAATTGTCTCACTGTCACATTTAGTTTATTATTGGTTTATAACCCTCTGAAAATGGTAGTTATGTTACTGAAATGTATACTGAAATGTACGTTAAACTTTCTAACGTTAATCGTGTTAGTGTTTTATTTGTGGTTTGGGGATTACTTCTTTCATATTGTTATTACAAGGCTCATTGGATCTGTTTAGCAAGGTAAGGATAGACTAAGGAAGAAATGTATGTGTTTAAAAAAAAATATCATATATGTAGTAAAAGTATTTTTATGTGTAAGTTCCGAAGATGCCTGACAAATAGGTGAAACAACTGTCAATAATAAAAGTTGATCACCAGATTAGTCAGGCCAGTAATAATTCTATAAATATATTATAGAAGCAATCAGTTAGGCTACCATCATAATAATAATGAATAGTAATGCTAACTGAGTATAACTAACCGACAAATTCAAGAAAACCAAATTTAAACTGAATAAAATAAATAACTGTATCAAATTTAATTAGGAATGCAAAAGAGTGGAACTCATACCAAATAGAAATGCATAAAATCTAAAGCAGCAGCCATACAGGTAAAAAATTTAGCAGAACCTGAACATCTGAATTGCCTCAAAAATTATATTGGACAGACCAGGACTACCTTTTCACCTAAGATTTAAAGAACACTTACCATCCACCAAAAACACATTCAAATCTAATTTCGTAGAGTACATCATCTTACACCTATACCAGATGTGACCGTCTCCACTTCATTTGACCAGCTGGAAGCTCCGGCTGGCTGGAGACCGCGTACACTTTAGCCGAATCTTGTCAGGATGGGCCAAGGAGTCGGGTTAGGACGCTAATGAACGCACGCAACGCAAGTTAAATTAAATGTTCTCTTTTATTTTAGCGCCGAACTAGAACATTACAGAAATAATTATAATTTATAAAAAGACATAACGGCTAGATAAAGCCTTAATAATGGCCGAAAAGCATTCCGATTAATTATATAGCACGTGGCCGAAAATGGACTGACCTCGTCCCGTAACGGTCTGCCGTTCAACTTCCTTCTCGCGGCTCTCGGAACAGACTCTCTCGGCTCGTTGGTTCAAGCCCTCCACTCCAAGAAATCTCCCCCATTCTACGTAATCTTGCACTGCTCAACAAAATTGCAAGTGACAATTGATATTTTATTATTTAGAATCCCTTCCCATTACATCCAAATTTATACTTATTATAGTTTTTATTTGGTGGGCTCCTTGGCTGGGCCACACAGACATAAATACAAACATGAAAATTCTTCACTTCCGCAATAAGTGACATAATATGGGACCCTACCAAATTTACAAAAATTGTGAAACATATAACAAAAATCTGTTAAAGGAACAAATACTATTCCAAACCAACATAATATTTGATCTAATAGATAAGTTAATTCTACCTAAAAGCCAGCAACCCAACAGTTTTAAAGTTGGACAGGTCAACAGTTGGACAAAATGAACAGTGCTTCTGTTGCCATGTAAATTAACTTTTAAATCTATGTATATGGATTTTTAAGTGCTTTTTATTAAATTATATATCTAGTAAAAGTGTTTTTGTATAAAAATTCTGAAGATGCCTGACAAATTGGCGAAACGGTTGTCAACAATAATAAGTTAATCATCAAAATTGGTTAGGTAAGTAATAATTCTATAAATATGTTTAGCAGCAATCAGTTAGGCTAATACCATAATAAAAATTAATAACATTTTAAGTATCACTTCATCAAGCCAGTGCTTAAAGACACATTGTTAATAACTAATAGCCACAATTACCTCAGATGAGCGCATTACGCCAATCCGATCGTTCTCTACAGTCTTGTCTAAATCAATTCCATAGGATTCGACGATCGAACGGCCATCTTTCAATATTGAATTTCCAGACATTAACTGTAAAATAAATATCATTTAGGCTAATAATTCTTACAATATAATAGAATTTTATCAAACAAATCATGTTGGATGATACATACATATATTTTCTTTAAAACGCATTACGTTACAAACTTGTAACATACTAATAGATTTAAATATAAATAAAAACACTTCAATAAATATACAGTAATCAATTATCACTCACATTCTCAAAACTACATAAAAATCAACCAAAACTTAACCGTCTACCTGTGGCCTTGCAACCCCAAGAGGAAAAAAAATTAACTTTTAAATAAAACTGACATTTTTGTGTGCTTAAATCTCCAGTAGAAGGGATGACTAGATTACATGTTAAAATTGTGAAATTGTGAACAAAAGGTTATTCACCCCGATAAACCTTTAGATCACCACTACTTCGGCACATACCCCTATTAGTTTAGCTGACCAATTGTTTGCCATTCATTGTGTATTGTAGTTCTGTGAGGCTTAGTAGGACCTCAGGGCTCACTATAGTGAGTACAGGTTTGGAAATCTCGAGGGACCCCTTAGTAGATGTACACCTTTTTTCATGTAATCTTGGGTTAGACTCCTCCTCTTTCCTACATGTTCCCTCTTGAGTAACTTTTGTACTATTCCAACCTTGACAGTATGAGAGTATTTAAAAGCTTTATAAATGTTTTTTTCCATTCATTTATAAGGTGATAATGACGGAGAGGTTTATCGAGTCATAGTTCTTTTTAGTGCTCAAGTCAAGCACTACGTTTAGTTTAAGACTGCATTCCTTCTTGGATTGTGAGTTTAATTTTAGTTTTCATAATGGCCTACTAAGCTAGTAAGCCATATGTATGTTAGTGTTTTTCACTTTCTTTCATGATCTGAGTTTATCAATTGATATACTCTCGAAATTTATATTAGTTTTTATGTACACAAATGACAACGAATGTCTAATTAAACTATATTAATAATATAAACAATCCATCATTATCAAATACCTTTAAAATTAGATAAACTTAAAAATCTGTTTGTAATGCAAAACATTTTGTGCATTACCTCAATTAAACTAATAAAATTTTCCCACAATCTATAAAATATTACTGATCATGTCTATTGCTACTTTAAAATATTGTTTTCAGAAAATGTTATTCCAGTCTTCAATCACATTAAAACAAAAATTGTTTCATTGCAATAGTAGTCTAGTTATAATAATAAATAGTTCCTTATATTACTCAATTCTTTATACGTTGCAAATACTGTAATAAGAAAAGACAGTATAGTGATAGCGTTAAAATTTTACTTTTGTGTTTTCAATTGTTCTTGATATTTTATACGTCAGGAACATGTTTGGACCATTTACAGGAAAATGTTCTAAAAATCAAAAACAAGTGATTAAATTGATTACAAATTTTAAAATTTGAATACAGTGGTTCAGTTTCATAGAATGATTAGATTAAAACAAATGATGTAGAGTCGAGGGTGATATGTGCCTAAGGATAAAAATTGATTTTCACACATTGACTCAAAGATTACAAACTTTGCAACCTAGTTATTTTGAATTGATTAGATTTTGAGCAAAATTATAAACATTTTTATTTATGTTCCTTTTTGAAGAAATTTGTAATAATCAAGTATTTTGGTTGACCTGAGTCTGAATTTTGACTTATCATCAGTTTACCATCACATACTCCAAAATTAAAAATAAACCTTTGTGAAACATTTTTTATTGGGCGATTTTTATAAAATGTGTAATTGTAATATATTTTAAAGCATTAAGTTGAAATTTTATAACAATCTGTATCTAACTAACCTTGTTTGTATCGTAAAAAATCCAAAAGAGTCTCAAAATATTTATTAAACAATGTTTATGAAATTTATAACATTTAAAAAATTGTTTTTAACATAAATAGGCTAATTAGAAACTTATATGCTCCCTATAATTAATATTTACTTTCCTTTAGGCCTATCAAAAAATGTATGCCCCTCTTTCTTCTTCTATTTAGGCTGTTTAATCACTTCAGCTGTGATGGCTTAATGATGTACAAAGCCATAGCCTGGAAGATTAATTAATTCCATGAACTAACATTAGAATCTTTCTAACAATGTTGTTTTCAGGAATTTCAAGTCTTTTGTAAAAAACCCAAAAAGGCCACATTTCCTGCACAAAAGCTCCCAAGTAAATATAACCATCCTATGCTTGGATTTCTCATATGGCTATCACCTATCACCTTCCTCACATTGTCCCTGCTTAAATAGGTCAAATGCAGTTTGCTTAGACAGAGCAAGAAGTGAGAGTTTACTAAATCCTTAATCCTAAAGTAGTCTTTTCTCTTATGCTCTTTCCATGCAAAAGTGCTTATAACCTGCATTGTCAGATTTTTGTGTAGGGCAATGCTACAGAAGTCCTGTAAAGTTTGCCACTAACAATCTATTAACCAGTATATCTGTTGATTGATTTCCATTTCGCAGGTTCTTATGAAACCCGGCAAAGTGTTAATTTATTGAGATCAACCAGGTCTTTAGAAATAATTCTAGACTATGATCTAAATTTATTGAACTTCGTTACTTTCAAAATCGCCTGACTTGTGTAAATAATTATCTTTATTCTTGTATACAAATCTCGGATTTTCTCAGAATTCTATTATTCTGACTGAAACTTTGTTGAATCCATTCCTGCATGTTCCTACCAAGGTCTAACTCAACATTCCAGTAACTCTAGTTTTGGAACTGTCTTTATGCCGCTTCAACTAGGCAGTGGTCCCCTAACTTCTAGCCATTCCTTTTGGTTAAGTATTACCAATATAAATAGTTTTGAAAAAGAGTAGGCTACTTACTGTACCTTCAAGTGGTTAGAGATTATTTTCCTTACATATACTTCATAATGATCCTTCATATCCTTTATTTTAAATTTAAGTGTAAGCACGTTCAAAATAGGGATTTGCATGATTACCATACTAGAATGGCTTGCAAATATCGGGGTAAACAGCACAGGCTAAATTTATTTAGTAAGTTACCTTCACAGGCTGGGGCGCTATTTATGAATAACCTTTCTCCAGACTTGCTAGAGATAAATGATTATTCATGTTTTAAAGGCAGACTGAGACGACTGCTGTTGTCTGGATCTTGTTACTCTGTGGAGGAGTTTGTGGGGCACTGACAGGGGTGTGTGGAGCCTCCATGTTTCTATCTTTTATATCTATGTGTGTTATTTTATGTTAATGATTGACTATTGTTCGGGGCTTTGTAAGGTTGTTTGTAGTCTTGATCATATTTTATATTTTGTTGAATTGTGTATAGTTGTATTTTATATTTTTAATGTAAAAAAAAAAAAAAAAAGGAAAAAAAAAGTGTATTATGGATATTAAATTTTTGTATTTATGTGTACATTCTGCTATCATAATAATTATAAATTTTATAAACTTTGTAGGGTTGCTGGGGTACCAAGTATTATTATTATATTGCATGACTACTTGTAAATTATGGGACCTGCCTTATACAAATGTAATATTTGTCGAAAAAAAGGATGAATAAAAAAAAAATGAGTAAAATATAAAGACAAGATCATATGAGAAGTATAATTAATTAAACTTACCCATGTTCCATTGCGGAGATCTGTAGCACTCGGAGGCAAGGTAATTGTTTCTGGATCGCATGATGTAACTCCAATTTCTATACTCCCACTCCATGAGTAAACCTGAATGAATGAAAAATAATATTTCAACTATATATTTAATTATTGATAATATAGTTATATAAAACATTAATTTTATTTTGAGTATATAATTTAGTGACAAAATAAGAATAACAGTTTTGAATCATTAATAGATTTTAAGTCCAGAACAGCAGGCGGTTTTTAACCTTATCAATTTTTTTTTTCTTGTTGTTTATAGGCAAAATACATCTTAGTCATCAACACATTATAAAAATAAAATAAAATAAAGACTCCTAGCCCTCAAATATTTCAATAGTGTCAGGGTCTGAAAAGAACAAGAGAGACCTCATAGAGAAAATGAAAGAGAGGGATCTAACACAAGACTACATGAAAAAGAATATAACCAGCAAGGATTCCTCAGGATTGGCACGCTGGTACTCACTATAGGTGAACCCCTGTAGATTTTAAATTTATCAATTTTGTTGTACAAAACAAGTTATTAGAAGTATATAGTATTATATTTAATTCACTAAGGAATTTCTGTGCGAGTCATGTATTTATTTTCAATAGGGGTGATTTTAATGATTGAGGTGTCAAATTAAACACTGTTACCTGCAGATTTGCTGAAATTTATTCGTTTTCCTTGGAAACACTTATTTTGTAATAAATTTATCATTTAAATAGCATGCCTGTTATGGGTAAACAACAAGTTCACAACATAAATAATTTGAAGCAGCTGTTATAAATTTTAAAATACTTTGTTATATGTTGTTTTGTTGAGAATTTATAACAGCTGTTTTAAATTATTTTTAGGTTTCCTTACATAGTGGTTGGGGTACTATATTTGTGGGGATTCACGTTGTGTTGCGATTGATTGCTTACATTTTGCAAAACTAAACCGTTTATATGGTTTATTGTTATTGTGTGACAATTGGAGCGGAATTTTTTATCTTGTAAAAGTTAACCACTTAACTGTATATACTGTATAGCTCTTACTTTATTTGTGATTAATTGCTTATATCTCGAAAAAGTTAATGGTTCATATGGATTATTGTGTGACAATTGCAAGGGAGCTTAGATATTCTACGTTTTACACAGTATAAAATAAAATGCCGGCTACAGGAAGATCGCATAGAAACAGTCTAACACTTACTTATTATGACCGAAATTGAAGGGCACAGAATCGTGAAGTAAATCAACAGATTCAACTTTTTGATGCCAACATGAATCTCAGAACTCAACATTAATTTAAAATTGAACGTTCATTTGAAATTAACAATCCACATTTTAATGTAGATGATCTTTCTGATGAATGTATATACTACAGTGCTTTAATGAAATAACAACACAAATGTAGTTATTCAAAGCTATTCAAATTTTTAACAGGAAACAACTACAGTAGTACTATTGAAGACTTAAAGTTAAAGTTCATAAATGAAATGTTAATAATATTTAATAAACAAATCTAGACCACAAGCAGTGGGAGTTGCTGTATGACAACTTGTGATCCAAGCAAATTAGATGTCAATATTTATTGTGGACATTTAAAAAGAAATTATTATTTACTTCAATTTACTTAATAAATCCTAGAGGGATCAAATCCTTAAATTGAATGGGAGGGTAATAACTACTTATATTTATGTTGAAAAAGCAGTGAAAGGAAAAGGGGTAAGATCCAAGATCATGAGGGATTTCAGATTAAGTAGGGTCCTAAAGAAGACTTTTTTATAGCTGATCGACTTCAAAGTAAAAACATTACTTTAAAGTAGAAAACACTGTTGTTGAAAAAAGTTACTAAACTAAATGGTCAGGAAACTTTTTATATTAACAAATGCCATAATGTAATTGTAAATAATAAATTAGGACCTATACAATATAAAATACAAATTGTAATATTAGATACAAGATTAGTTCAGTCATATTTTATTAGCTACATAGTAGCAATTTATAGCATCAGCCTTACTGCTATAAAATAGGTTTAGGCTATGCCCCTTTAGTTCTGAGTGTGGCAAAAATACAGAGTGTAGCACAGTAAAAAGTTACTCATAGTTTAGTTATTGTAGCTTGTGCATTACTGAAAATGACAACTTTGTTGATGAAACACGATTGAATAAATAAATATAATATTAGTGAGAATTTCTGTTTCTAATTTTATTCTATCAGGACTACAATGAAGTGATACATGTAATTGGTCTATACAAATATAAAATTAAGAGAGGAGAGAATAAGGAAGATATGGAATGGATCAACTTCAGAATCCACCAGCAAAAAGAGAAAAGGAATGATATAAGATTCCAAGACTGACTGGCTACAAACTTTCTAGCGATCCTTTTGACTAAGGAAAATATTTACGCCTTTCAGAAAAAGGGAGTTTTAGGGAAGAGACAATCATTTAATAAGCTATATTTCATGAGTTTAGTATCAAACCCAGGTGTATCCTGAACTGTGCTGATGAGGGCGCTGCTCAAAAAGTCTTGCCCTTGGATGATTTGCTGAAACCTTGCGAGGAAGTCAACATGAGTTTTTTAGGGAATAAAAATCTCTAAAACACAGATTGTAGTTACTTATTTACTTAACTGTGGACATGTACTCTGAGGAAAGCATCATCCTGGGATTTGTAAAAGAAAAAATAAGAGATTCAATGTAAACGAACAGAGAATCATTAAAAAAAAGAGTTCAACATTGGATGATATCTGAAGTAATCCTATATGTTGACAAGCCAAACAGGTTGATGGAAGCCATCATGTTACTCACCCAGCCCTATCATACAATGCAATACAAACGATCATTTAAATGTAGTGCTATGAAATTGGTTACATGTAGAATTTAAATCTACAAATTTGTATATGATTTAGTATGTTATGTTTAATAAGACATAAGATATGAACAAAAAACTGTTTAAAATGCCCCATATTTTGACATTTTAAACTATTTTTTTGTGAATTTCAATCCAAATTTAAAGTTCTACATGAGCACACTATAGTGTCCTTTAGACCTAAATTTCATGTTCCTGTATTAATTTGTGTGACAACAACGATAGACAAACAGCAAGTTGAAAATCACTTTTTCGATTTCCTGAAGCCGTGAAACTTGAAAATCCATCAAAATGCTATCAACATTTTTTGTGATTAGCAAACATACCATATACTTTATATATTGGGAAGTAAATTCAAAGAAATTGAATTCTACACCAGCTTTAAGTTTGGAAATCTTTTAGTTGAAGGAATAAAGTGACTCTTGAGTATGATTTACGGCAAGCAATAGGTCTACTAATTGAATGCTACCCAATGAGATACCTATAAAAAATATTAGGCCAATAGTTGGTAGAAGGAGACATCTGTCGAATCTTCTTCTATGGAATGGAAATGGCAACTTTGAAATATTTTTTAATGGAAGCTATTCATTCTTCTAAAAGTCTAAAGTCTTACGAGTAGTGATTTTAAGGTCTTCATAGTTTTGTAATGTGCATATGGTGGGTTTGGGAGAACTTTTAATCAGGTCACACATATATTTACAGGATCATAAAAAATTATGAAATTCAATATTTCAGAAAATAATTTCAGGGGTAAAAATACTGGAGGGAACCTTTAAAAGTCCTTTGTTTTTTTAATAACAGCTAGCAAAATATTTCATCCAGATTTCTGCTCCAAAAGTGAAATGAAGCCATATTTTTTGGGACTCAAATTACGAAAAATATTTGTTAGTATTAAATGTTTTATTTTATCTACAAAATTTAATTAAATAGTTCCCAGAACTGTATCTTCAGTATCTTATGAAAAAACTTTGTGTAAATACAACAAATTGGAATCAAAAACAAACTTTTTTTAGGTTTAGTGTAAAATTACTTTGAAATGGCTAATAAATGCATAAAATCTTTGAACGAAATTTGTAGAGAATTAATTCTGAGATAATTGATCTAAGTTAAATAAATCAATAGAAAACATATGGAAGTTAGAGAAATTTTGTTATTTATGGAAAAAAGAATAGCATTAGGATGAAAATTTTTGTTCTGTAAAATTGTAACTTGTTTTCTGTCACATTTTGGTCAGTTTTGTGTTTAATAAAAGTCTAGATTCTATAACATGTATTCGTTTACTATGATTTAATTTACATTAATTTTGTCAGAATTTGAATTCTCTACGAGTTTTGTTCAGATGTTTTAATAGTGTATTATTACCCATTCAAAAAAATTACTTAACTTCAAACATAAAAAAGTATGTTTTCGACTCATGTTTGTTATATTTTACATCAGTTTTATCATAAATTAATGTAGATACAGTTCTGGGACCTATTTTATTAAATTTTTCACATCAAGAAAACATATAAAATCACAAAAGTTGTTCCTTAATTTGCGTCTCAAGAATTACAGTATGGTTTCATTTCACTCTTGAAGCAGAAATCAGAATGAAATATTTCGCTAGCTGTAGCTCAAAATCAAAGCATTTTCAGGTTATGTTAATTATGAAGGTTTTTTTTTACTTATTTTTACCCTAAAACTAGTTTCCCAAGTAATGTCATGCAATTTTGAATCATCCTGTGTGTATATATATTCCACAATAGATCTAGTTTGGTTTGCAGTAGGGAAAGGCTACTTGGGTCCTTGTGACATCAAGAGGAAAAAAGAAGATATTTAACCTAATTCAGTTGACTATTTACTTAAGGCAATTTATTTTAAATATTTTATAATATTTATTTACTCCTTCTGAGAACATTGAGAAAATACTTGCCAAAACTGTTCATTTATGTTAGCCTAATATGGTCTATTTGATGATGCTTTATAACAATAGTGTAATAAATAGGTTCACATTGGATAAACGTTTACCCTGTGAATCATGATAGTAAATTTAAGAATTAGCCAAATGCATTCAGTATAAACCATATTTTGAAAAGAAAAATTGATACGGAACTTTTAAACGCAAAATTTCAACGTAAAATTACAAAAGAATATAATTTTTAACTGTTATATTTAAATATTTTTAACAGTATTAGGCCTATTAATTTATTATAACAGTAATAAATTAATAAAAGTAAAACTGTTATATTAGATCTATGTCGAACGGTAAATATCTATTGTACATTATCATCGGATTTTACTATGAAATTATTAACTAATTACCTTGTATTCAAACAATGAGATCATATTTTTTGTCGGAAGACACGTTTCAAATCCCAAAATGCATTTCTCCACTGTCAAATAATAAATAGAAAACAAGGGATCTAGTTGTTATGTTAAATCCAGCTCCCCTGATTACGAAAGCCTACGTTAATATTTAGGACTATGTTAGTTAAGTTAGTGGATGTGTAATCTTAATCTTTGATAATCTTAGTTGTAACCTTAATTCTGATACTTCATGGTAAGTTACCAAACAATTCCATTAAAATAAAATAAGGTTTTAATCAAGATTCAATCAGTAAAGTTTTTAAATTAATGCCTTAATATGACATGAGAAAATTAAACTGAACCAATAATTTATTAGGTAAATTATGTATTGATGTTGTCCAAGCGATTTTAGTGCAAAATACAGTATTCGCAATTCGTCTTTCAAATAGCATTTTTCCATCATTTAAATACTCCTTTACAACCCAAATGGCTTTCTATCTTTCAAAATTCATTATTTACTTAACAATCATCGAAATTGAACAATTTTTAACATTTTCAATAGCCATATTGAAATCACTCGAGGGCGCATGCACACTTAATTAAATTCTACAGATTGATATTACCACGCTTCTACGATTTAAGTTTCATGATGACTAGGTGTCTGAAGAATTTTATATATATTTACCTTCCCAGACCTAGTAAAAGAACTACAGGTCAAGTAAGTTAAATATAAATAATTACCTTTCATCTAGTTTGACAGTTCTTAAAACAGAACTATTTTCGTGGATGAACAAAAGCAGAAAAAACATCAATAGATTTTACTTATAATTGATGAAATTGTTTTCAAAATAACCTCAAAATACCATAAAATAGTCATTTTAAATCTGGACAGAAATAATGAATTGTGAGAGAGAAAAAGATACATGCATTGTAAAGAAGTATCGAAATGATGGAAAAAACACTATTCGGAAACCGAATTGATGATATTTTGCACTAAAATCGCTTGGAGAACATCAATAGATATTTACCATTTATTAAATAGACAATAATAGGCTATTTATTTTATCATTCCACTTCACTGTAACATTTACAAATTTTAAAATAAATTTAAACTTATCTCTATTTATTAGTATTTGTTTACAAATCTTAGAGGAAATAAAAAATACTTAAAAACCTAACTTTAGTAAACAACCCCTAGGCCTATAGCTGTGTGCACATATATAAGATAAATTAATTGATATACGCTTATAAAATATTTATATTTCAGAATAACATCGATTAAAGAAAATCTTAAGTTTAGGTACTATGTTTATCTCAAATAGTCAAAGTACATAATCTGGGACTGTCTTTGTGACAGTTAATAAGCCTAACCTGCAGTGTCAAAAGTAAATAATTCATATCATAATTACCTTTTTATCAATTCTAATTTCAAACAATTCATTGTCTACAATAGGTTCGCTGCTAAACACTAGACCATAATTGAATTCTGAAACGTTTCTACTAGCAGTTTTATTATCATTACTTAATTTAACTCGGTCACCACATCTTAAATGGAACATAGCTACCAGAATTTATGCAGATTTGTTGATTTTGTTTTCATGTTTATACAGATTGGTTTCCTTTCAGGCTAACAGCTGATGTCCAATCAGCACATCTCCCATTAAATTAATTCCTTGTAAATATGAACCAATAACTGTTATTAATGTTTCTTATGTAATTAATTAATTAATTTTGTATACAGTAAATAATAAACGATAAAAATTTTAATCATTACATTTACTTCAAAACATAAGTGACAAGATATGATTTGAACATGATTTATAGATTTTCACCGAAAATACATTCACCTATTTCACAATTAATTCTAAACACGTTATAAAATTTAGTAAAAACTTTACTATAACTTATTGAATCTATATTTACTTTTTAAACCAAGACATAATGAAACGTTATATTAAAACTCAGTTTAATATAAGTATATTAACATCATCTCCTGATCATGAAGGCTCTCAATTTCAACATCACCTGTTTGTTTGGGAAAGTAATTTATAGAAGCGCCTAATATTTGAACTGATAAACAAATAAAACGTGTCTCGTGTAGATCTAATTAAATGTAGTCAAGATCAAAGCAGGAAGTTTTTTTTTTATAATAATGAGAAAGTTATCCAGGATGATATTTTATTCTACTGGAATTATATTATGTTTTTTTTATTGTGGTGTAATGCAAGAAAGAATGATTGAAGAAGTTTGGGGTGAAAATAAAGATCCTGAATCATTTATATACTGTGTTATATTTCTTTTTATGCAGTGTTTAATTAGTTATTTATATTCTGTTTTATTACAAAATACATTCATATATCAAGGTGAGAACAAAACTAGTTCTTTATATTATTGGTCATGTGCAATGACCTATGTAAGTGCAATGATTTGTAGCAATATGTCTTTAGATTGGATAAGTTATCCTGTTCAGGTTCTAGGGAAATCGTGTAAGCCTTTACCAGTGATGTGTATTTCAGTATTATTTGGCAATAAATCTTATCCTGCACATAAATACATGTTTGTTCTTTTAATTATTATAGGAGTAATACTAGTTATGAATGATGATAAACTTTCAACTAACGTATCTCAAAGTAGGTTTGGAGAAGTGCTACTTGTTGTTTCGCTGGTAATGGATGGTTTTACTGCAGCAATTCAGGAGCGAATGTTAATAAATTACAAGACTAAAGCACTACATATGATGGAAAGCATTAATAAGTGGTCTGTGATATTTTTATTAATAATAGTTTCAACTTCAGGAGAAATTGTTTCATTTTTTAATTTCATGTATAATCATTCTAAATTAACTTGGAATTTAGTAATATATTCAGTGGTTAATGCACAAGGTCAAGTCTTTTTATTTATGACAATTGAACATTTTGGAGCATTATTTTCTTCAATTGTGACTACAGCTAGAAAAGTCTTTACTGTTCTTGGTTCTGTTTTCTTTTTTGGTCATCCAATGATGCCGAGACAATGGGTTGGTACTTTAATAGTTTTCATTGCGCTATTGCTTGACAGTATTTGGAAAAGTTATTGTAATGAAATAATGTATTCTATATATATGTATTTATTAAGAAAGATTTTTAATGGAAAGAAACCTAAATATTATTTTAATGGCAATGGATTTTGGGTTTGATTTTGGGATTAACATATTTATCTTAACTCTTTTTAAAAAAAACATGTTTTTTTACAAATTTCTTAGTTTAAGTTTTCTAAATATGTAATACCAATTTTATTAAAACGAGAACTACAATAATTTTACTAAAATGTAACAATGACTTTTACATTTTAATAAAATTATTGTAGTTCCCATTTTAATAAAACCAGGTAACAGCATAAAATTTAAATGAAATCTAAAACAATCACTGACAGTTAAATTATTCAAAATGAAATTCCTAACTTGTAAATATGATTTGTATAATTAAAACAAATTTTAAATTTTAATATTTTTATAAAAGGATGACAAAGTGGTTTTACAGAAATAATTTTATTTTTATATGAAATTGGGCAGTCAATGATGATGGTCAAAGATTAATATTAAATATAACTTTCAGAAAGTGATGAGCAAATGGAAATATAGGTTATTTCATTTGTTTTGGCTTTTACGAATTGCATACATTATAATTAACAAACCACACTGAACTTTCCTTTGTATAGTTGTCATGTTTATTTTTTATATAAAATGGACCATACGATTAAATGGCATGACAATGGTTACCGGTACCCAATTATGAATAAAACTAAATAATAGCTGTTTTGTGTAGCAGTTTACCTATGATGCTTTCTTAAAGAATCATAACCATTTGAAACCTTACATGGACACACTGTATATTTCTACATTTGAAAATTGTAACTTAATCACCTACCACACTGTGATTTTTTTTTTTTTAACAAAATACTAATTAATAATACTCGTTAATAAAATACTCTAATTTTCCACAAGAGTAAACAAACCAACATGACAATACTTCAATGACGAAATCGTCATCCAGTTGTTACTCATCCCCCATAAAGTTTAAAGTTGTGTATGTTTGAAAGTCAAGTTTTACTATGTTTCTAGTTCTTGAGATATTAAGATATGGCCTAATTATTTTAGCATTCTTTATACAAGTAATATATAGTTCATTTATTTATTGTTTTGAACTTATTAATTCTAGTCATGTTTTGTATTATTTACTTTTGTAATGTTAGAGTAGCTCTATATATGTGTGTAGTAATTTTACAGTATAGATGACAACACTGGTTCATTATTTACTTTGGATGAAAAAAATTATTTCAGCAAAGTATTTTGGTTTGAGTATTGATAATCAATGAACTTAGATGGTACAAATAGGCCACATATGTAGAAACATCTATCTAAGGAGGCCAGTAAAAACATTTGGCACTGTTAGTACCCTGTGTATGGACGGTTATGTGCTAATTTTTCCTTATATAAATTATAGAATTTCTATATAGGCAAACTCAACAAATAATAATGCAAAATGCATCCACACTACAAAAAAGAGCTATAAGATTTGTTGCTGGTCTAAGCCAATCGGAATCATGCAAACAGACATTTAATTAAGGAGTTGTCAACATTGACCTTCCCAAGTATATTTGAAATCATTACATACTACAAATTTAAATATATGTCAATATATTGTCAAAAGACAAGTGCATGGATACAATAACACAAGGGATGCAAATGACCTCCAACGGAGGCAGCTCAGACTTGAAAGACACAAAAAAGTGCCAATCCTTATGAATAAGCTCCCTAATAAGTTAAAATAAATTCAGAAAAAAAACCGTTTAAGAAAGTTAATACTTTCTCGAACCTTTAATTTGGTGAAGACATGTCTCAGTCACAACTGGAGTCATAAATAAAGCATGGAATTTTATGTGTTAAAATTTTGTGGATAGGGTAATATTTATGAGTATTTTGTTTGTTTAATGCTGTATGTGTTTACTATTAGGTATGTTATTGAAAATATAAATAAATAAGTAATTTTTAAGACGGGAAATTTCAATATTATGAGGATTGTTTGTTGTATGATGTTGTTTGGCAATAATGTTGAGTGGTTGTGAATTATTGTGTGTGGAGTGTTATGTACTGTTTAAATGTAAGCTAGATTTGTTTCGATACAATCTTGTTGAGCACTGTGGTGAAATTCACAATAATAATTCGAATTATTATTGTAGATTTGTTTCGTTTCTACATTTTATGCTAACTTGTAACCCTTATTTTGTGTGATGTACTCTTGTTATGCAAAAAGTTTGTGAAAAAAAAGTAAAAAAAGTAAAGTATTATGTGTTTTTTGACTGATCTTCCCGTTTCGTGGCATTAGAAAACTGAAATAAATGAATTTTATCAAGTAAGCTAGATAGTAGAAACAAAGTTGAGAATAGATTTGCAATTAGGTATGGACACTCTTGAGTTCGAACCTACAGAAATTACGGGAGTTAATATCAAAACTACAGGATCCAAACAGTTGGCAAATGGGCAAAAAACATATTTTAGTTGATTTCCAATTTATTTTATGTCCTTAAATGTTGTGAAATTCTGCATAACTGTCTTAAATCAATTATTGAAGGTTTTCAACAGGTATTTATGTGTACTTTAGATCTAGTGAGTTTTGACACTCGTCCAAAGGACAGGATATGTTTTATATTGACCACTGAGGAATATGTAAGTTTTGATTTTGATGATAATGAAATATGTTAGTTTTGATTTTGATGGTAATGGAATATGTTAGTTTTGATTTTGGTAGTAATGGAATACTTAGTTTTGATTTTGATGGTAATGATAAATGTTAGTTTTCACTTGGTATTTGCAAGAATTATGAGAATTTATATTATTAATTGAAACTGTCAAATTTATAATTTTTTGTGTAATGAAAATGAACAGACTGTCAAACGTAAACATATATTTATTTTCATTGTTTTTTATTACAACTAAATTAATAATTAGTAAATTGTTATACTGATACAAAAGTATGTAACTAATACTTTTAAAAAATCTATATCAATAGTTCCTCTTGAACAAAAACTATCTGAAAGTGAAGTTTATTTAATGTACAATATTAAACATTTTTATAATTATTAGAAATAGTTACACTAATAATATTAAAAGTCACTATCAAACATTAAACCTTTTCTGATAACCACAAAATGAATTTAAAAAATCATATCTTTGATCACTTAACTGAATAATCAGTTTGGTCCATGCCTACAGGATCCGATGGAAAATATTAGTTTTAACTCTATATGCCTTACTTCAGGGCGGTTTTGCTATGGGATTGACACAAACTAACACTAGATTCATACAGAGTTCAAGAATCAGAACAACAAACCAATAGAACATATATAGTCACATTTAGTTCAACAAACACACACATCACATTTAAAATTGTTGTATATACACATAACCCAACACACGGGTTTCAATGTTGTACTAACCTTTATTGATGCATTAATCTTGTTTACGTGTACACTTGTCCGTCTACTCCATATTAATTCAAACAAAACTTTGTAGAAACAAAAACAAGACTGCGAGCACTATACTTAAAATACAGGTATTTATGAAATATATTTATTATACCCAGTCCAGTAAGGCAAACAAAAATAAATAACATATGTATACGAAACCTTCTTATGCACTATTGAAAATTTAACCCTCATGGGCTCATTTATAATGAGTAAGAGCTTGTCAATTCCAAACATGCCTAGCTGGATTTACACCTTTTACATGTATTCTTAGGTTAGACAATAAATGTATCAATGTCACAGCTCATAAGGTTTAAATAATGGGGCTGACCTGCACTGGAGAATCTGTAGGTATTAACCCAAAAAAAAGTGTCACATTGGTTAAAGATCGAAGTGTATGAAATAGAGTTTTATACAATCCAGATTAAAGTGTGTAATTGGGCATATGAAAGCAATAACAAAACAAAATCTTGATGCCAAGGGTTAACACAAAGTTGAGAGACCAACTTTGTTGCAGTGGGGGGGGGGGGGGGTGAAAGTATTATTATAACATATTCTAACAGGAAAGTACAACAAGGCTCTTTATACACTAAACATAATATATTGGGAGATGCTGCAGTCCTGATTTTAGAAAAGAAGTGGGGCCGTTTTGAGTCGGGATACACATAGTCCAAACCTAAGAGAGGGGAGTCAAGGGATACAACATTTGACTGCTTTTCCCGACTTAATAACCAAGGTTGTTTTCAGTCCTTTACTTTTAGTATAATGTAGTCTACTTACAAATTCCCTTTGCTATGTGTACATAAACTATGCATACATGCATTTCATACTTTTCAATTTGTAATTTTTCAGTGAAATAGTGTATTCAATGACAACATATTTCTTTTTAAATCCGTTTATATTATCATTCTTGATGAAATAATGTTCCAAGACTTGTAAAACACTATGGTTAATTTTATATATTTTTTTTATTTAGGATATTTTGGGTATTTAGAGGTCAGATACATCCCATCCAAATCAATGTAAAATTCAAACTCAGTATTCCAAAATACAAAAATGTCACAAAATATAAATACAAAAGTATCACAAAATGAAACAGTAATAAAATCAAATTATTCATCAAATGTTTTCACTCATTGGAAAACCCCTTTTTTACTATCCTCTGTCTTTTAATCTATAATTTAGTCGACCTGTTGAACATGGTATACTACAACAAACTACAAAGTTCTTCAAATAATGTGTAACAATCACTTTTTATCCTTCAACCAAATAAAACATTTGATTGTCTTTAAAAAATTTACAGATATGATACTGACACCTTGATTAGGTAGGTACCAGTATGGCAAGTATATCTGTTGGTGTTTTTTTTTTTTTTTTTTTTTTTTGTTAAGTTTTAGTTATTTTTATTTTAGTATTTTATTTTAAGGTTTGTTTTTTTAAGTAATCCTTAATAAAATAAGTTAATGGTCACTGTCTTGGCCCTCAATGAGCACTGTGGTAAATTTTACAATATTGTAGCCTAAACATTAAGTCCCCTATCATATGTTGAGTACAATAACACAACACAAATATACTTTTGGCAAAAATTTATTAGCCTTTGTTATTACAGTTTACTGACGTACATTTCAGTAACCAAGTTACCGTCATCGGAGGGGTCTAAACTAATATTCATTGTTTACCGGATGTACATCAGGTACGGTAACTGTAATAACATATGCTAATATATTTTTGAAAAAAAGTTTATTTGTGTTGTATTATTGTACCTAATTTATGGTAGTGAACTTAGTGTTTACAATTTTATTAGATAAAAAAAATGTAATAGTCATAATTTCTTTATTAATTTAGCCTAATAGACTAAACTATCAAAATTAAATAAAGTTGAGGGTTATGTCGCTTTTCAACTGTTACTTGGCAGCGATGAAGGTATGTTTGTTAGGATCCGTAAGATTATGTGAACTGGAATGACATCGGTTTAGTACCTAACACTAAAAACAAGCTACAGATTATTTTACAAACAAATTTATTCTACAATAAAGTGGTTTTGTAAGTTATTTGTAGAAAATAATAGAAATTCCAAATGGGAGATTCTTTTATCAGTGAATAACGAAAGTAAAGTTGCGGAGCTTGGTAGCCATTACTTGGCGTCACACTAAAACTTATCTTATAGTCCAACAGTTACGAACACACTGACTGTTTAACAAATTAGCTGACAACATGACAAATTTAATAAAAAATTTTATTAAATGAAAATACATATAATAATTTCATTCTTTATAAAATCATCAATAATTAACTAAAATATCACAATTAAAGTTGAGGGACTACATCGCTTTTGAACTGTTACTTTTAACAGCAATATATGTTTGTTATTATCTGTAAGTATATATGTGAATAATTTGAAGCGAAATCTGTGTAGTAACTAACAACAAAATCATATAATTTTACAAACAAATTTATTCCATAAACATAATGGTTTTGTAAGTTATTTAAAATTATTAAAATTGAATAAATGATAGGAATACATTGGTAGATTCTTTTACCAGTGAATAACATAGGCAAATTTACTGTGCTCCATAGCTATTACTCGGCGTCACTTTAAATTGGTGATAAATGTCTTTATAGACATTAAAAATCTATAGGATTTTGACCATGATCAGTGCAGTAGGCCTAATTACTTTTAATAACTAGCTACAACACATATTGACCATTTAATAAATGTCGTCATTATAAAATCAATTTCTTAACATTTGATTAGATAAAAAAAATTTTGAAATGTCCTTTCTATACCAAATCATTAATAATTTACAAAAAATGAAAATTAAAGTAAAGGTCTACGTCACGTAAGATCTGTTACTTGGCAGCAATGTATGTTGGTTAGCATGTAAAGGAATGTTTCGAATAATTGGCGTGAAACTGGTTTAGTAGTTTACAATAAAAACAAACCTCAGATTGTTTAACAAATTAATTCCACATCATAATGTAGTTTTGAAAGTTATTTACAATTATTGAAATTGAAAATAGTTGAATTACCGATTAGAAGATTGTTTTATCAATGAATAACGAAAGCACAATTGCAGTGTTTCATAGCTAATACTTGGCATATTTTAAGTTGAAAATAAACGTCTTTATAGTCCTTTAAAAATCTATCTTCAAGATTTATTCTCACAGAGGAAGCTCTTACTCGCCAAGTCCGTCTGGCTATCTTCAAGAATTCCTGCAGCACCTTCCCTTGTTCATTCTTGGTCCACTGACCAAGTTTCCTCCCACCCAAGGGTTTATATCATATCATATAATTTTTATTGCACAAAATACATTCAGAAAGAATAGGTGCAGAGTCATTTACATCACTATAACTAATAAATTATAAAATTCATTCTTCACATTTCAGAGAAGATTATTAAAGTATTCATCTGTACTATAATTTTTTTTACAACTTTTGCTCTTTTAAAACAAGCAAGACTGAGAGTCTTATACATTTGCGGCAAACAGTTAGACAATTTTACTCCTACATATTATGGACTATTTTCAAACAGCTTTAGACGATGGCATAGAAATCTGTAATTTTCATTAACTCTAGTACAGTACTATACCCATGCTTAAAACCGTTTTTTACAAAGCCTGCTTTATTTTTGTGGGCCCAGACTAAAGTTTCATAAATATAATGTCCTGGCAACGTAAGTATGTTACAATCTCTAAAAAGGACCCCACAACTTATTTCTCTGCCTATACCAGAAAGAGAAATTTACTCTGGAGGGTTCTTGAAAATTTAAGTGGAAACCATTACATTACAACATATGAGAAGATTATGATGACTCGTGAAACAATGAGAAGATTCAAATCCGGAATCTCTGTAAAAACTCCCTCAAAAACTGATTTTTCAATTACAAAAGATAAGTCATTTCTTGAATTATACTGGTATGAATCGTGCACCAGAATACATGATCCACCTCTACCTTTCTTAATCCTTATAAAAACGTCGGCAACATTGGAACCTCTTACACACTTCAATAACTCTATAGAACTCGCAGTTAACCAATGTTTGCAAAACGAGATAACTTTAATATTCTCCTTGCTACTGTCTAAAAACAACAATATCTCAGCAATTTTATCCAGATTTACACCTTGAACATTATAATGTAGAAAAAACTCTAAACCATTTTCACTCCTACAATCTACAGCAATCAAGTTATTCTGCCTAGTCTTTGTCAATTTATCCCTATAAAAGAATCTTCTTTACACCTACTGGCAACTTTTGAAATTTTTCCAGTCTGTAACCATTGTTCTAGGGCTGTAGTTTTCTTTTACCTTGTTTGAATTGGTCCAAGGATATGTGTGGTTCTTGAGTCTTTGTTACTTTAGGCTTGACTATTAGCCATTTCTCTAATACAGTCAGTTTTTTGGCGCATTTGCTTACACTTTTTGAATTCAACACCAATTCAGCAAGTCTACTTACTATCCTATGTTTACCTTTTAAATTAACATGATCACTCTTTGTATAATAGTATTCCGATAGTCTCTCATTTATGAAATTTATGGCTATGTTTGCGGCATTTTTATTATAGCACTTATTTATTGAAGAATGAATAAAGTCATTTGCAATATCAACAAGTCACTTCCTTAACATAGAATTTGTTTCAGATCTTAGGATAGTATTTTCAATTAAATTTGTTTGAATAGAACTGGGAAGAAGTTCTTCTAGAGATTCCTTCCGAGCGATACAAAATTATAAATGATCATTGAGTTAGATTTTTAGCAACCAAGTTTGCCGACTCAACTATTTTTTTTTAATGTTGCTCCAGGTTGTACAAAGCCTGTTACCTCAAAGCTTTGACCTAAATTTTCAGAGAGTAAATTTGACAAGTTATGGCCATTGCTATCTCCCACAATTATAATTTTCTTCTTAGAATGCAAGAGACTAGCACTGGCAGTTTTCTCGCCAGAGTTGTTTCTGATTGTTGCTAAGTTTTTTTTCCATTTTTGGGGACTTTTGGAAGACAGTTACACATATTCGGGATAGTAGGCTATATATCTGTTTGCGATAAAAGAAGTACCTTTAGAAGGCATTTGAGGCAACAACTCATTTTGATCTGCAAGTAAAGAAAACCTATTTTGGGTAACCAACTGTTGTGAAATTACTTTATTTTTTATGTGGGTCTGTTTATTTATTTTTCCTTTGTTTCTTTAATGCAGATGAACCCAACCGCAATCATCCTCTGATAATTTCCTTATATCCCTCAAAAGTCTTTCATTATCTTCTTCTGATTTTAAAACTTTGTTTCAGATATGTATTTTGTTTCAAAACACTATCCAATTCATTACCTAACATTAATAGTTCATTCGTCACCCTTTTCACTTCAGTCCTCAGAAATCCAACTTGATCAAAACCACAAAATACTGAAGAATTTATTGTACTATTCATGTTAATCTTTTACAGAACAACAATACAATAAACAAAACAGTCAAAAAAGACCTGCACTGAGTTACAGATTGTTAGTATCTAATATTTTCAATGGAAGTACACCAATTGCCCAAAAAACTATCCCTACAATTTATATGAATAGTTCAAACAACACAAAAGATTTAATCATTACTCAAACAATATATTTGTTTAGGACAAATGTTTGAACTGAGATTGGCACTGGGCCAAAAGTCCACCCTGTCAGATACAGATCATTTGTATTTTTTCTTCTCAATTTTCCTTCTTTTCCAAGTAAAAATTTGTCAATGTACTTACAATTTCTAAATGCCTGTAATTTGGTATTTCTCTTGATACAAACCACTTCAAAAACAGCTCACTTAAAAGTTAAAACCACAATCTTTAAAGAGCTTCTCAACACACATCCAGTTGCGTAGTACATTACAGCAAAAGAATTCGATTGTCTAGCCAAGAAAGATTAGGATCAAAGGACAAAGTATAAGGACAGAAGAGTTGTATTATAAATAACGACAACATAACTTCTTCCAACAAAAACTTCGAATTATTTATTTATAAAAAACAGTTTGAACCATCAAATCGTTGCTCTCTATTCTAGCTATATTAAAAATCAATATTTTGTTTAATAATTCAAAACCGTTGCTACTAGGCCAAATTCAGTGTCGGTTATAATTGTTGGTAAACTGTACATCAAACACCAATGGTACCAATCTGGAAAATAAATTGAATCATCTTCAAAATAATATTGAGATGAAAATAAAAATGAGATATGAAGAATTATTAGGAATACAGGAAGGAAAAACTGAGGTTTCGGATAATGAAGGAGTCTGGTTGGATGAAGGATAAATGTAAAAGATGAGATGGGTTTGAGGAGGTTATTGAATGTAGAAGGACACCAGAAATGTAATGTTTAGATATGTACAATACATTAAAATATTACAGTAGAACCCCTCTAATCTGCCCTCGGGTGGTCCATTACTCCGGTTAATCCGACCGTGCCCAAGCTCGCGATATTGTGCCGACTTGCCGATGACTCACGGCTCGTCTGGCGCCATTCTTTCCGGTTTGTTATCGCTTTCCCCCTTCAGTGCTGTGTCATCTCGATTAAGTGCTGTGTCATCTCTCGTGTTGTTTCTATTGATTTGATATCGTACTTGCAAAGTTTATACATAGACTTTATTATATAGACTTTTAAACGTTTATATATCACTTATTTCACTTAAAAAAAAATCTCTTTATATAATATGTAATAAATATTGACTTTTTTCGGATAATCTGACCTTTTTTGCGTTCCGACCATGCCTCCAGTCCCGAAGGTGACGGATTAGAGGGGTTCTACTGTAAGTCTTAAATACATTTTTAGTTATATTTGTGTATTAGCATTACTGAGATTATATTATTGCTTTTAGCATATTTTTTATAGCAATATTTTTTAGTAGTTACAAACCATATTTGAAAACAGATTGCTTTTACTATTACCTTGGTTAAATTTGTTAATCAGAGAAAAAATAAATAGTTTATTAAATATCAGTAATCTTATATATTTGACTAATAATTTAACTTAAAAGATCTCTTGCATTAACTGCAATTTAATAAATAAATTTTATGCATACTATATTATCTAACACCAACATAATAGAAAATACCACAGTTATGACTGAAAAATATTTTTTTATCGTATTTTCAACTTGGTTGACACTTTATCATTTTATATTACAACATGTGTTTCACTATCATTGGGGGTTTGTTTATCTAATAAGAAAATTATAAAATGTGAACAAGACAGAAAATACAATTAAAAAGTCATAGAAGTATAGGATCCAAAAATTGGTATTGTCTAAATTTTCACAACTAAACTTTCAATAAGATAAAGTCTATCAAAAATTCATAGTTGTTCATAACTGGAAATTTTCAGTTAATGTTTTAATTTATTAATAAAATAGATATAATAAACTAAAATTATTATTGTCTAGAAAAGTATTAAATTTTAATCTTAAAAAGAGATAAAATTTTTAATTACAATGACAACAAAAAAGTTTTTTTCTTCATAAACTACTAAAATGAAATGTACAATTAATAATGACTGAACAGTTATAGACACTTATTTTTAAAAAATTTCTTATGATTATATGAAAATTTGAACATAAAAATAAATACTGTATTAAAAAGATGACACTAGGGCCTTATGTCAACATTATTTTAGGCTTTGATAAAGATCAAAATCAAAACATTGTTCATACTTGAAATTGAAATCGAGCTGAATAATGACAAGCATACCTGATTTAGGTGGCTCACTACCACCACCATGACTACTGTAATGGTGGTGGTAGTGAGATGGGTTGGAATGGCAAGATGGTAAGTGATGATTGATGATGTACTAGAGATGGTTTATAGATATTTTGAAACTGATGCCGAAGTTCTTTTCTAGATGGGGGATAATAACATTAATATAAAAGAATGAAATGTTATAACAATGAATAAATGTAACAAAATCAAAAATATATTAGTGGTATTATTAGTCCAAATATCATAATTATGTTAATTTTGCAATAAAACCTTGAAACTGTAGCTAAATATGAGATCTTTCAATAGATATCATGATGTTTAATTATATTTATTTAAACATACCATCTAACATTGACTTAACAAAACTGTATAAGACTGTAATATCTTTAATTTGACAAATACCCGACTTCAATTTAGGCTGATTGGTACCGATATATATATATATATATATATATATATATATATATATCTTCTTTTTTCCCAAAGCTGTAAAATGAACATATAGGGCCTACAAAATTATTTCTCACAAAACTATTTTACAACAGCTGCCATTTTAAAATATACCTTCCGTCTTTCTTTACCAATAAACTAGTCCAAGTTATTGTAGAAATATAGACTGGAACAAAATAAAATCAAAACTTCTACAGTAGTAGCACACATTTAAAAAAAATTATAAGAAATTGATTAAACTCTGAAAACATATATTGTGGATTATGATCCATGCTCGTTCTATGACCCTGGGTAAGTTTGCACACCTTTTATTAAAAAACAACAGATAGTTTCCGTTCTTTATAATTTTTTATAAATTTTATTAGCTAAAAGTAAAATTTTAAGAGTCAGGACCAATACAAAATATCCCGACAAGTATAATGTGAGTAATGAAAAGATTGACGAACTTCATTAAAATTCTAGCCCTTTAAAAATTATTATCTAGCTGCGCCTGATAAATAAATCAACTAAAATAATTATGGTCTAATAAAAAATGAACTGTGATCTTACCAAGTGTTAGTTGACCTAATGTATTGCCATCATTGTTAAGTTTGTGTAGAAACGCTCTTGTAGTAAGTAGATTGAAATAACCTAGCCCTTATCTTTTGTCAATTTGTTTTATGAATACATATTGCGTATCCAGAAACTAAAAAGCACACATTTTTAACTAGGCCTCCCACACTACTTATACAAGATGATAATATCTTTAACGACCAGGACCTTGGTATAATGTGAACTATTATATAAAATATAATAAAACTGAAAAGTTTTAGCAGAAATATCCTTTTTGAGATCCTTCCAGTCCAAAAAAAAGTGTATACAGGAATGATGACTGCCTGTGGTGTGGTTTTCAACCGAAATGTGTGGATAGATTTCAATCAAATTGTATGTAGGCATGCATTATTAACAAAAAAATAATAATGAACTTTAATCACGGCCACTTAGAACTTGATTTCAAACAAATAATATTGAAACTTAGAGCCAGTTTATAGCAGAACCGAAGCAAGCACAGGCTGGTAATTATTTAGTGGGTAATTATACAGATTTTTTTTTTTTTTAATTGTCAATTATTTTATTACATACCTTATTTTGAAATTGTGATAAATTGAAAATATTCTTTTTTCAAAGGCCCAAAGATATAACATACATTTCAAATTCTACACAATTAAAAAATATCAGTTAGGTTAGAAATTCACTTCAGCTCTTTTAAAAAGTGTAAACTTACTGCCATAAGCTATACAAATTGTTAATATTTTTTTAATGTACACGCCCTAACTAGGTTTACCTGAAGTCTCTTAATCCAAAGCAATGCAATGCAATACTGACACAATTTTTTCCAAAGTTTACACATTCAAAAGACTTGTAACTGAACATTTTGAGAATGCAGTGAGTTATTATTTACATATTTTTGGCAGAGCAACAAAACAAGAAAGTAATTCAAAAATATCATTTTTTGAAGAAAATATTTATTAAAATAGGAAAGAAAACTCACCTTACTAATTATGATGCCCTTCTCCAAAATTAATTGTAAATATTTGTAAACCAAATAGATGAAAAACAGAAACCGCGCAAAGCAACCTGGGACTTTAGATTACGTAGGCTTTCTTGATTGAATGAGAGCTGAGCATTTGCAGTTTTTGTCAATAAACCAAGATGTGAATTGAGATAATAATAATGATTAAATTAATTGTAATAATTTATAATGTAAAATAAATTACTATCGAATTAAAAATATTAAATTTAATATTTGGGATTTTTTCATAAATATTATATCCAGTAAATTCAAAATAATAATTATATAATATTAAAACGTAGAATTTACTTTTTCACTGAAAAATTACAAATTGAAAACCATGAAATGGACGATGCGTAGATTATAATAATTTCTCTATTTGTCATCACAGAAATGTGGGGTTGATAGCATTAGGAACAACATTTAAATTTACGAATTATTATGTAATTAAGTGTGTTATAAGGTCAATACTAGAATAAAAAAAAATATACTTTTTTGCATTTAAAAAATTATTTTATGAAGACGAAAAACCTACTTGTCATTGCCTTAAAAATTGGCATAAAATAGAGACACGCACTTTCCAATAGCCTACTCTAATAGTATCAGAATTCAAAGAGAACAAGAATTGATCATGAGACTTGATAGGAATGATAAGAGTAATCATTGCTGTTACGACTACAGTATCATGATCTTTTTTCTTTTTTTTTAGTCTTCTAGTCTTATATTAACTTAAAACAAATACAATTTAACCAATAATAACTTATCATCAAGAGTCAACCAAGGAAAAAATAGCTCCTACTTTATAGTAACTATTCTATGGACTAAATTAGCTAATTAATTACTTATTTCAACTAATCAATTAATTTTTTTAAATACCTGATGAATAAACATCCAGTCCACGACTGAAAACCAGAAATGCCTGAGATAATACCAAGATTGGATTTCGTGAAGAGAACAACTGAATTAATTTCATTGTTGTTTACGATATTGTTGAATTAGTCGTTTAGATTAATTATTTATGCTAAAAGACTTATCTTTACAATTAACTTTGACACATTTATTTTGTTCTTCTCGGGATGTGAATAAAATTCGAATCTCAACTGTATGGATGGTTAATCAAATGAATATTACTATTACGTCTAATTTAGCAATTATGTCGTACAAAATATTTCTAGATGTTTTTTGTCTTTTCTTATGTATCAAATTATGTTCAGGGTCATGATATAAAATTATTATGTAACTGACTCAACTGAATCTGAACTATGAACTTAGACTTATCCCATTCAATAAATGTTTGAAATTCAACCAATAAGACATGCAGCGGTGGTCATACTATATGATGGTGTTTGAATTCGCCGTTAACCGTTAACGCAAAAAAATTACCCACACGCAAACATGTTACAAAATTCCCGCACCTTGAACAAAATCCTTCATGGTCATATTTGCCTCAAATTTATTAAAATAACTGCCCAGGAGATAAAAATAGGCTCTTTAAACTGACAGAGTAGACATAATAGGGATTCACCTTACTCTTCATGTGAAAAAAAGTATACTATTAGAATTACGTATTTTTTTCCTCTTTTTATTAGGTACCTCTGTTTCAACTACTGTATAATCACAGACAATATAAATATATAATATATATAATCTCTGACAACCGATATCTAATGACCGAGGCTGAGGTGTGTAGGTATATTTGGAGTGGGAATATTTATTTGTTTCTAGTTACGGAAATTTTGAGTTGTGTGAGGGAGAAATTATATTTTGGTGTTTGACCCCTGTGATTGGTTGAATTGTCGCGCTTTTTCTCTAAGGTTTCATTCATTTCGTTGTGTAATTTCCGTTATTTTTGTTTGTTTTTTTGGATCTGGGATAGTAATGAACGTGAATAAATGTCATGAAATAATGTGAACTAAAATAATGTTTTTATGTTATAGTTTGTTTATTACTCTAGATAATAGTTTATCGACTATCGTAGTGATACAAAAAGAATTATTGTGGTTAGGTATGGTATTAAACTAATCTTCTTTTAGAACTTGGGTGTTGACATTTCAGTTCCAAGTTTAATCTTATGTTACTGATCAGAACTAGATTATACAGGTAATATTAGTTCATAGAAACTCAAATTTATTAGGCTATATTACTGGTTAAAATCGTAAAAATAATGTTATTTTCTTCACAACTTTATAATAACTAGGCCGATTTTTCTCTGTGTGTGTAGTTAAGTCCTAGTACCTTGCACTGTTTTATAAGGTATCGTGTATTGTAGCGGTAATTATGCATTGAAGGTCACCCTATTTTTTGAGATGCTAAAAACGATGCAAACATAAACTATTTACCTTGTATGTCATTAGTCTCACATTGTCATTATACACATTCATAATACAAATAAGCCTTAATTCCTTAGTTCAAAAAATGTGAGTTTCTTCAATATTAAATGGATTTTTACTCTTTAAAATTGTTTCACGTTATTAAACAATATCTAATTAATGACAACAAAAATAAATAGTTTAAGTTTCCATGATTTTTAGCAAGTAAAATTTGGAGGAAGCTTCAATACATAATTATCTTTTATTATATTTTTTGGTAAATGTTTACTTTAAGGTGGCGACGTATTTTATTTGTTTATCGTCTACTACATACCTTACTTCATAAGAATAAATAATGTTTTCCTTTAGCCAATCACTATTTTTCACTGAAAAATCGCAATCAAATCTAACGTAGCCTATTTATAGGTTAACCATAATGACAATTGTTCACTTTTACATCTCATGTTATTAAAGATATTTTAATCTATAATATCCGTGATCTAATTTCAAATTATTAACTTCAATAAACTTACGAAAGGTTTGGCCAGGTGGTTTTATATATATATATATATATAGGCCTATATATATATGGTTTGGCTAGGTGTTTATATATTATGAGGTTTGGCCAGGTGTTTATATATATAGCTACCTGGCCAAAGATATCGGGGTAAAAAAAGTAAGCAAATTATAAACTTCAAAAAACGTACGAAAGGTTAAGCCAGGTTAATAGAGATCTAGCTTAATCATTGTGTAATTCGCATGTGTCAAACCATTTAATATTCTTATTTCTATTAGCCTATGTCTTGCCATTATGTGTAATCTATAAACCCCTCACTTTATATAGTTACAAATCAATATGCACTAATCAACCTCACTATTTGATACTTTTTAATATTTTTTAGTGAAAAATAGTGATAGACGCAAGGAAATCATTATTTATTCTTATAAAGTAAGGTATGTAGTAGACGATAAAAAAATAAAATACAGTGCCACCTTAAAGTAAACATTTACCTATTTTTTCTTATATGAATAACTTTAACATCACACCAATTTGTGGATACTAACCTCCTTTTTGTTTCACATTTGACAAAAATTATTCGGAAAAGTTATGTGAACCAACAAATAATGCAAGATATGGATAAGTCAGTCCCCTTCATAAAAATTCAAGTGTAGGTCCCCAATAGTTCATACTTGCCCCTAAAGTCCAAAATAGGTTATATGCTTAACATGGTTGAACAGTGGGTAATTATGTACCTATCTCCACATTTTAGTTGCTAAAAATCATGCAAACTTAAACCATTTACCTTGTTTGCCATTAATCAGATATTTTTTGATAACACTAGACAATTTTCAAGTCTCAAAATCCATAAATAGCCTATATCATTATTCTGGAATAATTATGTATGTTGTAAGAAACCTATAATTGGATATGGTTTACGCGATGCACATTATATCACGACTACCACCATAATATTAGAAAATTGTTAAATTACAAAAAATATGTGATTAATGACAAACAAAGTAAATAGTTTGCATGATATTTAGCGACTTAAATTCGGAGAGAAGTAGAATACATAATTACCGAACCGTGTATATACACCATTTGACACTTGACAGGCAGTAATGTATAATTTAATATTGTGTTTAGTAAGTTGGCTTCTTAGAAAAATGATTTTGAAACAATACATTTTTTCTTCTTATAATTATATATATTATGACTGATGATATTCATTTTATGTAATGGGAGGTAGAGTATCACAGAACTTGAAATTCAGTTTTATCTATCTACTAACAACAGCCGTGGCTTCATCTGCTGGAATAGAAAAACAGTTTTTTTTCATTTGTTATAGTTTATTCTAGTCTTTGTATTAAATTAGGATTGGACAAAGCATCAAAACAAGTGTTTTAAAGAATCAATGAAATCCGTAATTCATTTGCTTAAAAAATATTGAAGGAATTCTGATTTATTTATTTATTTTTTAAATAAATATTTTGCAAGCATTTAATGATTATTTAATTTGTTCTTTAAATTTTACCATTTACTATTATTTTATTACAAAATGTTTAAATTTTACTCTTATTTAGTTTGCATTATCTAACTACAAAATAATAGATTAATGTCTTTAGATTAAAACATAGGGTATTTAATTTTAGGTAATCTGTGAATAGAATATACTATATAGTTAGGAAGTTATTTCTTATAACATGTACCATGTATATTGCAAAAAATATTAAAACACAATGATAATTAAAAATAGAATTCTCAAAAAAAAAATTTTAAATCCGATTTAAATCAAACAAATCTGATTAATTAATTATATTTTTTTAATCATGATTTCTTTTCCCAACCCTATATTCAATATACATAATTGGGGGAAACTAAATATATAGGCTACATTTAAAAAAACATAAATATTGACAATGTAGTATAGGGTAACTCTGTTTTGTCATTTTCTGAAAGATCGATTTGTGTCATATGCTATGATGTTGTTTTAATTATGTATAATGTGGATGTAGACTAAAGCATATAGTATAATTAATTGCAATTGTTACTTTAAAGAAAAGAAATAGCCTATCATATTGCAAATTAAATTAAAATTAAGATTTACCCAACTTAATTACAAATGTATTTATCTTTTAGTGCATCAACTGACTTGCAAATTACTTTAACACATTCAATTAGAACCAAGATTTACTAAAAATAATCTGATAACCAATTAAATTATTGAAAATGTCTTTGTTTTAGTACATTAGTTTGGGTAATTAAAAATGTAGGTATGAATAAAATTATAACCAAGATTTATTAACGTAACTTACAAATTTTAAATGCATGTCGGTTTTAACGTGAATAATTTCATGACTTATTTGAATATGTAATATAATAATACACAGACTTTTAGATTAATCAAAAATGTAGAGATTATGTTAGTGTTTGCAATAATCGCCACAAACAACATTTACACAACAACTAACAAGTTAGGATAGGTTATAATTAGATATTAGGCTACTATATTTTAGATTATACTAAAATCGAAAAATATAAGAATAATTTCTACATAATGGACAAAAGGAAACTAAAACTCATATTCATTTAATATAAGATTCCTTACAATATAATTTTATATTTTCAAAAATAAATATAAGACCAACGTAACTTTACTTGCTCATCAGCCGATATTCATAATTAAGGTTATAAACCTCACTTATGATAATATCAAAACTTAAAATTAAACAACACAAAATCTTTTTCAGTAGGCTACCTAATTTTCATTATCTATATTTTATATTTTAATAAATACAACTGTCTTCTAGTCAGTACCTTGCCTGCAGGATGTAGGGCCTATATTGATATTACAAAAGTTATAACGTGATCAATAAATGTTCACGATATATTTATTCTACTTTGTATACTGTGGCTAAATAAAAACATTTTGATTTTTCTTCCCTCCCAGAAATATTGATTTTCCATTTTGTCTTTAAGATTGTTTAGGCTACAGGTGTTAAAATTAAGGCCTCAAAAATTCTTATACAGATTATTTTTGTGTAAACTTACTTTAACTGACCATGGGTTCTCATCTAGTTACCATGACAAAAAATGGAAACCATTTTAAAACAGTTTTTTGTTCATATCTCATGTGTTATTCAACTTATAACACAGAAAATGGGATGAAAATTTTTCAGAAATCAATTCTGTGTGTAATAATACCAACCCCACATCTCTATAATGACAAATAGTGTTGAAGTAATTGTTTAAAAAAATGTAATTTCCTTCCTCCCAAGAAAATATGATATTCGTATTATAGTTATGATGACTGTAAGCCTAAGTGAGATCAAGAAGCTAGTGTAGTCTTCTTCACATGTACACTCGGACTGAGACACTGACACAAGCAAAGGGAATGAAGACTTTTTAATATACATCTACAAGGCCCATTATGACCTAGTGAACATCGAGAAAGTAGTGATATACACAATTCAGAAAACCTGTATAACAACTGTTTTAAACACACTTACCATACCGGATAAAAACCCTTTATCACGTTCACTACTAAAAATTAATTACATTAATCATAGGAAATGCGAAAAAAAATTGTTTGAAAACTTACCTTAAAATCATGCCAAAACATCAAAAACAGCTTGATAATGTTGCTAGATGCAATATTTTCGGTATAGTGATGACGTCACATCCCGGCACTCTTATCCGAGTGGGCCGCTCCTGTTGCCAGTTCACTGATATGTCTGATGTAATACATAAACACGTTCAAAAACTTGTTTTACTAAATAAAAAGCATATAAAAGTTTCTAGTCTTTCAATATGACAAAATTACTCATTTATATAATAATGTATATACAATATATACTTTCCCACCCAACCCCCCTTTTGTGTTCTACTACACAGTTTCATGGAACTTCTCAAAACACCTAACCTCACATAGTCCCGGTTTGCCAGGACATACTCCACATACATAGGTTGTTTGTTTTCTTTTTCCTTCTCTAGTACGGCAGTCCTTCCTTTTTCTTCCTCCTTTACTATCTCTCTCTTCATTCTTCACTACACAATGTACTGTGTTTCGGCCCGGAGTCAGCATAGGAACGGCTTCTTTTGGTGGTAAAAACTTTTCGATAACTTTCAACCGGAAGTCATACAACGATATTTTCCCATTATGCGCATTTTGTACAAATAAAATGCGTTTACCATGAGTATTTGTAAGAGATGCAAAAAGATCTTATGCCATCGCAGAGTATTTCTTTCGCATGGATAATAAGACATCATTTGATCTATGCGATCAACACCTTTCATATTAGCATTGTAGTACATGATTGGTTTAGGTATGATTTTTTTGTTGTTTTCGTTTGTTGGTAGTTTGAACCATTTCATTATCAAACTGAGTCGATAGGTAAAGAACCATTCTCTTGTCTCTCCACTTGGCAATCATTATGTTTTCGGAATAGTTAGCAACAATTTGGCCCTTGTTCAGATTGGCACTCTTTGTACCAGGTGGATCATGTTTCCTGTCCGATTTCAGTGTTCCAGTACAATATGTAGTTCTACAGAGTAGTTTGGAGGCTAGAATGAAACTATTATAGAAATTATCCATTAGCAAGAAAGGCTTTCATGAGCTCCAAACAATCTCTGCAGTTTGCACTGTCCTTTTTGCACATGCCAGCACATGTGTCTTTTTTTCCAGTCTATACATGGAATCTCAAAAGAAAGTCATCAGGTTCATTTACGGAATAAATTTTGATGTCATACTTATGGCGCTTGCCCTTTATGTACTGGCGAAATACAAGTCTGCCATGTCAGTGCACCATCTCCTCGTCGATTTTCAGATCCTTATCAGGGTAATATACCTGCCTCATTTTATTATTAAAATAGTCAACCAATAACCTTATTTTATATAAGCGATCATTAGCAAGCTTTGGTCTCTCTTCTGTACCTGGCCGTGAAAAATGCAGGCACCACAGGATAAGAAGAAACCTGTCACGGCTCATATACTACCTAAAAAGAGGTAAATTGAACATGCGGCTTGTCTTCCAATAGTCCTGCAATATGATGAGACGAATAGATCCCGTATGAAGAAGCAATCCAATAAAAGTCTTGAATTCCTGCACTGTAATATCTTTTCAGGCATGTATTCTAGATTTTTGAGTGATTGTAGGGCCACAAAAAAACTCCAATGCGTATTGATTTGTTTCAGCAACTATTTCTTCCAAAAATACAATATTAAGGAGCGTATTGATATGTTCCTGTTGAACCGTCACTCTCTGAGAACTGTTCTTCAATAATTTCAGCTTCTTTATCGTCCGAAATGGCTAAATCTCAATGGTTTTACAAGTTCAGAACATAACACAGACCAAGAAAAAGACTAGTCACAAAACAGTGAGTATAACTAAAAAAAAAACGCACTGGGCGGGAAACTAACACGACTGAACTAACTCGTGGTATCAGTGTGAGGGGCGGAAAACGATAGGTCCACTCTCGTCAAAAGCTGAGCTTGCACTGAATCATAACATTGGCAGCTGCGCCGCCACTCGTGTGCGAGGGGTCCGCACCGTGAGCTAGTGCCACGTCCCTCACATGCGAGTGGCCCGCACGCAACGTGTTAATCTACCAACAATTTAATATTTCCTATAAGGCTGAAGAAACCAACTTTGGGGCATTTACATTTAGAGCATCTACTGATATATGGGGTTGGTTAAGTACCATGGTGGCACCCATCAACTTTTTTTTATTTATTTATTTTTTTTTATAAATGTGATGATGTGTGCAGGATTTTGGTGGGATAAATGGCATAGACAATATCACAATAGTCACATATTAACAAAGGAGTGAAAACATTTTATTTAGAAACGTATGTACTGATAAACACTATTGTAGAAATTTCCCCCACTGGAAACATATTTTACATCCACGTTTAGCATAAGTAGTAAATATTATGCTTTGACCAAAAGTATGAAATTTTTTTTTAATGTGTTCGTTTTTAGTTTTGTATATTGTAAAATAATTTTTTAATGCAGTTTTTTTTTTTTTTTTTTTTTTTTTTTTTTTTTTTTTTTTTTTTTTTTTTTTTTAATGTCACACTTGCGTCAAAATTATAAAAGAAATACTTATGATTTGATGTTAATTGCCTCACGTTGAAGTTCAAAATTATTTGTATATTCTTTTTTAATTGTTTACCGAACTCTTTAAATCAAATTTATTTTTAAAAAATTACTATTTTCAAGATGGCTAACAGTTCTCTTTAATTAATATATTGTAGGCCTACCCTATTTTAATCCAGTAACACTTTATTTAATAAACACTACAGAAATAATTACAAGTAAATGCAATAACAAGAAAATTATTCATTTATTAACAATATAATTCCTCTTTAACATAAACATCAGATTGGCATACATTATACATTCCTTGAAATTATTTTATCTAATATATATAGTTCCTAGTATCAATAGTTTATGCTATTCCTTAACAGCAATTAAACATCTCTCTCAGGGTAATCGAGTACTGTCTCTTTAAAATGTGTGTGTATTCATTTAAATCTATTCCTTATAACTATTACTTATTTTAAACATATACGTAAAACATACTAAAAAGAACCTGATTTAATACTAATTATCACAAATTAAACTTCAAATTATTTTTAAATGTTTCTCAGAATTCTTCAAAAATTAACATTTAATTGTTCTTAAAAGTTTATTTCAACTTAAGAAGATCTGCGATCACTTAGAAACAAATTTTATATATAGCGATACCTGAAAATTCAATGGGGTCGGTTTTACCTTTTGGATTTCTTTTTCATAAAAATTATTAACATCACATTATTTATTTATTTCTTCTTCTTCTTCTTCTTTTACTTTTGATTTATTATAAATGTAGATTTGTAACTCTCACTTATTTCTTCTTTCATATTATTAAATTTGTTTGTAGCTATCCCAACTTTATATCGCTCCATCCATATCAAAATCAAACCCACTCTGCAGTCCTTCTTTAAAAGCTAAACCATTCCTGGGTACAAAGTTTTATTTTTATGATAGGTTACAGATTGTCACAGATTTTCGTATCCATTTTTCTACACACACTGTTACGTTCTAAATCTCGTTACGTTTATTCAACTTTAACCATTTTAATTTCCTCCTTTTTTAAACATTTAATTTTTCTCAGGTTCTTACATGATCTGTTATTATGACTATACTAAATAATTATTACTAGGTAAACATTTATTGTCTCTACACCCTTATTAGATTATTATTTATTTATTAAATTAGAATGATTTAATTTTGTTTCCAGATTACATTTCATTTGAATCTTAATTTTTTATCTCTTTACATCAATTTACACGCCACTCTGAATTCTCCTTGTGACTCCATGGTTCAATTACGCCCATACTTTACTTTATCATTCTGTAATTCAAATAAAAATGGTAGACATTCTGCTATTACTATTTATTTATATTTAACTCAATTTCAATGAAGTATTATTTATCTAAACAATTTGTTATGTTAAATCTTATTATTTCTGATTGAATTATTCTTAAATTTGATATTATATAGTGGAATTCTGTCTACTAACTAATGTTTTAAATTAATGTTTATAACTGGCTAACCCTACTTTTCAAGTTGGTATTATCTTGTTTAATTTAGTTGAAATGATTTATTAAATTAATGTTTATAACCGGTTAACCCTACTTTTCAAGTTGGTATTATCTTACTTGTTTAATTTAGTTGAAATGATTTATTAGTTATTGTATTGTTATTTCAATAATTATTTAGTCATTATAGTTTTAGGTCTTGATTTTGTTGCAGATATCGTCATGGAAAATTTTTTGAATGACATAAATAATAAACGTAATCTATCAAAACATTTACAACCGGTAGTACTGTTGGAACGGTCAGCAAATATTTTAAACCATCAATCCTTAAGTCATGGGTTTTATAAGAAAGGCCAAAGTTCAGTTTCTAATCATCAATTACGGCCGTATTCTCAGTCTAATGTTACTAATAATGATAGTATGGTTTCCAATCAGTCTTCTACATTTATTCCTAAAAACTTTTTTACTGATAGAAATCAGATGTTATTACAAAGACATTCACAGGAACAACAAACATTTCAACATCCGAAGTTAGTAAACGAAAATCCACATTACACCCATAATCAAACTAGAAGATTAAATGAAATGCAACATTCTAATACAGCTTCACAAAAAATATCACATTTATCGGATAGTGATAGATGGAGATGTTATCAAAGAAGTCATAACTTTAACGACAGTACATTTAATAATCATGGAAACAATCAGGGTGTTGTGAATGATCATCACTTTAAAAAACCATACGATGTCAGAGAACAATCCAATGTACACTCTGAATTGATGGACAGGTTTAATCAATTGCAAGACTCGAACTCTTATGTATTGAAGAATGCACCTTATAATATTGTACAAAGTACTCGTACAAACGAAGAAGTTCATGCAAGTAATCGAGCTAGAAGTAATACCCAATATGTTGCGGAGTCCCAACAAATACTTGAACAAACAGATGTTAATAATCAATCAACACTTTATACTAGTCAGGGCGTTTTGGATGACCATCACTTTAAACGACCTTATGATGTACCATTTGGATTGATGTACCATAATAAAGTACAAGATGTGAAACAGTTGAATGATCCGAATGTACAATATAATATTGTAGCAAGTACAGTTCCAGACCAACTACCTCAAGGCAGTATGCTGTATAGTTCTGTAAATATGTCGGCAACGGGGTCTTATTTCTCAGTTCCAAAATTTACCTTAGAGAAAATGAAGGAAGAACTGTTAACAGCTATTTCTGTGGTAAATGTAATCAATTCGGAAATGGAGATTCCAATTGTAAGTATATTTTATTTTCAACATTTTTTTTATATCTGTATAACAAATTCTATGCTAGGTAAGTAGTTTTTGGGTTAAGTTAACAATATCAAATTAGATTGTCTTTTGGTTGATTAATGATACAAATTTCAAATGATTTATACGTCAAAATGTTTTCTTTATTTTAAAATAAAATATCTCGGGGAAGGGGAGCTCGTGCTGGCCAAGAAATCCTGTCTTACGCAAATTTTATACAAAAGAAAAGTTATTTAAATTTTAATATATTATGAAGAGAATTTAGTCAAATTGTTCGCTATATTGTTTCGTTACCAGTATTGCTAGGTTCAACTTCGGTCGATATGACCGCGAAATTCACTTTTCCTCGCACACACAAAAAAAACACATCTTGCTCCTTCAGCGTTTCTCTCAGCAGTTCACAAAAAAGACGCTACGGTATTTTCAAGCTTGCCGGCTACAACTGCATTGATTTGAGTCGTCCATTCTCATTGGCCGGTGAATCCGTTGTCAAGGAAACGAGTTTGTTATGTCGTGAAATTATTTTGAGTGTTTTAACTTTTTAGCTATATTTTAATTCCAAAAATGATTTGTAACAATTTTAATTATTCAAATAAACACTTTATATCGAATTTTTATTTTACATAATCTTTTTTAATATAGGTCAACATTTTACCACGTAATCTACACTCTGGCTTGGCTATAATTAGAATTCAAAATGTCTAACTTTCTGATTATAAATTATTTGATAATGGCCTAATTTTACAAATTCATATATTTTACAACCTATTACTATTTCTATGGTTTCTTACATTTTTTTCAACCCAATTTTTAATTTGGGAGAGGTTATATGTATTCCCTACTTGTTTATCAGACTTGCTTCTGTTAATTTGTACCATTATATCTGTAATAATTTTTTTAGCTAGTAAAGAAACTTGCGCATTCACCTATTTCCAATACCAAATAAAAATCAACTTAAGATTAGTTGTCAGTCAAAAAGTGAAAATGAAGTATGTTTGCCATCTTTGAAATAATATTGAAGTAGTAGGCCTATAGAGAAAGTATGTAATAAGTCAAAAAAAGTGATTTTTGGAATTATGTTTGCCTGTCATCTGTGTAATATTCTATAGAGTTCAAACCTAGGATTTTTTTAATAGAATTTGATATGTGAGAATATTTTGGTCATTTCTCGGGATTTTTGTTTTTTCATTTTTTTAATAACTCAGACTGGGTGGTAGGAAAAAAATAAAATTATGATTTTCTCAAAATTGACAACAACTATGTTGATCAAATTTTGCTCAGTTGTAGTTAGTAAGTTATTGGTAAAAAAACAACAAATTTGGCAATGGGGCTATTATAAAAGATGTAATTACTCACAATTATTGGTTCCGTCAATTTCTTTCAAAACATTTAGTGAAATGTGAAGATTAATGACCAAAATCCTTATGTAAAATAGCAATAAAACATTACAGTTCAGAAATACAAAAATGAACCTTGACTCCCGTCTAAATAAAGACGGGAGTCAAGGTTCATTTTTAGTCAAATACAATTTATGCTGAGGACTCGTTTATGGCATAAGCGAAGCCAGTGTAGGGGGGGGGCTTATTTAAATATAAAAATATACATTTCCAAGGCGATGGTGACCGTGGTTCAATTTTACTTTTCGACTGGCAACAACTGAACTGACATTTTTAGCGAAGAATTGTTTTGGTTTGTTTTTATTTCATGTTTTGGATGGGTGAGAGAAAGTTTTGTGCAATGTTTTGCACAATTGGTTAATAATATATTAATGTTTGGAATTAATTTTATATCACTATTGGAAGTATGTGTATTTAATAGAATCTATTTTTTTTTTTTTTTTAGGATGATTTAGAAATTCATGTCGTAACATTTTTGATGAAACTAAGGAAACAAATACAAAAGCTTATTGTTAATTCACCCTCCTCCAATGTAAGTATATCTATGTTAGTAGTATAGATCTAGTATTGTGATAGTAAAATAAATTTGTTTCAAAATTTTCTCAGAAAAATCCATTTTTGATAGTTTTTTTTTCAAATATAGATTATTAGTTTGTATGTAGGATTATTCATACCTTCTCTTCTCTGGGCTCACAGTCCTTTTTGTGGGCTTTCCTCTATACTAAGGCTTGAACTTGAAACATTATCTATCCATCCAAATATCTTCCTGCTTTAAGATTATATATATACAGTAGAGCCCCGATTATCCGCGGAATTGGGTGGCAAGGGCACCGCGGATAGCGAAAATCGCGGATAACCCAAAAAAAGACTAAAAATGAGGTGAAAACGAAAAAAATATTTCAGCATAAAAATTATGTTTTATTGTACAAAAAACATGATATGAAAACTTTTAAAAGATGTAGAGTACAACAGAAACCATTGTTCTACATCTAAATCACTAAAATAAATACAGTAACAGTAAATAAAAAACTATACATGTACTGTACTGTTAAACAAAAAGTGTCCAGTTACGCCTTTTTAAAAAAATCAGTCACTCGCTTTTGCTTCTTGCTTTGAAAACACCTTTTCTTTATTCTAGATTGTACTTTTCTTAACATAAGTTTTTCTGCCAGTTGTGCGTCGTCATCTTGTTCCTCTAAATATTGAAGCAATCCGTCTACGTGCTGCAAAGCAGTTTCGTGTGTCATCCTTGCAGGCGCCTCATCTTCTGAGCTTTCACTTTGTTCTTCGTTCTCGTCCAATCCCATTGCTTTGTTCGTTATCTCTACGTCAGTCAGTCGTTCAAACCCAGGCACACTTGCGTCGCATTCCAGCCACTCATCTATGTTCTCTTCGTCGACATTCTCTCCTCCTGGAACGGATGTCAATAGGTCAACAAGTGTAGCGGTCGGCATGACTTCACTTTTTTCTTCACAAATGGTTTGGTTGACATTTGTTTCGATACTTGGAAAGAGTTTTCTCCATGATTTAACAAGGGTTGAGGGTTTGACGTAATCCCATGCAGAAGCAATATCGTAAATGCTATCCAAAATTGTATAATTTTTCCAAAATTCTTTGAAATCGCAGCCTTCTTCGATTTTTGACAGTAACAACTTTGTTCTGTATGTTCTCTTCATTGTTGCAATCACTCCCTGGTCCATAGGTTGTATCAGAGCAGTAACATTTGGGGGCAAAAAGTGTGCAAAAATTTGCCCGTCAGAAGATTTAAGCACGCTTGTATTTGGGTGTGAAGGCGCGTTGTCAATTAACAAAACAGCCTTCATTGGCAAATTTTTTGAGTCAAGATGTTTACGTACTTGAGGCACAAAAATCTTTTCAAACCATTCTTGAAAAATCTGCTGATTCATCCAACTTTTTTTTTGGTTGAAATAGTCAACTGGTAAATTTTCTGCTCTTGTCCCCTTAAAAGACCTCGGTTTCTTAGATTTACCAATAACAAGAAGCCTAAGTTTGTGACTACCTGCAGCGTTGCTGCATGGCAAGATTGTAATTCTTTCCTTGCTACTTTTGTGACCTGCCGCTTTATGTTCACTTTCAAATGCTAAAGTACGAGTGGGAAGACACTTCCAAAAAAGCCCTGATTCATCAGCGTTATAAATTTGTTCATATGACAGATCTTCAGACAACACAAACTCTTCAAAATCACGTTGAAAATCATCAGCTGCTTCTTGATCACCACTCAGCTTCTCTCCGTGTAGACCGATCTCTCTAATTCCATGACGTTTCTTAAAACGATGTAACCAACCGGACGACGCATCAAAATTTCCTTCCAGGCCTAACAAATCAAAAAATATTTTTGCTTTAGTTGCAATGATAGGACCAGACACGGGGGTGCCCTCACTTCGCACCTGAGCTAACCATTCCGTTAATGCCGAATCAAGTTCATTATAGGTGGATGTCTTCATTGTTTTTCTTTTTTTCATCCCAGAAGCACTGTCCGACATTGATGCAAAGGCCAACAGTTTGTCTTTTTGCTTTAAAACGTCTCGCACTGTTGTTTCCCCAATCCCATAATTCAAACACATCTGCTTCCTAGAAGCGCCATTTTCTATTTTAGAAATCATTTCAAGTTTTTGTGTAATAGTTAACACAACTTTCTTTCGTTTTTCAGCCATTATTAATTTCAGGAACTAACGAAACACTAAACTTGAGCACTGACAAAGAAACATAAAACACAACTGATCACTAAGCACGCTTACTGACAACTGACACCGCTAGCAGGTCGAGAGAAGGGGGGAGGTCTTTGTGTAGAGGGGAAGGTCAGTGAACTTGACAGAGGGGATCAATAATGTGATACTTTAACGTAAAGCGGTGTGAAATCTTTAAACTTTAGACTTCGGTCATGTGCAGTCGTATTTTTTAAAATCGTTACACTCGCGGATAATCCGCACCGCGGTTCATCCACTCGCGGATAATAGGGGCTCTACTGTATATATATATATATATATATATATACAGTAGAGTCCCGCAAACTCAGCGTAATGTAGACTGGAAGTGTGCCAAGTTTGTGAAATGCCGGGTTATCGGGAATAAGGGCAAAAAATAAATTGTAGTTGAAATACCAAAGCGGCGGTGATAACAAACGACTATGTCGATAGCGGTATCCTATTGTCGGCAGTGTAAAAACACCGCAGCACCAAAGCGGCGAGTCAAACGACTTTGTCGATAGCGGTATCCCATTGTCGGCGGCGTAAAAACACTGCGGCATTGGCACCCGTGGGTATAGCAGACATACACCTGCAAAAACGTTTGATGGGCCGCTTTTTTTCCACGAATCAATTTAGTATACATTATAGAAAATATAACATTTCTTTTCAGTTTTCTTTGACTGGTTATGATCTACGCACAGTATATACAGTAAATAAAAATGAGCGAGTTACGAAAACGGAAGCGTGTGTTGGTTTCGATTGAGACGCGGTTAAATGTGTTAAAAAGACTTGACAGAGGGGAATCTGTAAAAAAGCTTTGTGACGAGTTTAACGTGGGAAAAGTACCATCAATGATTCGAGCGATCGAAGTTAATGCCCGCTTTGGGATCTGCTGAAGTTTTACGAACATCGCTGTTTTTAGCTTTAGCAATGTATTTTTTCCCGTCGGGGTCGCCGAGTAATCCGGACTGCCGGGTTATCGAATGCCGAGTTTGCGAGACTCTACTTTATATATATATATATATATATATATATAGTAGTTCTTTTTTACTGTTAACACTTTGGAGACCAACTTCCAATATATGGGAAATTCTGAAAGGATAAAAGTTTATTTTTACAATATTTGGATTATTTTTCTATAAAATGATAGATAAATAACCATATTAATGAAAAAATGTGCAGAAAACATTTGTTAATTTTAATCACAACTGCACAATTAACTTTAGCCCCTTATGATTAAATTAATGAAATAAACGTTGTTGGATATGTGTGAACAGATCTTGTTTACTTAAGTCTAAGAAATTGATAGGTTGTTATATAGTTTCCCTTGTACGCAAAAATACAAAATTATTAAAGGAACTTTCCATTATTCTGACTTTACAATTTATATATACAAACGATTAAATTGTTTTTTGATATTTCAGTTTGTTTTGCCTTGGGTAACTTTTATTATTCAAATCTTTGTATGTAGTCTATATTACATTTCTTTTACTGTTAATTGGAGTTCTATGGCTTAATATCCAGTACATATTGTTGTTCAGAAAACACTAAGGCCAAATGGTTATGAAGGATGAGTAACTAGGATGAATAAGTGATAAATTAGGTTGCGGAAGGGGTGATATTGGGTTTTTATCTAAACTCACAGTTTGTGGAATGTTCACATTTGGAGTATATTTAGATCGGCCAATATGATGTAGGTAACTTATTATGTAGATTTCACAATATTTTTAAGGTATTCAATTTACTTTCGACTCACCAATTCTTCTCAAAACGGTTAAATTTTAAATTCTTACTATATTGGTTACTATATTCCTCTTGTTTTATCTTTAAATTGAATTTTATGTAGTACTAACGAAAATGGAGTCTGAATGCCTTCCGGTCTGATCTAAGAATGATTTTCATTATTGTTGTCCCCTGTTCCTCTTCTTGTTTTTCTTCTTCCTCTTTTTTTGAACCATAGTAACCAGGATGTCAATTATTACTGCACTTTTGATTTTCATATCATTTATATACACAAATTGCTGTTTTTTTAATACATATTTATTTTAATGAGGATTTACAATTTATGATTGATTATGAATGTAATATGATTGAACATGTGATTGTCTGTGGTAATTTTGATATCTATTTTTTTAAATTATTTTTTGGTGATTTATTTTCAAAAGGATGGATTGAGGGTATGGTGTATTATGATATAGTATTCAGAATAAATTTATTTTTAATTTGTTTATAAATTCGAATTTCGGTTTGTTTTGCACTCTCAACAATTGCCAGCTCTTCGGCTGTTAAAATTTACCTTTTTTGGTAAATGTTTATTTAAAGTTTTGATTAGTACCTATTTTGAGTCGTCATATTATTTGAAGTTATCAAGATGAATAGATGAATAGCAACTTAGGTCCGAGTTGGATAACGATGGTGATAATGACATTATAACTGGTGAAGAAGAATTTGGAGGTTATGATGATATTTGTAGTGATGATATTTTGTCATATTTATTCTCTTTCCTGCATTTTCAGTTACTTAGAACTAAATTAATATTTCTATCTTCCAACCTGAAATTTATTATTGGAAAGATTTTATTTGATCTAACCTTACATGTCAATTTGATCAGTATGTCAGCTTATCAAAAGAATCTAGGTTCTCAAGCAAACGATTTTTTATTTACTTGAAACCTTTTCTACATGTGCAAAAATAACTAAATAACAAAAATATATGAAGCTTAAACACACATTCTTTTTTTTTTATATTGAGAAAATATTCAGAAATTAAAAAATTTATAAGTGTTTTTTTTTTTTTAATACAGTACTAAAAAAATTAACAAGTTTATATAGTATTTCTTGAAAAGACAATTTGTTAGAAGCAAGGAACAACAAAAGGTTCATTAGAGATTATCTTGAAGTATTGATATTCTTGGATAGTCTCAGTATTTAAGTGCTGGTCTCCAAAGAGTTAAATCATGAAGCAAGATTTTCGGAGGTAGCAAAAAGGCTACATGATGGATCAGAGCTAATTTTTAGAAAATTGTATATATTTTATTTCGTATGTAATGTGCAGCTACCCCCAAATTTCGGGTTAACAAGAACAACAAAATTAACCTTAGAGTGGGTATCAAATCAACACACCTAAATAAAAAACCTTACTTGACCATCTCAGATTTTGATGAAATTTGGTACACCGGTAAAATTCTTGTAGACCAAGAAAAATGTCAAGTAGTATTAATTTTTTATGTCAACCCATTTTTGAATTATTGCCATATAAAGTTTTCAAAAATTGCCCACAATTGTTGGACGGGCATTTACTAAAATTGCTCTTCTCCTAATTGAGCTAGAGACATGGGAGTGGTGTTATTTTCTTCTATTTTTAATGGCCTTTCATTTGATATGTATCATGAAGGGGGTCTTAAAAGAAAGTTTTTTTTCCAAAATTGATACCAAAATTTTGAATTTGAATTCCAAAAAATCACATACTTAAAAAATTCCTAAAATAGTTTACTATAAGACTAATCAGTGTGTAACATTTCAAAATGGGATGGTAATGTGAGTTCTTAGTTAAAAGAATTTAAAACTAACATGAAATTTGAGAAAAATTATATATATATATATATATATATATGGAATCCAAAATTCCACATTTAACTTCATTTCAATTTAAATGTATTGATCTCCTCTGTGAAATACTACAAGTGCGGGTCCAACATGACTTCATAGCAAAACAACAGATGTCATTCATGAATCAACTCAAAGAAAACTTAAAAGATTCTGAATTTTGGGTGACATTAGATTTTTCAGAAAACTATAGTATGGTAGTGCAAGATGAATCCCAAAGCTACCACTGTGCTAGTGGACATGCCACAGTCCATCCTTTTGTTATTTACTATAAGGATAACGCTAAAGTGGCTCACACAAACTTCGTTGTCATATCAGACTGTCTTTAGCACAACACAGTTGCTGTGTACACTTTTCAAAAGAAACTGATTGAACTATCAAATTGAAACTGTGCCTAAAAAGTTATACTATTTTCAGATGGGTCCACCGCTCAATATAAAAATAAAAAGAACTTTTCCAATCTGTGCCACCACCTTGAGGTCTTCAACATTGAAGCTGAATGGCACTTTTTTGCCACCGCCCACGGCAAAGGACCTTGCGATGGCCTAGGTGGAACCGCAAAATGATTGGCTGCTAAAGCAAGTTTGCAGCGTCCTTACGAAGCTCAAATTCTTTCTGCTGTCCAACTTTATGAGTGGGCTCAAAAGAACATTTCTGGAATACATTTACCTATACTACACAAGAGGACCATATTGAATCAAATATTTTTAACAGAATGTTTTAAGCAGTCTGTAACAATTAAAGACATTCTGAAATTTCATACAGCCATTCCTGAGAGTGTAACAATACTGACAGTAAAATACTTTTCAGAAGCAAGTATATCTTTTAAAGTAGTTGTATCACGATCTGCAAACAAACTTATGCTAGCAGATTGTACTGGTTATGTGACAGTTGCTTATAACGAAAGATGGTGGCTAGCATATGTAATGGACAGAAATGAAGACCTAGATGAAGTTAAAGTAACTTCTCTTCATCCTTGTGGTCCATCACCATCATTCTGCTACCCAAGAAAACCAGATGTTCTGTGGGTTTCCATAACAGTCGTACTCTGTTAAACTATTTATGCTAAAGACCGTAGGTACTTGGTGGTATTCCATTTTAATTAAATTAAAACAACAATTTTTAGTACACCACAATATTTTAATTGAAATTTTCTGTAAAAGTCCTTGACAATGCTTTAACTAGCGAAACCATGGTCGGCAGGTTTCAATTAAAATATTGTGGTGTATACTAAAAATTGTTGTTTTAATTTATTGTCGTACTCTGTCTTGTGTGTCCAGTTACTCCAACAGTAAGAAGATATGTTTTACCAAAAACATGATAGTTTAGCAAGTAATGAGGCATTATTTAAATGTTCTCAATGAGCTTTGATAAGTTACAGTGTGTAATTCATATAATGACAGTGTTATACTAAATTTTTACTCCATGACAGTGTGAAGTTATAATCATGAAATATTTTTAAACTCTTAAACCATTGTCATATAATCCATTATAAGTTAATTGTACTGCAAATCCATCTTTAAAACTCAATATTCTTGAAGGTAAGACTATCTCTGTTACATATTTGGTTAATAATAAGTTTGTTTAATCTTACTTATGCATGAGATTTTATATCTTTTCTGAATCAGAAATGTAAACATCTACAAAACCTCATCTAAACAGAAATATTTTAAAGTACGAACCCATTACCATCCCATTTTGAAACTTTGCACACTGCTTAGTCTTGTAATAAACTACTTTTGGGAATTTTATGAAATTTAAAAAAATTTTAAGTCAAAATTTTAGTATCAATTTTGGAAAAAAACTTTCTCTCAATACCCCTAGATGTTACATATCAAATGAAGTGCTATTAAAAATAGAAGAAAATAATACTACTCCCATGTCTCTAGCTCAATTAGGAGAAGAGCAATTACAATTTTAGTAAATGCCCGTCAAGCGATTGTGGGCGATTTTTGAAAACTTTAAATGGCCATAACTCAAAAACGGTTTGACATAAAAATTAAAACTTGACACTTTTCTTGGTCTACATTAATTTTACCTCAGTGTCAAATTTCATCAAAATCGGAGATGGTCTAGTTGAATGGGTGTGTTGATATGGCATGGAATAGGTCAGAGTAGGGCTAAAATATGCTCACATCTAAATTGGTCCACTAATTTGGGCTGGAGAGAACTGCACAGACAATATCAAACTGTATATATCTGTGAAAAACTCATCATTTTTTTTTTAAACCAATCATATAACTTTCTCTTTTTTAGGTATATGTGAGAAAGTAATACTAAACTTGCTCTCTTTTTTCTTCTAGGCGAGTTTGGCTTCCTTGAATATGCCAATGGAAAATCTGGAATACATTAAAAAGTGGTTAGGCTCTAATATAGGTAAGCAAAATAACATAAAATAAAACCTAGCTGTAACAAGTTATGTGATTCTGTATAGAGTAACATTTAACAGCTGATTAAGTTTTTACTAGAGTTCTATGTATTACTTAGCCTATTCAGTACAGTAAAACAACTATAGCAGCTTTTAATACATTATTTAAATAACATTTTTGTATAAAAATTGCATATTTTTATTAGATGTTTCAAATAGGATGGCCAATTTTATAAATCTTGTATGATTCTTTGTTTGTTTGGTTACCCTATACCTGGCACTTATAACAAACTTAAATGGGGAGCACTTTTTAAATGTTTTCTAATAATGAAACAAATTCATATAAAATATGACATTAATCAAACCCTATGTTGTAATATATCATTTTATTCAGAAAAAACTAGTAGATTATAAGTGTGGCAATTAAATAACCGGACTGATGCTGCAAAACATTTTATTGATCACCAATTACATTGCAAAGTTTATCTCCTTCAATATACTCTCCATACTGATCTCTACAACGTTCCATACAAATTTTCCACTGTTCAAAGCAGTGCTGGAAGTCCGCTTCTATCAATTTGTTGAGAACCTCGACCGCTTTTGCTTTTACTACTTCCACACTGTCAAATCTTGTCCCCTTAAGCTTCGATTTGACCTTAGGAAATAAAAAAAGTCACAGGGAGCCAGGTAGGGTGAGTCATGGTGGGTGGTCCAACATGGTGACGGCGTATTTCGTAAAAAACAGCTTCATAGACAAGATGGAATGAGCTGGTGCATTGTTTTGTTGAAGCATCCAGGAATTTCTCTTCCACAAATCAAATCTTCGTCTTCTCACTCGTTCATGAAGCACTACCGGAACCTTGATGTAATAATTTTGATTGACTGTCTGACCTTTGGGGATCCAGTGAACATATCCAGTGACAATTCAATGCTTGTCAAATAAAACGATCATTATGGCCAAGAATTTTTATTTGCTCATTTTCACTTTTTATCCCAGGTGTACTCGGGGTCTTCCAATGCATCGATTGACACTTTGTTTCAGAATCGTAGGTAAAAAATCACGATTCATCACAATTAATCATTCTGTTTAACAATTCTGGATCATTGTCAATATTGTTCAGCATAAATGTCCATTATCGATTCTTTTTTTTTTAAATTTAATTTTTTTATTTTGTGGAGTGAGAAGTTGTGGCACCATTAGCGCAAACTTTCTGCGTGATTTATGATTCATGCTAAATCTAACGAACTCTTTCTTTGTCAATTCCTGAGATTTCAGTAGTACTCAGGTGGCGATTTTTACGGATCAATTTACCAATTTTCTGAATGTAGTTGTCTGTTTTTGTTGGTGGGTCGTCCAGGGTGTGAATCGTCTTCAGTTGTTTCATGCCTCTCCTTAAACCTTTTAAACTACTCAAAATCTGGTGTCCATGATAAACATTCACTTTCTTTAACATGACAAGATTTTCTGTAGCAGTTTTTCCCAGTTTCACAAGAAACTTGAGGTTAATTCGTTACTCCATCTGAACACTTTGCATTTTCCCGACAAGACGCTAACACAAGCACTTGAACGGGCGATTGCTACAGTGAAATTAAGCGACGTACAACTGTGCCCATAGATCTTAGGGTGGGAAAGCATCAGCAGGCACAGACATGTTAAAACCTTCCGCAGTGGGCTTGTTGTTTGCCGGTAGCAGTACCAGTTCGGTTGTTTTATTGCCACACCTTGTATACTAAAAAATATAAATTGTGGTCATACTGCACTGGTGAAAACTATTAATAACAATACTTTATAAACATTTAATTTTTTCAAATTATATGATAAATGTATAGATTATAAGGTAAATAATTTATATATATATATTGGTTATTCTATTTTAATTTCATTTCTGATTTGTTAAAGGTTTATGTGGACAGAGCAACAGCCTTAGAACATATCAACAACTACCTCAGACATTGCCATTAAACATGACTAACTTAAATCATCTTCAAAAAATGACTGAGATGAATAAAACACAACAGAGCTTTGCTCAGCAACCTCGAGGTATGATTTTTATTTAGTATTGAGTGAATTATATGATGGGCCAAAAAATCAATATAAAGTTTTTAATATAAATAAAGTTATTTTTGGCTTGATGTCGTCGCAGTGCACCACATCTCAAATGAGTGAACCGATTTTAATCTAATTTAGTATGTGGGCATATTTCAGGACATTTTTTCGGTTTAACCTAACCTATCATTAAAATTAGTTCAAATATAGATCTTTAGACCCAAACAAAACGTTTTAAACATAATGTTCTTAGCTTCCATGAATGCAATATTAATAATATAATTAATTACCTTGTTTCTCATCATCAAACATTCTTATAAGAATTCTGTTGGATTACTGGTTTCGGTAGATCAAGGTGCATTATTCATCTAACAAACTGTTTAACACAGCTATCCAGTTGAAAGATAAAATACTAACCCGACTACCTTCATAATCAGACATTCTTATCTCCTAATGTAAGGCTGCACAAGATTCCAGCTATGAACATGCTCTCCACAAAATAACAAGTGTATTAACTGATACTTTATATATGCCGGTTTTTAATCTTTAAAGTGTTTTTCATGATGTCTAGTTTTTAAGTGTTTGTATTCATATCAGTGGTTTTATGTAGTTTTTAACATGTTCCTTAGCAGTGGAATAAAAAATAAAAAAATCTTTTCAGGGTTTGCTTTTTAATGATGGTGCCTTGATCCACCAAAACCAGTAATCCAAAAGGATACTTATAAGAATGTTTGATGATGAGAAACAAGGTAGTTAATTACCCATTTATTATTAAAACGTTTTAGTCGCTATCTCTCCAAAAATGCCACGTCATTCATTATTGGTTAAAAAACAACAAAATCAGCTATGGAAATTATAAAAGGCAAAATTTCTTAAAATTGGATCTATCGATTTTGTTCAAATTTTAATGAAATGTGAAAATTAATAACCCAAACTTGAGTGCAAAAAGGAAAGTAAAAAAATTAATCTTGACCACCCTCATTAATAGCTAGATTGTAATCAAATACGATTCAACCTATGTCCACGTTTATGGCACAAGCGAAGCAAGTTTAAGCCTTGTTCATGGTAGCCTAGGCACTTTCATTTTTTTATTAACTATTTTTGACAACAAATAGTTTTGGTTGATTTTAATATGGTTAAGGGAGTGAGTGATGTTTTTGCACCATTTATTTATGAAAAATGTTAAATTAATGAATAAATAGATGGTGAATGATTAGTCATTCCGAATCTCTATGAGTATATATAAATTTTGTATCGTTAAACTATCCATCCAGTGAAATTATTTTGCCGGTAATACCGACTTGGATGATAATCAGATTCTGTATAATTCTCATCGGAAGAGAGCAGAATGGGTCATCTGTGTATTCGGAAAATATAAATTATCAAATGTTTGAACTGACTGAAAAATGCCAGCAGAACTGCTGGGCACACATACCTGTTCCTGCTCTTGATTTTTCCTTATTGATTAAAGGAAAAACCTCTCTGTCGTCATCACCTTTTAGAGGAAAAGAACATAAAATTAAGACCCTTAACCCTAGAATTCTCTAATAGCATCAGGGTCGGAAAAGTACATGGGTTGGTAAAGAGAGACCTAATAAAAAAGATGAAAGAGAGGGATCCAAACCAAGACTAAAAAAGGTGTAGATCTAGCTTGAGTCCCTCGGGATTGCCTTGCCCTACTCACTATAATGAGAATCCGAGGATGTGCTGCTCTTAAGGTCCCTCGGAATTGCTTTGCCCTACTCACTATAACGAGCATCCGAGGATGTGCTGCTCTTGAAAAAACAACTTCTGATCACAAAAAGTTAATGTACATAATAGAAATTTCATGTTATCTTAATTTTTTTTTGCTAGAATATTTCAAATGTTTATTTTTTTAAAGAATTTCTTATATAGAGAGTATGTTAATGTTAATATATCAAATAAAATATTTGTTAAGGCAATGGACAAAATGAACTGAACCAACTGGGTGAGAGTGATTTATATGAACTAATCCATGAAAATATGGACATATCTTTATTTAATAACACCAATATAGCTAAGCTACGTGACCAATCAATGTTAAGACCATCTGCAGTCACTACCACATCTACTGCCATTCCTACACTGAAACGAGCAACGAAGAACAGACCCCAAAAAATGGCTAAACAAGTAACCATGTAAGTATTTTGCAGGACTTATTTTCATCATACTGTTTTGTTTGAAGTGTCATACTTTGAACCAAATTATCATACATTTTACTTTACACATATTAGAGTGTGCGAGCCCAGGTTTTTTAATTCGTGCAGAGCTCTAGCTTTATAACAAATTTTTCTTTCAAGCTTCTGTTAAATCTTTAAATGGGCAATACGTATAAGGCAGTATGGAAGGAAAAGCAAGGTAAGTGTAACTGTCGTGAAATAGACACTCTCGATCCAGCAATAGAAATACAAACTTCTTTGGGGCTAACATTAGATTACAAACCCTTATCATTTTAGATATATAAAATTGATCAAAATAAAAGAAAATAACTTACACGATTTGTAAATAATAGTCATATTGTTCAATTGGTTAGATTTTGTATGGACAGGAGACAGGCTTACCTTGGAAAATGGTCCTTGGTATTACCTAAAAACACTTTTGTGTGTGTTTTCTTACTTTTGTACTATTGGTAATACCAAGGACCATTTTCCAAAATGTGTTTTCTTACTTATGTACTATTAAGTAATACCAAGGACCATTTTCCAAGGTAAGCCTGTCTCCTGTCCATACAAAATCTAACCAATCTAATAGGCTATGTGCCCTATTAAATTCTAGTCATATTATTAATGTACGGTATATATGAAATTAGCAAGTACGAATAATCATAAGGCAAAATTTAAATATATTATATCAGAATTAACACACACAAAATATTGTCAGTGAGTAAAATTATCAATTTAGAATTAGGAGAATTAACTTTATGTAAAATAGAAATGTATAACATTGGAATTAACAAAAAAATAGTATCAAAGCATAAAATTATCGATTTATAATAGAGTTTGTACATGTGTGTTTTATCTAACGTAGGATAGGCTGCAAGGTGTCATCACCTCAAGTCTGTGTGACATAATCACAATCATAGTAGAAATGAAGTGGGAAAACTAGTTGGCCTTGAATGGGTGTTTATTTACATTATTATCAGGTCTCCTATAGTAGAACTGGAGAAAACTATTTTTATCAGAATTGATATAATTTATCTTCTTTCTCTTTTTGAAATCGAAAATAATTGAGGATTGTCAAACTGGAAAAGTCATCTGTATATTTTGGCATTTATAAATAGTTTTCTTCTCTTTTTGAGTTATCAGTAAAATATATAAGTCGATCATCAATTTTGTAACCAAATTCAACCTACTTTCCACTGTAGCTCAAATTTATAAAATCACTCAATTCTATTATGTGTAATGATGAAATCATTTATTTTTAATATTTACATTCTGTTTGCAAAAACAGATAGGTAAAAGCCATCTTTTATTTGCTAAGACAATCAAAATCATGGCACTGTCGAAATTAAACATATATTCGTTTAATGCAAGAGCATTACTGCTTCATGAACTATTTCTGTGACTTAACTATTTCTTAATTTTTTATTATGAATGAACTCCCTAAATGAGTTTTCCCAAAGACAAGATCTAACGAAATCATTCTCTCCTGTATTTCTCACTCCATTTCACCAAATCCATAGTTTCAATTTACAATTTACAAATATGCAAGAATTGCTTGTATTTATTGTAAATGTAAGCTATGTACCATAGCTTGAGAGAAGAAACTTACCATATAATTGAATTTTAAACTTTTTGTTGGCTTAGAAGGGCCGATTTTTAGTTTAACGGTATGGTTACCCTCCAAAATGAGTTTTCCTAAGTTGAGGCTTGGCTAAATCGCTTTCCTCACACCCGAATACGATTGATCCACTACATATGAACAAAATATTTCAGCCTGTTTTCAAAATAAAATCTAAAATCCTACAAGAACAAAGATATATTGCTTGTTTGATAGTAATAACCTAGTTAATGTTATTTTTCTATCATCTATTGAAGTGATTATTGAAGAAAATTTACAATTATAAATTATAATAAATCTTTGAATGTTTCAGGCAAGAACCAGTACCAGTTGCAGATAAAAACAAGTTGGGTAAGATTTGCTTTCTTTTTATCTTTATAAGTGTATTGTAAAACATTAGGATATAAAAGGATGTTAGTCAAATTATTAGGAATGTAATGATTCTTCAATAGACTTTTTGATTTAAATTCTACAGTTACTATTCTAGAATCTGAAATTTCCAATTCTAGGTTATAGATTATTTAATCAAATTTACACAATTTGTTGATTTAAATTTTCAAGCCATATTAGAAATAATAGAATTTGAGTAACAAATTAAAAATATTTTAGTGCAATCAAAATTTATTACAAGCTGCTTTAAAAGTTATATTTCTCTATAGAATATTTCTTTGTTAACTTTTTTAAATATTCTTTTTACACATTCCATACTTTCCAAATTACTTTTGGTTGGAGTAGTAAACTTTTACATTTTATCGAAATTATTGGTGCCACTTGCTATTTTGATTATTGAAACTTTTATAATGGCCGCCTAAAGTTCATTTCACTTTACTGATGACTTCCGAATTGATATTTTTTGGGAGAAGGTAACCACTATTATATCGTTTACGTCCTTGAGGCTCACATTTTAGCAAAATTTACGTAAAGCTGTTAGTCAGTTTTGTTGCTCTCAGCGTCATAAAAGGACCCCATGGAATAAGTTTACACAGCAATACGATTTTTAGGGTGAAACAAGTGAAATAGACAAACAGGAGATTAAATGAAAAACATACCTTATCTGTAGAAAATTTGTACATGCATCTCCTTGAAAAACCAGGATACTGCCAACTATAAATTGGAGGAACTAAAGAAATATGACAAATTTATTAAGGACATTTTTTAGTGAATTTTGTTTACAATCTATTATATAACACACACACACTCTCTCTCTCTCTCTCTCTCTCTCTCTCTCTCTCTATATATATATATATATATATATATATATATATATATATATATAGTTGGCCAACCAATAAAGAAAAGAAATTCATTAGGATGCCCAAAAGAAAGAACAGTGACATAATTGCAACATCTAAATATGTTTAATTTACATTTTATTTTTCGTCAGTTTATAATTTTGTTCCATCTTTTATGACTAATCTTACATTTTTTCTCAATTCATTCGAATCCAAGATCAAGAAAAATTGTCTATCAAAGCACCCTATTTTCAAAAATACAAAAATTTATTAACTCCATTGCATTCTGATTATTTAAAACTCGATTTGTGTGTTTCTAGTGGGATTAAAAATACATTGAATTATACTCTTTTGAAATCAAGATGGAAGTAATTGACATTCATCATAATTGTATACTTAAAAATAAATATAAGGAAATTATTTTGAATACAACTACTCAAGCTTACATTCAGTTTTGGAAATCCCTCCCAAGTACTAATTTACAAAATTTTCATGATTTAGCAGTGGAATATTCATGTAGATGTGGTTTAATGTATGTCTGTGAATAAACATTTTCCATTATGATCACAATTAAGACACTACTGTTCTAAACTAACAGACATGCACATGCAAAAAAATTTCTTGCTTGCCAGTTCACAAATTAGCCAAATATAGAACTAATTAAAAAAAAAAATATGCAAATTCAAAAACTACATTAAATTTATATATATATATATATATATATATATATATATATATATATATGTAGCCCTACCCTAATCTGTTTTTCATTTGAATATTTAATTTCAGTTCATGGAATTAATAATTACAGTTCTTAATGTAATAATTGTAATAACAGTACTTATTAATAAAACAGTGCTATTGTTATCTGTATCTGATTTACTTTTAAAAAAAAAAAAAAAAAAAAAGAAGAAGAAGAAATTCTCTAGTGGGTGGAACTTCAAAAAATATTACGAGTAAAGCTACTCTAAAACACTATAATCATAATCCATCAAAATTAGACTTAGTTTTAGCAGATTATTATTGACTGAAAATCCCTAAATGTAGTTTGTTTATTATGAGCCTCCAAAAATGAATCTTTTAACTGAATTGAAAAAATTATAAGTGTTTATGTATAATTATTGTATTAGATCTACAAAAATGACTTTATAAAACTGAAAGGTGGAATGAAAGTAAAACCATTATAGGTATCTACTGTAACTTATTATTTTTTTAGTTCAATCAAATATAGTGTTTAGGTTTAGTCATCCTATATTTTATGGATAATATGTAGCCTATTATCTATTGTACAGTACAACCTCGTTTATCCGGACTAATTGGGACCGGAAGTGATTCGGTTAATCAAAAATCCGGATAATCCAAAATTATAGAAAGATAAATAAAACAAAATACAAAATGATAACTTACCATTTATAAGTCATGAAAAAACACAATATTTACACAGTCATTCAATTTACACAATACACGAAATTACACAATGTACTGTAAATGACGAAAAACATTTTATTTACACACCTGAAATATTTACACATGCTTTTAATTTACACAGGGTTTAGTTGTTATTTACAAAAAAGTCATTTATCTTCCTCTGTTTTAATTTGGTGTGACGTTTCAATGTGGCCCTGTCTATACAATTCAATGCGTCTAACTTTTGGGCCATTATAAGCACATTATGTTTTCGTTTCGTCGCCATTTCCACGCACAAACGCTAACACACGAATATAAATAAATAGCAGTAACAACGCCCACCTCTAAATACTATGCCGATTCTCATTCACGTCCTCGATACTCCCGACTGGGGATGTGATGTGCCAACTGCCAAAAAAAAGAACGGGGGTTCCCAAAGCTGGCGGCACCGCTTTAAGATGTGACAAAATGTTCACATTTACTGATTTACACCCTTGAGTCTTAGCAACCCGACAACAATAAAGTTGTAAAAATGACATGATGGTTTATGATGCGTTGTAAACATGCACCTGGTTTGTATTTATTTCACAGTTGTACATTTTCTTTAAGGACTGTTACAGGCATCGTCATTGTATTACACTTTTTAAAATATCAGACATTCTTTATATTTTTCCCGGTTTTTTAAAAATATTCCCTGACTTTTCCAGAAAATTCAAATTCCCTGACTTTTCCCGATTTTCCCGGTCGCTAGACACCCTGAAATACTATTAATCGTATCCGATCAAAAATGTAAAGAAACTAAACACGGCACAGCACGATATGGTAATGATGTATTCCGGTCGCTAGCACGCGATAGACTACCCGCTGGCATAGACAATAGACAAGGTCACTGTCATGCCGCATCGGGGTAGGGGGATGGTGACGCAGAGGTCATTGCTCCTCCACTTTCTCTTCCCAGTACATCAACAACCCGCCATAATACTTCGAGGCGACACTGTAGTGTTGAGGAAATCACGTTTTTATCAACATTAATGTAATAGCAGATATTTTTTGTTGAAACTCCATATTCAAGGATAAAATAAAGCAAAAGCTTAAAGTTTCAAAATACAGTAATTATTAAAATATTTTGAAACTTTAAGCTTTTGCTTTATTTTATCCTTGATTAAATTTTTTATTTTTTGTACCGGATTGATCCGGATAATCCGGACATCCGGTTGAATGAGGTCCGGATAAACGAGGTAGTACTGTAGTACTAAAAATAGCCTCATGTAGCACGCCTAAAGTTGACAGTGATAAAAATGGCTTGTAGAACAAAAAGATTGGCCACCACTGCTCTTAATAATAATTTTATGTTTTTATTGTATAAATTAAGTATTAATAAATTATCTCATGTAGGTTCATTAGACAAAAGAAGTGAGTATGATTATTATTATCTAAATAAAAGACTGTAACTTAGTTAGTTACAAGTACCGGCTTAAAGGGTGATAAACATTAACCCTTTTTCATAATAAAACTTAGAATTGTGCAAATGATTGAATGGATGATTTTAATCAAAAATTTTGTAAGATTATTACATTCTAATATCCAACTTTTATCCTATTTGAAATGTATATTTGAAAAACTTGATAAATGAAACTTCATATTTAAACTATGCTATAAACTTAAAATATGCTTATCAAACTTCATACTGTTCTTTTTTATGAATAAGTAAATATAAGGACATTTTTTTTTTTTTGGAGTGAGAGGTTATTATATTATTATTTTGTATTGATGTTTGATTTTTTGCAAAATGTAGTGTTGCTATTATTCAGTGCTTATTTTATATATTTTGTTTTTATAAAGAACAGTTGAATTGTTTTTAGGAAAAGAATCGCTGCCAATAAATAATTCTGTAATTCAAGTTAGTTCCAGAGGGAGAATTATAAAACCAAAGATAAATTATTGGGAAGGTCAGTCAGTGTAATATTTTATTTATGCTTTTATACTTAATGCATTCAACAAAATCATTCTCAATAAACTGAAATATGACTAGCTGCACCTACTAAGAGGGGGTTTACATCCCTCGCTGTATTCATCCGTGTGCTCAACTATATACATTACACTATTACATACACTTTCACCTTCTCTAAGCAGAGTTTCCTCATTTGGGAACCGAGTGACGAGACTCTGTCATTCTTTCCTGACGTTAAAACAATTTATGGGTATGAGAAAGAATTAATGCCATCCTTATGTCTGTTACATCTAGGAATGGTGATGCAGGTTCTGATTACCTTGGCAGAATCAAGTGCGTGAATCCTGATGTGTGCTTTGCACTTCCAATGATATTAACAGTTCGAATTTAGGAATCGGTCATCTAGCTGTGTTTGGTACCTATAACTGATATAGTCGGACTTAGTTGATAATTTTCCATGAGTACATAGGTGGCTAGACAGTATTAACTTCGGTTGAGGAATCATAACTTCGTACCGGAATTCGCCTCTTATGGTGACGCTGAAGACATGTATTTCAGTCCCCTTTAAATTCGGAGCTCACATCTAAAGTAACCAATTCGAGTTGCCTGGGCTACTGGCTATAGTGGGTGTGCCTGAATATTGACTATGCAATTCTTCATCCATGAAACGCCAGACAAAACAATATACGGAACTAATAAATTCAAATGTTAAATCCATTGTAGTAAAGGGTCACCTTTCAACTTCAACTGACTAGTCGAACGGTTTCAATTTATTAAAGACAGGTGGTGGTTGCTCAACTCCTTGAGTAGCCAACTCCTAAACATTTAGCAATATGTTGCTAACTCCGTATTTAGCAATACAGAGAAAGGGAAAGACCTATCAAAGGTCTCGCTCTTCCTAATGAAAAGGCCATTACTGGGAGAGCAGGTCTTTCTTCTTCAAAATATTTTGTAGATGTCTGCCAGTTGATGTGGACCCCAGCGAGCATAGACTGAAGATATCTAGCCATGGCTTATATTTTAACTCACTTAGTTCATCAACTTTAATTCGTCGTTTCATCTGAAGATTATATTAGAAGATCCAGGTTTTGTCGTAAATGATATTTGAGAAAGGTTGGTATCATGTTTCTGTAACATGTCAGTTCAAATTCCTTGAGGCTTTTTGTCGTTTTGTCTAATGTGACAATCAGAGATTACCATTTCCATATTGAGATCCTCAAGCAAAATTTTCCACATATTGTCTTTATGACTTTAGCTATCATTCGGACAGATCAGCGGTTTTCTCAAAACACTTTGGCTAATTTTGTCTACTTTTTCTTTGGCTCGTGAATTGAAAGGTCATTCGAGGTATTGATTTTCTTCCATGTTTGTAAAATTTCACATTTTTGGGTCTCTAAGTTGAGTTAGTACATGGTTTGTTGTGTGACGTAAGCGTTATATGACATCAGGAAAAAAACTTGCATCATCTCTCTTATTGCAATTGTATATTCAAAGCCTCGTAATGGCGGACAGACAGTGTTCTAAAAATTTAGGCCAATGTTATAGAATTGCGAGTAAACGATTTGTATGAATGAAAGAGGTTAATCATTGTATTAATATTAATACAATACCATTTTATAAATAAACATTGAAAACTTATATCATAAGTAAATAATTTTAAGAAAGAACAGTTTTCTCCAAAATTAAAACAATTTAAGAGTCAGTGTGTTAGTGTATCCCTATGTGTTTCATCAGATTGTTTCTACTTGGTCCATTCATTCAACCAATGCCAGTATTTTGAGATTTGAAGGTATTAGTTCAATTCTTGGAGAGAACACTAGCTCAGCGAGAGTGGTAGTTTTGACTCTCTCGCCACTACGGGACCTTCTCATTAGGCTAATCTTCAAGAGCAGCGTGTCAAATGATCTATTCAAACAATAAAATAGTTTTGATTTGAATTTCAAAACTTATCTTTTCATTTGAAAATATATTATTGATTATCGTAATGTACTACAACGAAACAACTCTACTTTTTTGTGAGCTAGACTGCACGCTTCCCCTATCTCTTTTTAAAATATGCACTAGTCTCAGAACCTGAAATTTTTTCATTCAGGATCAGTTTCCACTTGAAAAGAAATAAGTTATACAATCCACTGGAAGTTTAGGCTTCTTTACTTTATCTGGCCTGGATTGTATAAACTCCTTCGGCAGTTTAAGTCACCCCAAACTGCCGGTACCCCCCTTTTTATCTAATACTTCCAGTAATTATATTTAATTTAACCCTTTTGCTCAGGGAGAACACGATTGACTTTATTTAACTTTTTTATCCCTTGGGGACGTGTTCTTGACAATACCTTTCTTAAATACAATATATCTTACCTTTTATTTAATAATATTTCCTGTAAGCATAAACAAGGTTGTGTGGATAATTATAAAAGATAAGTCTTTTTTTGATATTTAGAAATTAACACTTATTTATTTTATTTTTTATAAAAGAAACAAAATCAAATTTTTACTGACAAACAAAATTACTCAAAAAAGAAAAAAATTAACTTATATATGATTACAACATAAAATATTCCTTTGACAAACTTTTTATTTTACTAACTTTATGTATCTAATAGCAGATAGACAATTAATTAAATTTAAAAGAAAATTTTACATTTTACTTTACTCTGTTATCCATGAATTTACTTTCTTTAATCTCTGGACCCTAATTTCTCAGTTACTAATCTAATTAGTTATCCAGGATTATCATACAAATATTTTACTTACAATCAAAAAGAAATATCCACACAGATATTAAATTTCTTAGCCTAAACAATTTTCATTAAATTATATTAAATTTTTTATCCCAGGAAAATCAGTAATATTTGAATTTAATTTTAACTTTTTATGTAATAAAAAAAAATTTTTTTTGAAACGGTTTTGGAGTAAGTATGTTACATGTCAAAAACAAAGTTACCAATTTTCAGGAAAAACCTGTATATTCCAAAATCAATAGCTTACTACCTTTTTCTAAGATATACAAAAGTTTTGTGTAATATTTTTGAATATATTTAGGGGGAAAAAAAATTGTTATATTATCAAAAAAAAAACAAAAAAAAGTTTACGAAAAAAGGTAAAATGGTCATTTTTTTTTTCCAAAAAATCACTAAAAATAGTAATATATATCTTATACAAAAGTTCTATATCTCATTATATTCAGAAAGGTGCATAGAATGTAGGTGTGTAGTGAAAAAAAATGTTAGATGTATCACATTTGGTGTTTTTTGGTCAAATACCAAAAAATCGAAGAGTAACGGAGCAGAAATTTCACAGAAATGGTAATGAATAACATACTAATAGATTTTTAGGATTTTTTCAACCATTTCTTGAGATTTGTCATATATTTGTGAATATATTTAGGGGAAAAAAATAATAATATGTTACATTTTCTAAATAAAAATACCGATTTTCCCTAAAAAGGTAACTTTTACAAGGTGAGGTTAGGTTTGTAACCTCCACAATTTAGCTTCACTAGTAACAATCTGAAGATAGGCCAAAGACAAAATCAATATATTTTACTAAGAAAATATATACTTTACAAAGAATAACACACATATTCACTTTTATAATCATATAAAACACTAAATATAAGAAAATATGCATATAGGCTACACTTACAATATTGGCCTAGGTTATCCCAAATATGAACCGTTCAAAAACTAAACTATCACTAAAAAACATAAGCTTTAGATATAAAAACACATAATATTGTAACTTGTATACACAATTTATATACAATTTGTATACACAAACCTTCAAAATAACAAAAATCTAATCCCAAAACCAATATTTGCCACGCCAAATGTTAGTGTTCACGTCAGACATTTTCTACGTTTGGACTTTGGACTTCACTTCAAAACAACAAATTGTAAGTAAGCAATATCTCAACTCAAGTGGTACCAACTTATAGAATGGAATTTCCCCTACAACTTAGTGTAAAGAAAAATAATTTTAAAACCAAAGAGAAACGAATACGTGTATTCCTAACACTGCCAACTGTATTTCGTCTCGTCAAGTTTGTTCTACGTTCAAGTAGGAATATCTCTGGATCTATGAGACGCAGAAAAATTTGTAATCTACGGTTGGAAAGAGAAACAAAGGAAAAATGGCTCGCGCTAACGATTAGGCGCAGAGTTCAAATCTACGATTTTACGCATCAAAAATATGCGAACTTCACCAATTTTTGGAATATTATTTATAACGTTTTGTGGTATTTTTTTTGCATGATTATGCATCTACGGAACATTAGCTTTCCAACGGTATTTTATTTATTGCGATCGGACAATTTTAAGTGGGCGTAACGTTGAATTGCAAAATACGTGTTTTATAGACGGTGCCTAAGTTATTGGACCAGGCCTGGGTCCGTTAACCGTTGCAGGGTTAAGATATTTATTTATGAGTTATTAACAATGGTTCTAGTCTCTTAATCCTTTGTTTGAATTATTTTAATTTAATTAATCATTTTCGTTACATTAGCTGTCTGTTGGTACGATAGCTCCTCCCCTTTATACGTCACGAAGTCCTGGAGTTTGGAACTCTGCATCTCAAAACTTGCTACTGTAGAAATCACTATTGTCTTTTCTTTAACCTCTTCTAACAGTTTTCCTGATATGATTTTCACTTTTTCTTGATCAGCATTTTGTAGTCCTTCGCGTCAGCTTTCACGAGAATTCCGCGTGATGTTTGTCGGTCCGCCCGTTCACCCGCAATTCCTTACGCAACAATTGACGTAATTTTCAGTTTTTATTTTGCACACCTTTTGATTTAACGTTTTGAAACTTAAACCATTTTGTTGAGTTTCCGTATAAACATACTGACCGTAACGACGATGCTGTCCGACTTTCCTGTCTTACGTAATTTCGCACTCTTTTTCACACTTCTTTGTTTAGGGGTTTATTAATTACTGATCACCCTGGGACTTACATATTCTTTACCATATACAATTTTAATAATGTTTTATTAATCTTGAAATTTTATCTTTATTCGTTTTCACACAAGGGTGTGAAAACCATAGCCTTTCTATCTTATTTAATTTTTGATATTTTACTGTAATTCCTTGTTAAACTTTAATCTTCTAACTAAACTTGTACAACAACACATTTTCAAAATTTATATTTATTTAAGTTTTATTCAACTTTCAAATTATACAATTTCATCCAACTTTTTTGATATTGATTTTTTCAAAAATTTTGCAAGAATCTTTTATTCTTAGAATTAATTCTTTATTTACTACAGAAACACCAAGGTTTTTTGAGTTTGATTAATTTTGAAATTTTTTAAATTTTTCATTTAAATTTGCTGTAGCTCATGTTAGTTTATATGAAATAACCATAATAGATCTGTATTGCGTACAACTTGTACTACAATTGCACATCTTTCAATATTATTTTTTCATAATTTATCAAATATGAATTATTCAAAATCTACCGACATACGATTTTACTGTCAAAACGAGTAGGCGAAAGTTGACTTTAGACCTAGCCATAGGTCAGTTTCACCGACTCGCCCTGAGCAGCAAAATTGGTTACAATTCAGCCAAACCTTGTATTAGAATTAAATTTTGATTTTTCTCATTTTGACCAAAATATAATCCCATACAACGAATTTCTGTTGTAGTACATAAACCATAATAAAAAAGTAAAGAAACGTTCTTGTTAGACAACTTTAAATCTTGAGGAAAATTTGTACAGTGATCATAATATGGAGACATTGAAAGATCTTTTTAAATAACAATACCTTGTAAACTTTTTATAATTTTCCCTTAAGACAGTCATCTACAGTTAGCCCCATGTTTCGAAGTATTATCATAATTGTTTTAAATTTGTGCATGTTACTTTAAGAATTGTTTGTTTTGTTTTTTTATTTTTTAAGGAGTAGTTCCATAGTTGGAAAGTATTCAAATGAATATGATAAATTGAGTAATTAATTGAATCTGTGGTTTGTTTGTGACTTTTGTTTGTTTGTTAAGTACATTTTCTTCAAAAAATTCACGATTCTGATTTCTAGTTAAAGTTAAAAGTGTTTGTGCTTAAAATCACAGAATTGCGCCCAATGGTATTATTTAAAATTGTAAATATAAATTCACAAAACAAATCTAAATTCCTTTAAATCTCCCCAATTAATGAAATTGTTACAGTTTTGATGTCCTTTGCTGATTCTTTTCTGGCATTCAAACATATGTGTGTGAGATATATGTATTTAAAACATTCCATTGATATCTTGTGTAATTTTATTTAAAATTTCAATTTGACACTGTGTTCAACTATTAAAATTTCATTACAACAGCCAACACAACTACACTAAATCAATGACTCACAATTAACGAACTGAGAGTGTTGATGTTTGTCATTCAGGCTCGGACATGTCTAAGGTATCTTGTCAAAGAGATTTCTATCAGTTCTTTCTGCTTAGGCAGTTTGAAAAGAAAGTTTCGTTTTGATATAAAAAAGACATCAATACAATTAGAGGTTTTTTTGTTATACACAAATAAAAGTTTTTATTTTTATCTAATTTTGACTTAATTTCCTGTTACATTAAGGCACTGGTCATATTGCAGGATTATCCGGGTGAACATTGTTGTGCAAATAATTAATACCAGAACTCACGTGCCATGCATTTGTTTTGACACTCCAGAGTTTATTGTAGTGCTTTCTACTCTAATATTCACCAGTACACATTTTCTGTCCCAAAAGGAAATTGCCAAGTGTTTTCTTGCAGAAAATGTTTGTCGACACTTAAGGGGTTTTAATGGTGAGGTAATGAGGCACCACTCTATTGACTGATTGTTTTGTTTCCATGTTGAGATAGACACCCAAGTCACATCCCCTGTCACCCTTTGTATTGTAGCACAAAAGGAAAGTTATCACTGCACCCATTCTTTCGCTATTGTGGTCATCAGTGAGAAGTTCAGGCACCCAGCATGCACAAAACTTGTGATACCCTAGCTTATCAGTTACCACTTCGTATAAACCTATTTGTGATACCCGATGAAAAAGTCTGATAATTTTGAAATGCCAATTTTCTCAGATTTTCTCACTCACCTTTTCAACAAGTTCATTTGTCTCACCAAATGACCGCCCACTTTTTTCTTCATCATGGGCCATCACAGAATAAACATTAAATTTTCTAATAGTATTATCACTCATAGTGTTTTTTTAATACATTGCACAAAGCTTGCGATCTTTACTGTTGTACAGTTCTTTGCAAAGAAAATGAATAACAGTACATATTTCGGAGTCTGAAAGATTATCAATGATAGATGCATTTTTGAGCAGTATTGGTGTGATAACATGATGAACAACCATCCCACTACCACTGTCTGACTTGCTCTGAATCGGACTACACAACTGTGCAAAGATCACATGGCTCCTCCGTGCGCCATGCAGAAACGAAACTTACTTTTTGAACAGCCCTCGTAGAACAAATGTTTTAACATATTTGTAATACCTGAAGACAAAATCTACTTTTATTGATTTTCTGCTTTATTAATCAATTTATGCTTGCAACATAAACAAATGTTATTTTTGTATAACTAATTTGTGAATGCTTTGTATATAATTAACTTTTTATTTTGTATAGATTACATGCTTGATGTGACAAGCACAGCGAGAGAAAAGATTAATAATCTTCAAGTGAAATGGAACTCGAATTCTAGTGCTTCAAATTTATCAGTAAGACTTTATTTTGATTGTATTTTTTAACTCATTGGTATCCAAGTTTTTCAAATGTTTTGGAGCTATTTTTACTTTTTCACATGCATTTAGTATAGAGAATGTTATGTGATGGGTTGAAAGATCAATGTTAAGTTTTTGAGAAAATATATACTTTTGATGTCCACTGAGTCTAACAAAATTTGTTGCCTGTCACCTGTGCAATAATTCTAGAGCCAATCAATTAAATTTAATTTGAATGTGGGCATATTTTCTCCATTACTTGGGACTTTTTCATTTTAAAATAACTTTAAATTGCGGGGAGGGTTAGCTGTCATTAAGAAAAACACAAAATTACAATTTCTCAAATGATCTTGATCAAATTTTCCTTGAGTTTAGTCTATAAATATCCAAACAAGACGTAATGGTCTCCACCACCCAAAAATACTGGTTTGCAAGTTATTAATTTTTTTAAATAACAAATATTTTTATAAAAATTGGCCCCACTAATTTCATTCGAATTTTAGTGAAATGTAAAGATAAATGTCCCAAACCCATATGCAAAATTGCAAGTACAGACTTTCCAGTTCTCCGTATTAAGGATAAAGAGGAAAGCAATCTCCAGTATTCCGTATTTTTAATGCTTTTCTTCGTATTTGAACACAATTTGGCTTTTAACAATAAATACAAGTAGGTAAAAGTGACACCATTCTTAATTTGATGCATTTAGACATTTTTCTTAGTAAATTATTTAGTTTATTGCTTTGATTCTTAAGTAAACACTTCGTGTTTATTTTTCATGTTGTAGGCCTAGTTATTGTACAGTAGAAGTAGACTCAAAGTCAACCACTTACTGTTGTATGGATTCGTTTTCTGTCGTGTCTCATTTGAAGAAAGAGTGAGTCTGAAGGCTAGTTTTAGCATCTTGACTCCAATCTGTGCACAAAAGATATAGGAAACCTGCTATACAGTTTCAATTTTAAAATGATGTGTTTTCTGGTTAAAGTTTTGGTGTAAAGAAAGTTTAATTAGGCTTCATGAGAATCATCATGGTTCACAGCATTCGTATGGTAAGTGTGTGTGTGTGTGCGTGTGTGTATTTTATTGTTTAAAAACTATGTAACAACCTCCAGTTAGTGAAAGAAAAACTGAACTATTACGGTCCCAAAACACATTTTAACATGCAAAACAAGATTAATATACAAGGATGTAAATAACTTAAGGTCCTTCCCTGATCAAGACATTAACATTGTCAATTAATAGCTAGTAGGCCCTAGATAGAGAAACTAACTATCAATTACCTTAGCATTAGTAATAACAGTGATTCCTTACTTATAGATTCTTAATGTAAGATATTTTGTGTTTAAGGTGCCTTCATCAGTTGTTAAAAAGCAACTTGGGGACAAGACAACTAAAGCTTTGATGAACGAATCAAAACAAACTACTAATAAGAACAATAAATCTGGTTTTGTACAGAAACAAAATACAAAGAAAGATGCAGAAAAGGAAGTAGCTCCAAGAAAGAAAAATTATAAGGAAAATCTACATGTTGATGAGTGCGGGGTGGTGGAAAAAGTACCTGCAATAAAGGCAAGTCATTCTTACTTACTTCATCACGTTCATATAGTATAGAGAAAGTTATGTAATGGTTCCATGATGATGTATATCTATTTCTACATCCCAAACGCATAGACTGATTGTGCTATGTGGGCATATTTTGTGACATGAGAATGGGGACACACAAAATTATGATTTTCTCACAATTGGGTCTTTTTGATCAGATTTTGCTATGGACCTAAACAAAACGCTTTTGGTCGTCATTTTTTTCAAATGCCAGTTAGTGAGTTATCAGTAAAAAAAAAAAAAAATCAGCAATGAACTTCTTATAAAAGACATAATTTCTCAAAATCAGCTCAACTGATTTCGTTTAAATGTTAGTGAAATTAATTACCAAAACCTGTGTTGTAAATATATAAAAAATAAACGAGGTTAAAAATATTGATCTGATTAATTTTTAAATTGATACTGTTTAACATTAAGAATTTATTAAAAAATTGCTCAGCTAAGGGCACAAGGAAGCTTATAGCTAACCAATTTTTAAAAAATACAAAATTCACTTTAAGTTAAATTACTCTCAGGGTCGTGCTCCTTTTCTAGGTGTACTATTCAGTGGATTTCGGTAAATAAAAAATCCTTATTTGATTTCCTGAAACTAAACATTCTTTATTGATTTTCTTTTTAGCAAATACATAAATTTATTATCAATCTTATTGTTTTAAACATCCTATCTCTAATTTTGATATTTATATTTTGCCTTTTTATTTGATTCAATACCTTAAAACTTTACTTTAAGTCCTGAGTTGCAACTTCTAAGAAAAAATTACTCATCAATATGAGTTGAATAGACTTATTTCCTTTTTAACGATATTTTAAATTAATTTATCTCAAACAAAAATTTATTACTTTCTTATAGGCATCTTCGAATTTTAAATTGCTAAGTAGTTATATATATATTATATATATATATATATATATATATAACATGTCAAAAAATATTAAACTTACAAATAATATATCAAACGGTAATTAATCAAAATGTTTATACAACAATTTGCTATTGTGTAGAAGATTGTTCATTGCTGTCTGCTGATTTTGTGAACTTCCTGATGAAACCTCCTTAACAGTTTGCCTAATATTCATAATGAAACTGTCTTTCGAAATCACCATTCAAACGCACATTGTCCAATTTCTACTGAAAGTTATGTCCGGAAACATCGTCTCTAGAATCAACAAACTACGTCCAATTACCTCAAACTCCTTCTCACAACTATTCAACATTAATTAAATTGTTCTCCATTTCAAAAGTCACTGAAGCATAACTATATTGTTCTGAACTATTTCCTATCAGCAACTATTAAAACGGTAATAAAAATTTTATTTTGGATGATACAGGTTTTTCTAAAAATTGTTAAATTCTTTTTTTGATACCTAACATACTTACTCCAAAACTGTTTCTTTTTTTTCTGTCTTTTTTTTTTTTTTCATAGATAAATTCTACGCATCTTTCTGAGTAAAATGATATCCCATAAGTTAGGTTTTGTATAAAAATAATGTTTTTTATTAATTTTTAAAGAAGCGAAGAGAATTAACATCTGCCGGATAGAGAGTTAAAATGTTTCAGGTATTCAGACATTACGAGATTTATCCAAACAAACTATTAAATGATGAACTGAAATTTAGTTTCAATACTTTATATGTTATCAATCTAATTGAGCAAGAAAGTTCAATAGCCATAAAAATTGTGGTTAGATTTAAATAGTTCAACACATTGATTTTTCTGTTCACCCTCAGAGCCTCACTTGTAATGAGTACGGGCTTGGTAATCCTGAGGTATTCTGGCTATAGCTACATCTAGTCTTCAGTTAGATCCCAGAAGACTCTTTCATCTTTACTATCCAGTCTCTCTTGACCATTTCTTGTTCTCTTCTAACCTTTACACTATTAAAGTATTTGAACCATGTTCTTTTCTTCCTTTTATTATAAGGCAATGATGACAGAGGGATTTTTTGACATTAAAGAACAACAAATATCATGTGAAATCATATTTTAATCACAGTCTTGATTTTTTAGTCTGGAAATCCAGCTGCTCTAGAAGGAAGGAAACGTAAAAACAATGGGAATGTACCTGTTCCTTCGAAAAAAAGAAAACAATCTGGTAAGTAAAACCAAATGTCATAACTGTAAATTAGTCTTGATTCAAAATATAGTGGATAAAAAAATCTCAAACACAAATCTCACAAAAATTACGTTTATTTAATCAAATGTTTTTCAATGACAAAGTCGCCATCCTCAGTGTTACATGAACTACAATAACAATAGTTTTTTTTAATCTAATATTATCTCACAAGTCAATCTCAATATTTATTTATCGCAATATAGTGGTTCTATTTAAAAAGATTGTTTCTTTAAAGTTCAGGAAAAAACACGTTCTATTATGACAGATGATCATAGTTTAGAGAAATGAGATTGTGTAACGTTTCACATTTCTGTTATCAAATTTGTGTTAGTATTTGGTTCAATATATGAAGTAAGTGATATACAACGTAAGAAACTTGCGTCTAATCTTGCAAAGCAATCGCATACTAAGATTCTGTATTGACGGACGGACGAGATTCTGAAGTTGGCCAATGTTATAGAATCGTGTGTAAATGAGTTGTATGAATGAAATTTGTAAATAATAGATGCATAGTTTTAAGATATAATTGTAAACTTATTTGGATCAAAATAAATTAGAATTGCGACAAGATAATTTAAAATTAATAAAACATTGATATTAAATTTGATCAGAGTAATTTAAAATTAAATGAAGAAATGAAACAAAATAATTTGAAAATAGATCAAAGCTTTGAAACGTATAAGCGGAGTCAAGTAGAGTCAAGAAAGGTTAATTGAAAAAATTAAAGAAGACATTTTAGAAAGGAGACAGATAAATCAGAATATTAATGAAATTTGGGGTTTAACTTGTGAAACAATAATATCGGATTTTTACAATGAAAGCGGAGAACTACACCCAAAAATAATCTTAGAAGAAGTGAAAGTTTTTAATAAAATAAAAGGGTGCGAATGGGAATTTAGACTAGCCTATGTCACAAAAAGTTCTAAAAAAATAAGTAAGGTGTAAATTTATAGTAGTTAATAAATGAAAAGTAATTTACACAAAGGTAAGAGAGGGTTTTTTAATGCATTAGGGTTAGTAAAGAAGGGAGACAATGTGGCAACTAAATTATCAGTTGGGTATTTGTATAGGAAACCACCGGTGTATAATCGGAAGTTTGTTAAGAAGAAATGAAAGAAAGTTCGTGTTACAAAGATTATAAACAGAGTAGGATTAAGTGTAAGTTCAAAGGAAAAATTGGCATATATATATATATATATATATATATATATATATATTAATTCTAGGAGGAAAGATGTTTTTGTTAAAAGTAATATTTAAGAAATTCAGTATTAAGGATAGCTTATAAGTAAATTAAAATTTACCGACTGTTATAACATTAAATTAAATTAAAATTTGTAATGAATTTTAAAATAGATGAAAAATTAAATTGTTAAAAAAATTTGTATTTATGGAATAGCCTATAAAATATAAAAATAAATAAATAAAGTTGTATATAAGTAATACCGAATCAAAAGGGTAACACCTACGAATAGTAAACACATGTTCGTAAGGTGAGGTTGAATGGGTGTGGGTGTCCAATGTTTCGTATATACCAAGTATAACGGACAACATTGGAAAAAATTGTGTAGTTTAAACCAATAACTGATAGACCTGATGAGCATTTTATATAGCAACAGTTTGGTTTTCCTGCTGACCATGTGATTCCTTATAGAGTTCTTTAAAACAAAGGATGCTCTACTGCCAACTCCTGTCTTTTTAATTATCTCATTTGTTGTACGATTTACAATAATAAGAAGACTCTCTCAAACTTGTAGTAGTCAGGATAATCCCTCTCTCCACCACCATCACTTTGTCTTTTGCTCATTCATATTTTAAGTGTACCACTATACATGTAATCAAATCCCACCTTTACTGTTCTCATAATGTCCTTCTTACTATATCACCTGCATAACTATGGATCAGAATGCTTCTTATTGATGATTGATCGTGCCAACTTAACCTACTCTATATGGCACGAAAATGGAACAATTGCCTTTTTCTACCAACCTCGTTATTTTAAGATGGGCAATGTTCAGATAGCAAACCTACTGCTCGCTGGAAGTTTTGTCTACTAGGTGACTTATTTTATTACTCGGTATGGCCAATCAATAAAATTTAAGAATAACACTAACCTTTTTATTGTCTCAAGCATGTAGTTACAGTGGAACAGTCCACAACTCACCCATAATGCCATAGGCTGTCTATAAAAAGATTCAGGACATTATAAAGTAGTTGCTTTACAACAGTTTGTACAATATGATTAGTACTCCTGTTCCCCTTAATATCCTAATAAACGGGCACCTACTTTATAGTAGATTGTTAAATAATTCATCAAATTAAAACAATTCCAAACTCGTCTGGATTTAAAGGTGAACGAGTAATGCTTTCAGTGCAGATTGGTTGTTTGAAAGTTAGAATTTATTGACTTCCTTACATATATGTAATATAGAGAAAGTTATACCATGGGTCAAAAAATTAATCTATAGTTTTTGAGGTCCCCTGAGTATAAGAAAAGGTTTTTTTGAAATAATTCCTGTCTAGCGTCTATGCAGTGTTCTACAACTCAGGCGTGTGGACTGATTTTGGCATGTGAGCATATTTTAACCATATCTCAAGACTATTTCAATATATTTAATTTGATTTAATTTTGACATTTGACATCATTTGCGATGTAAAAACTCGTACATGACATTTCAGGAATATAACTCAACTAATTATATAAATAAATATTTTACGTTGTAGTCTACATCATAAAAATGGGATTGGCTGCAAAGTCAACTTTTCTTTATAGATCAAACTGGAAGATCCTTCTCTCAGAGATTCAAAGAAGATTTAGCTTCCTATAGAATTAGCCTCTCCAAACATAGAGATCCAATTACGCTGAACATAAGATAAATACCAATCATAAATACACTGATATGAAAACCAACCTAACTATTATTCACAATGAGAAGAAAGGAAATCGTTTCAATGTATTGGAGAAATACACTATATACACCTCCCATAAAAACACCCAAACGTATTTCTTACAGAAAAGTCACTACATCTCCGATTATGATCTCTTTGATGCAAATGGATGTTTATAGCAATTATTTTGGCTTTATATACTGATGAGTATTCAAGAGTCTTTGATCTATATCTAGATCAGTATATATAACCCCACTACTTAAAAGAAGCCATCCATATAACATATATGAGGCCTTTCATATCATAAAATTTTGAAACACATATTTGAGATCTAAATTGTATTTACAGTTTTAAATTTTAGTGCAAGAGGGACACGGTTTTCTACATGTTCTACGAACGGTCGTAACGTATGTGAGCGTGACCACAGGGCAGAAAACCTGCAAACAATTAGACTGAGAACGAATTAATTGAATGTCCAAAAGAAAGAAAAAACTGGAAACTTTTTAAAGATTTCCTACTGTCCACCTACATTTTTACAAGTGATATGGTCATGTGCTGTGTATGGATAGGACAAGTTGTGAGGCTTTCCAGAAGCATTTTATTTGGCGACGAGTGAGAAGCAAGCCGACAAGGTGAAAATATACAGTAGATTTTCACTTGAAGTAAGACAGCTTGTTAAGCCCAAGAACATTTTTTCTTAAATGTTATTACTGCAATACACCTCTCCTGTTTCTAAAGTTCACAGGGCTTTACAAGTAGACAGCTTGTCATATTACATAAATCATAATGCAAATTACATAAATGAAATGTAATTGAAAAGGAATATTTAACCTGAAACTGCCCTGTAATTACTCTTTAAGTGGCAGGTCTTTTTATTGCATTTTGCAAGAAGATTTTACCTTTGCAATAAAACAATGTTAGATGTACACACTTTGGTGTTAGTATATCAGGAATGAAAAAACAATTTCATACGTGCAGATTTTACCAACGGAAGGAAAAATTTCACAAACACCTATGTATACTATCAAATCTAATTTTTTTCAAGATATACAAATGTTTTGTAGTCTATTTGTGAATACAATTGTAAAAAAAAATATATCAACATACAAAATTTACCTGAAAAATCTTTTTTTTTAAATTCATTTGAAAAATCAGCTTTTATGGAAAAAAACAGCTAAAAATTAAGCTTATTTTTTCAAAATTCACAAAAATAACAACACAATACATAAATTACTACTAAGTCTCCTATCTATACAAAATCTAAACTAATAAACTATTAAACTCTAACCTAAATATCTGTAAATAAATTCACAAAATAATGTAGAAACAATTCTACTTTAGAAATACGAACTTTCTCGTGTAAAAACATAGACTTAATAGTTGAATAATGTAGAAACAATTCTACTTTAGAAATACGAACTTTCTCGTGTAAAAACATAGACTTAATAGTTGGAACATAGAGATAAATCATACATAAAAGCTCCTTTTCAGTCATATATAAAAATGGTTACAGAAATCCAAATATTACTAATCAATATTTGATGTCATTAAAAAATCCCAGTTTCACTTGATTTCAGTGACACTTGGTGGTCCCATAGAAGAACGTCTATAACTTCGTATCTATGTCTGTGCTGATCATTTTGAAAGCAGATCAAAAGAGGAAGAAAAATACTGTAAGAAAGTATCAATGTAATATAGAGTACTAGATCTGAAATTGTTTTGATTTTTGAAAAATAAACAAAACTGAAGTTCGTTTCTGATCAAATGTTTTAGACTGTTGCTATTTCCAGGGTTAAACAATTATAATAGAAATACATACATCATTTACAATACTAAGAATTTATACATAGATATAACAATAACAATCCTGATATAAAGAACTCTTTTCTAGGAGAATAAGTCCCATAAATTGTCATGTACACAAGATTCTTCAAACAGATACTTATGACAATGTACAAAACTCTTACAAATATAAGGGATCAACACTTCTAAGTTCTTTGAATAATGTTTAAACAGATAAAATTTTCATTCATTTGACGTAAGTCTAAGATTTTTTTTTTTCTATTGTAAAAATAATTCAGACTATAGTGCCAAACGATGAAGAACATCTGTTGGTTCTGCTTAGAACTCCTATCTGAATTGTTTTGCAGTTTAGAGACCTAGAGTTCAGTTGGAAGGGCCTTTATACCGCCTGAAACCTTTAGAGATGCTGATCACAAGGTTTTCGTAGATTTCTTGGTCATATTATAGGTTTCTATTATATTCTGGTCATATATTATTCACAATAGAGCTATTTTTATTTGCAATTAGAAAAACTTATCAATTTTAACCTGTGTTGTAATTCAAAGCATCAATTATCTCTCTGAATGAAAACCAGAAATTAATTCCTTCCTAGACAAAGTAGCTAACTTCTGCTATTATTTTCTTTTATTTATTTATATTTTAACTAATGCTATATTTTTTAATTTTTGTTTTTACTTTTCAGGTAATAATTTAACAAGAAATTTATCTGAGTTATGTGAGTCTTGTGACACCTCAGATGGCTCCTGCTTTGAGGTAAATTTGTATTTTATTTTACGGAAATAATAGTACACCAACTTTGTTGTTAGTAGATGTGAAGTAACACGATAAGAGCAAATATTTTTTGTATCATAAAATTTTTAATGAAGTGTAGCTTATTTTTTGCATCCATTCTTGCATTGAGCTCTGGATTTATCACATAATGTTCATTAAACAATACTTAAATTCAGCAACTCTTTCGTACTGCTTCCTTTCACAACTTAAGTCCCTTACCTCGCTGGATTTTATTCTATTTCTGGTGCTAATCATATACAGTAGAACCCCTCTAATCCGCCCTCGAGTGGTCCGTTACTCTGGTTAATCTGACCGTGCTCGAGCTCGCGATATTGTGCCATCGATGACTCACGGCCCGGAAACAAAATTCTTTCCGGTTTGTTATCGCTATCGCTTTCCTGCTTCGGTGCTGTGTCATCCCGCTTCAGTGCTGTGTCATCTCTCGTGTTGTTTCTATTGATTTGCTATAGTACTTGCTAGACTCATTGTATGTACAGTTGTTTGTTTTTCAACATGTCAGGAGGAAAACGTAAACACGTAACTCTTTCACTAAATGAAAAATTAGCATTGCTACAAAGGAGAATGGCTCCAAAAAATTGCAAAGGAACTAAATGTAGGCGTTACGACAATTTTTGGATTGGAGAAAAAATCTGAGACATTGAATCATATACATTTTTTGTAAGTAATTTGTTATTTTACTGTAAACTTTGACTTATGTCTTTTTAAAGTTTATATATATCACTTATTTCACTGTAAAAAAAATCTCTTTATATAATATGTAATAAATATTGACTTTTTTCGGATAATCCGACCTTTTTTGCGATCCGACCATGAGTCCCGAAGGTGACGGATTAGAGGGGTTCTACTGAATTTTTTTTCTTGGCCTGAAAAATACCTTGAATTCCTTTTTAAAAAATGAATTCTTTTTTAAAAATTGTTACCTTAGTAATAGGTAAAATTATCCAACAATGAAAAATTGACTAATACCAAAAGTTGGGGACTTGAACAAATGTCTCGGTTCATTAATTATTTTAGTGAAATTAAACTATGGAAAGAAATTAAATGTTTACAATTCTACACGAAAAATACAAATAATTTATTATACAAGCAGGATTTTTATAAAACTGATTTCTTACGAATTATTGAACCAGTTTTTATGCTTGAAGTGTCTGTAAAAAGGTCTAGAGGCGTAGATTTGTCAAAATTCTTCATTATTTTGCTATATTTTCACAAAAGGACAGGAATCGCCCTTAAAGTTATATTTTTCCCTGCTTTATATTATTATTACAGAGTTGTGAGCTCCGTTTCAGAAAGAAAGGAAAGATAATTGGCTATTTTTATATTGCAACATCAATCATTTGTTAGAATATCTGTACACAATGTCAAGATATTCAACATTACTTACTAACAAAATTAAGTAATATCAAAAATATTGAGTGAGGATTACATATTGCAATTTAAATTAGCCTTATCTTGGATAGCTTACCAAAATTAAAAATGATTTTGAACAATATTTGAAACAACGTTTTGGGTTATATTATTAACATATACACAGTTTATTAGGTTCATCAGCTTCAATCATTCAAGACAATTTCACATTAGGCCTAGCCTAGACTAATATGAATAAGGATAAATAAAGCAAAAGCTTAAAGTTTCAAATATTTTAATAGTATGAATGAGCTACAATTGTTTCGCCTTGCGGCATCATCGGGCAACTGATAATTTACAAGTATAGACAACTATATAAACATAAGTAACAGGAAACTGAAATACAATAGAGAAATCGGGGAAGATAGGGGGATGACCTAGCAGGTAGGTAAAGGTTAATGAACTATGTTACGGATGGGTTTTAGAAGAGGTGACGAATTTAATACAATGTGGTCATTTAAGTTGAGAATAGGCCTAAGTGAAATAGATCTATTTATTTCTAAACATTCTAAATTATTTAATCTATTGCTTTTATTTTCTATATATAAGAGTTTAACATTCGATTTCGGATCAAAACTATGACCCGAGTCCAAAAGGTGGTTAGCAAAGTTAGAGTTTCTATAGCCATGTTTCCAGCTATTTACATGTTCTTTAATTCTAACTTTTATAGATCTACCTGATTGACCTATGTACTCAGAGTCACAATCTTGACAAGATATTTTATAAACTCCACTATTTTCTAACATTTCTTTTTTATCTTTATTATTCACCAACATTTTCCCTAGATTTTTATTACAATAAAAGGCAACTTTACGATTACATTTAGTAGAAATAAGGTTACTGATTTTATAACTAGTTCTGTTGATATAAGATAATTTACAATATCTAACTATTTCAATGCTCTCGTTATGGGAAGAGTAGACTAAATTTTCAGCTTTACGCTTTAACTTTTTTCTTAAAATATTATCTATTAAACTAACACCATACTTATTATTAACAGCAATTTGTTTAACGACATTCAGTTCATCATGAAAGTCATTAGGTGAAAAACCCATCCGTAACATAGTTCATTAACCTTTACCTACCTGCTAGGTCATCCCCCTACCTTCCCCGATTTCTCATTGTATTTCAGTTTCCTGTTACTTATGTTTATATAGTTGTCTATACTTGTAAATTATCAGTTGCCCGATGATGCCGCAAGGCGAAACAATTGTAGCTCATTCATACTATTAAAATATTTGAAACTTTAAGTGTCGTGTATTAAATTGGTGACTGTAACCCTCGAAATGTTTTGATAAGGATGTATTTCATTAAAGGAGATAGCAGTACCTTGGTAGGTCCTTACCTGTCCAATTAGTAAGACTATTTCTACTATTTTTTATAACTAATAAAACTATGTTTCATTTAACGTAACATCAGTAATTACTCAACATAAAATACACTTTTAAAGTAACACGACTTTTTATTCATAGTACAGTTTACTAAAAAACAAATAAATGAATATTAAGGGAATCCCTTCCAGAGTAATGCTGTGAGACATGTTCAGCTTTCACTTGGGTTTTCCCCTTGATTATAATGGTTGACATATAAAACTATTATAAAATAAAATTAAACAACAATTTTTTTTTTTTTTAGTATCAACCACAATGTTTTTATAGAAACATGGCAAGTTTCTATAAAAACATTGTGGTTGATACTAAAAAAAAAAATTGTTGTTTAATTTTATTTAAAATGGAATACCACCAAGTACCTACGGTCTCTAGCATAAATAGTTTAAAACTATTATATTTAATAGAAAATAACTTTTTCTAACATCATTTTGGAATCGTTTTTTAAATTGTACATGTCACATAAAGGTGCCTTTTCAGACAACCATCATTAAATCCATTATGGTTTGGATGGTCTACATTTATTTATTTTTTTATTTTTTTTTTGTCATTTCATCAAGACCTTTATAATGAGGTACCATACAACTACAGGTCCTATTTGAAAATTTTGAATTACCCACCACTACTCACCCCTCGAAGGTTCAAAATTGTTCATTTAACGTTCATCGATGTAGCCCCTTTTATCCGAAAAGACTGCCGCAAACAGAATTCAAATATCTCAAATGATAAAAAAGTTAATGGTGAGTGCAAGTTTCTTTTCAGCTACTCTGTATTGTCCTCCACGATTAATTTGCAGTTTCTTTATCACTGAATCTAACCTAAGGTTGAACAACATGTTAATAGCACGTCTCCCTGCCTCACTCCTCGAATAATCTAAAATTCTCTAGATAATATCCTTGTATATTAACCCTACATCTAAGTTCCTTCATTGTCAATCCAGTTAATCTTTTTATTTTCTCTAGAACACCATAGTCTCGTTTCTCACATAAGATCAGTATTATAAAAATATATATTCTATAGTACAGTAATACCCCGACTTACGCGAATTCCGAGTTACGCGATCGTAAGATCCCCACTCCACCTTCATCCCCACTCCGCCTCTACTAATGTTTAGTCTGCCTGCCTGCACTGCAGTCCATTTCATTTTAATTAATCATTTTATTCTATTCAATTCAAATTTTATCCAATTTCAACTTGTATATAAAAAAGAAACACTTTATTAGAACTATCTCATTAAATTCAGTCTGGGCCTGAACTTTGTAACAATTGTATTATTTCAATGCTAATATTTCCTATCTATGTGTTAGGCTCATTCTTAACACGCATAACAGCTTCCCCTCTGTACAATGACGCAATCGTTATCTTGTTATTGTAAACACTTCTCACCACGAAATGCTTTTAGTCGAAGTCGCTATACATTCCTTCTCAATTATTGAATCCATTTCAATATTGCTCGCTTAATATTCAATATTAACTCTCTCATATCCAAGTCGCATACAGTAATAATTTCCTTTCAACCCAAGAAATTATCATATGCACGTACTGTACTGTATTGTAAATGTTGATAACTTGGATATACAAATGCCACACTATCACTGATAAAACCTTCCGTCTTAAACTCTAACAAATATCTGAACGTTCCTATTCTGAATATTCTTTTATAATTCCATCTTAACCTATAAAATTATTAGTACGCACAAATATTACAAAACGAGGAATTAAAAAATTATTAGCGTGCTACGAAGAAATTTTGAGTGAGAAGAGAAAAACTTTGATCCGTCAGACGACTTTGCTAGATTTTATGAAGCCTTCTACATCAAAATAAACTTTGGTTTGCGTTTTTGTAATTCAAAATATGTAATTTGTATAATTTGTTACGTGTACAATATTGTATTTAAGACTTTATTACACATTTTTCTTATAAATTATTGTTTTCTTTATTCTCCGATCCCAATTAAACATAATTTGTATGTACAGTACAGTACAGTATTTATATGCAAAATTGTACCCCGACTTACGCGAATTCGACTTACGCGGTTATCGCTCGGTCCCACCTATCGCGTAAGTTCGAGGTATTACTGTAGTTCCAATAGTCATAATTTTAGTTGATGAAATAATATCTGACGATATGTGACTTTTTCTTGTTTTTCAAAGATTTGTTTCGCTTTCAGTGTTCTTCATTTAGTTGCAAGAACAACATTGACAGAGAGATACCACAACGACGTACAAGATCTTTCTTCTCCCCGCTAAACACTACATCTCCATCTTTCATAACTGGAGAGAAGGAGGGTAATGCTGCTGTCAAGTTAGTACATTTTGTATATAATAAGAGTGCTTTCAGAAAATTTGAATTATTATAGTATTATTTATATAGAGTGTCCCAGGAGGAAACTGACATACTTTACAGTGTATTCCTATGACCTAAGTATAGAAAAAAATTAATGTAAACATAGGTTTTGGAAAAGCTTTGTTTCCAGACAATCTGCCATTTAAATATTTTTGCAAATCTGAGTTGGATTCTTCGAAATGTTTTGTTACAAAAATATCAAAATAATTAATAATGCAGATTAATTAAATATGTATAATATTTATGCCTAACGTAAGACGAATGTTTCATGATGTGAGCAGAGCTGTGACGTAGACAAAAACAAGCAAGACTTGACAGATTCCTGTTCGGGACTGCAAAACTAAACTAACACAATTTTTAAAATTACATTAAATATTTTTAGATATTTAGATAAAGAAAGTAAATCTAAGAAGAATTGGTAAATAAATAAATTTTAAAATGTAAAAGTTACAAGCGAAAAACTTTTGATGAACAAATAAAATTTTAAACAAAACAAATTTTAAAAAAAACGAATTCCAAGTCAAACATAAGTAATAGAGTCATTATCAATAAAAAATATAAAGAAAAAGTAAAGTCTGTTTTAGAAAAACTAAAATTAGTTTTTCAAAACAAACTAGATATAGACTTGAGTGAGAAAAGAACATAATTGGAACATTTTAATAAAATCCAATAAACTGTTTTCGAGAAATAACTAAAAGGAGCTAGAATCTTCCAATTCAAATTATGAACAAAATATGTAAGATTGGAAAGATTATTTGATAGGTTTAGCTTAAAAATGTATATACAGTGTACTCCTGATTATCCGCGAGCGGTTCTCTTTACCTGTTTAGTACGAGTAACAACCAGTAAAACTACGATAACGAAGTTGTGCAGTAGAGGTAAGCTTACTTTCTAAGGTAATTGGACTGTGACGCTAATGAGCCGGGATTCGAGCGACTGATGGGCCAAGAAATAGCAGACAAAGCAAGAGTGGGCGAACGAAGCGCAAAGAGTAAGTGAAGAAGAAGAAGAAGGAATGTACACACATGTGTGATGGACACACAAAGTATCCTTGCAACACATCAATGGACTGCTCACTGCTCCAATATTTAGAGGAACAAGACGATTACATGCAGTTAGCTGAAAAACTGATGCTAAGAAAAGTTCGGTCAAGAATCAAGAGATGATGTTTTCTCAGTAATAAACAAAAAACAGTTAGGTATTTAAAATTGCAGTACTCTACTAGTGTAGCATAGTGTGTTTCCTATATTGTTGTTTTGTTTTACTATAAAAACTTCTCGTTTATTACACTTTTTATTTCACGTAAAATGTACATTAAAATGTTTTTAATTTATAGGTTTGTACTGTGTTTTATGTACAATATATTAAAGTCTATGTCAAAACTTTTTTTTTTATTACATATTTTCCCTTTATTTTAAACATTCTTGCATATTATCCGTGATTTTCGTTATGTGCGAAGTCTGTACCACCCATTTTCGCGGATAATCGGCTATACACTGTATATAAATGTAATGACCTGCACAATAAAAGGTAAAGTGGAGAGGTTTTATTCAGAAAAGAAAAAGTAATAAAACAAGTTTGAACTACCCGTAACTCGACAACCAACAGGAATATGAGGAAAAACTCAACAGATTCTTTCGTTTCAAATACAGAGCTATAATAAATCAGAAGGGGAAAAAATCAAAAGTTGATTAAAGAAATAATTCGAAAACTTCAAGGTAGAATAACTTGTAAGTTACGGTCGTTGATCATTCATTCCAGAAGAACCTGTAAATGGATAAAAGAGGACTACACTTACAGAATTAAAAAATTCCTAAAGAAACAGAAGTTACAGCGAAAAACCAAAATTGTCAAGTTTATAGATTGAATCAAAAATTTTCATGATTTTACAGGAAAAATCGTATGTCAACACATACAACTGGTCTCCCAGCGATATCAAAACACAGATTGCAGGTGAGAAATATTGAATAGATTACAAGTACAATTAAAGAAAAATTAGAAGTCAAATTGATAACAAAATAATTAGAATAAATTCTACTGTACATAATAAGAGTCAAAATAGATGAAACAACCGGAAATATCAGTGGAAAACACTAAAAGACAGAAAGAAGGAAAGGTGGGATATTATGAGAGAATATTCCCACTTTATCAAAACATAGTTTACTTTTCTAGTTAAACTGCCAAGGTAAATTACTCTTAACAATTTTTTCGGCCTATATAGACTTTTTTGAAGAGCTAAATTATTACAAACGATTTTATTTAAGACTTCACACCTTTACTTAATATACTCAATGATTTGTTTAAACAACATAAAGTAGTGTTAGCAGACCTTGTAGTAGACGAGTCGATGGTCCCATTCAGAGGGAGACTCATTTTTAGGCAATATTTGCCCAAAAATCCTACAAATATGGTGTTAAGTTATTTAAACTATGTGACGAGAGTGCTTACACCTACAATGTGAAAGTTTACTCAGGCAAAGATTTCAAATGTGACTCCCGAACTTTTCATAAGCTTATCAGTAGTTTTAGAAATCGTACAACCATACCTGAATTCGGAAACCACAATCTAAGTTGACAATTTTTATTCTTCTATTGAATTAGCCGAGCAACTCTTGAAACAAAATACTCATTTGGTAGGTACAATGAGACAAGATTGTTGTAGGGATTCCAAAAGACTTACTTTTGCCTGTGAAACTGAAGCGAGGGGAGATGGTTGTTGCTGAAAATAAAGACGGCATAGTCATAACAAAGTGGCAAGATAAGCGTCTAGTGATAACCATTTCAACAAAACACAAGTCATCATGGTTCAAACTGGAAAGCGGGATCGAAGAGGAAATGTCATTTTCAAGCCTCTTGCAATAACAGAGTACAATGAGCAAAAATCCGGCATCAATATGGCTGATCAAATGTCGTCGTTCAACTCAGCAGTACGAAAGACACTAAGATGGTACCATAAAGTTGCAGAACATTTACTATTTGGCATGGCACCTGCATTGTAAATGCTTGGCTCGCTTACAAAAACAATGTAGGACCTCGACCGCAACACCAATACTTGTCAATAACAGATTTTAAAGAAAAATTGTGTATGGAACTAATGGAAGTGTCAGACGAGGAACCAGTTCCTGCAGTAAAACAGGCAGGAGATGTCTTTGTGGGACAAGGAAAAAACACGACGATTGAGAAAAGCATGTAAAGTTTGCTACAAGGAAATCGCTTTACAACAGAACTGAAAAAAAAGCTAAAAACATGACAAGAGTGACTACGTTTTGTGCTAGTTGTTCAGAGCAGCCGTGCCTCTGCAGAAAGTGCTTCGAGACCATCCATAAGTAAACTTTTATTTTTTTTTATTTTGTATATAGTAGATCAAAATGCTTTCATCTTACAGTTTAGACAGTAATAATATAAATAATATTAGTTAAAAAATTCTCAGGGTCGTGATTTTTTTTAAAAGTGTACTTCCAAATGGTTTCATGGTAAATAAGAAGTCCTTTTATTTTTCTGAAACTGAACATGTAATTTATTCAAACATAGATTATTAACACACATACATAAATTTGTCATTTGCAATTATATTATATTCAAATTTAAAATTATTTTGTCTTGAAAAGACAAAGTTTTTTGTAAATGACTCTACTTCAAAATAGTTGCAACTTTGCTTAATCAACTTTTTATATGAGCATCTTTGTCTTATATTTTAAAATTATAATGCTTTATTATTAAATTAGAATTTTTCTATTGAAACTTTAGATTAGATATTCTTGAAATATTTATGATATTTAAATTTACTTATCAAACAAAATTTTAACACATCTTAATCATAATTAAAATTTTATCATTAGTCCTTTTTTACAAAAAAAGATAAAATAAGATTGTCTGTTATTTGTGTTACCACTTTGTAGTACTTTCCAAGATAGACTTCCCTTCTAACGTGAAGCCGCCTTCCTGCTGACTGAAGTTCGCCATTTTTAACGTAGTGCCTAAGTTGATTGTCTCAGGTTTAAATTTACGATTCATAACTATCACATGTTTTGTCTCTATTATTAATACAGAGTTATGTTTTAATATTCAGAGTCTCTCAGATTAGAAATATTGTTTAAATCGTCCATACTTCCAACAAAGCCTAAATCACACCATGTGCTCAGCGTTCACTCTCAAAGACTAACCCCTTCACAAACGAAAAATACGTCTGTCCATCTCCGACATTGTCCAGTAACTGATTCTAATATTAACTGATTTCAAACTATTAGTATTTTACATTGTTTATTATATCAAAATCACTTTAGTACAAATTTCATTGTCCTCGGACTATTTCGTTCACTAATCGAAAATACGTGTATCTATTTCAGACGCTGCCTTCCAACTGACTCAACTCACGCTTGCAGATTCCGGATATCATGCCGCCATAATCACGTGATTATAGCCTCAAACCCATAACTATTTAGCAACAAGTCTTTTCACCTCATATAAGCACAATTTCACACAAATATTAAGTTTATCTTAAAATTAGACATTACTATCCGTATAAATACTTCTTTTGGAAATTTGTTTTGATTTATTTCGTTATTCAAGAAACAGCCATATAGACCATTTTTGCTTGACCTTATTAACTTCCGTTTGCTTTTGATCCAATTACATCACACATGAATTTTACCACGAGTTTCGTCTCATATGCAAAAATTCATAATATGCACATTACATAATAGTTAACTTATATAGCCTACGTTAATTTTTTTAAAAATAATAACTGTAGAATGTTCAAACTGCATATTACTTGTTTTAATGCATTAACCCTTCCCACGCGGCAAACGAGTATAGCCGCAATGGTAGACTTTGACCCAAACGCGTATTACGATTAAAGTCGCAATAATATATTTTAGCCTATGGTTAGTTAATTAGTTCAGCAAAGTTCCGGTAGAATGCAGAGGCATGTCCGCTGTCTATTCAGGAATAGAAAAGGTTTTGTTGAAAGTTCTATGCCTCGAGGCAGTGGAGGGGGACGCTATTTTGTCTGGAATTGCCCGGCGGCGCACGCATTCTATAGCTTCTACAGAGCGGATAACGTCTATACTCGCAGTCTCATTAGTCCGATAGGCGACGACCTCCGTGTTTGCATTTGAGCATTGTTTTGAAGAAGGATTGTTTTTTGTTTTTGTTTTTTTAACATTACCTTGTGTTTTTTATATATTATTTCACAATATAACTGTTCCAATTTACAAAAATTAATAAAACTAATTTTTTTTTTGCAATTTTTTACTATTTTGTTGTATGTCATAAAAAAATGTTAAATGCAGCCGATAACCAATGATGACATTTTTAAAAAATTAACCTTTCACATACAAAACGAAAACAAAAATTAACTTTGAAAAAAAAAACAAAAGATTTTTAAAGTTATTTCAGCGTTGAGATGAAATAAGGCAAATTTTATTCAGCGTGCAAAGGGTTAATCCATAATTCCAACTGAAAATTTCGCTGCCGTAGCGATCGGTACGATGAAATTAGCATATTGTTGAGGTATTTTATTTCGTTGCAACGCAACACTATTTAAAGATGATAAAATGAATTTCTATGGCTATTAGTTACAATCTTCTACATTTCACTTAGTGTATGTGTTTTCCGTTAGGTTGCAACAATTACTGGTAAAAGACTAAAATAAAATCTTGCATTATTGGCAGTGTCGTACCGATCAGCCGACACGCCACTTTAACTATTGGCTAACTGTCGTACCGATCGCCCCCCCCCCATGGCACTTAACGTGTTAACACCAATTAAAAATATGCAATTTGAGCAACATCGATGGTTAATTTTCACTTGTAGACTGACAACTACTAAACTGACATTGACATTTTTGCTGAGGAATAGTTTTTGTTGGTTTTTTTATTTGGTTTTGTGGATGTGTGAGTGAGAAAGTTTGTGTATGTTTTAGTACCATATATTAGCTTTGTTTGAATTATTATGATACCCGTACTCTCCATCTTGCAAACTTGATACAAAGTTAACTGTATCTGTCTATTTTCCATTCCGTAAGTGAAAAAGAAAGCACACTTCTAACAAATGTGTTTATCTTTTACAGAAATTGTATATCGGATCGGGAAACCAATGTAATAACTGCCAGTAACATAAAACATTTCCGACTGAAATCTGTGAAAGTAATTCTTACTCGGGACCTTATTGTTGAGGATTTACTGAGTAAATTACTTCAAGCACAGGGTAAAGTTTACTTAATTGTTTCAAATTATAATGAACATGATTTTTTTTTCTCTTTTGGTGGAACTACTTTAACGTTTCGATTGTTATTCAATGGAACATTTTTTATTGAAAAACAAATGAAAAATTAAACACTAACAATTAGTAAAATGATAAAATTTGGTTCTAAGTTCAGGGTTTAAAATAGGATTGTTTACTTGAATTACAATTACATTATTTGGTCTTGTGTTTATAGTCTATGAATTCTTTTGATAAATTGGTACAATAATGAAAACAAAGGTGGAAGAACTGTTTGATGTTTGAAATTGATAGAAATTATACACTGTAGCTCTCAAGTATGAATTTGACCAATAAAGGTTAAAAATACAGTAGACTCTTGATAATCCGACAGGTATTGGGGCCGTCAGGATGTCGGATTACCGAAAGTGTTTGGATTATCAAAAGTGATTTTTTAAATGTCCAAGATTAGCAGTAAGTTATATGAATTAACTATCATTCTCATATGTAAAACCATTTAGGACAGTAGGCTAACAATTAATTAATTTTACACAGTGATCACAAAGGAATTATGGAAACATGTATGTACATGTATTAAACACATGAATTGTAAATAAAATAATATGTAAAACAAAAACTCGAACACTTTTGTTCGAGTTTTTGTTTTACATGAATTGTATATTACACAATTTTTTAATGAGAGGCATACATACAGTACAATATTTACACATTGAAGAAATCTGGAATTGTCTATTGTTTCTTACATAAACTGCCATTCAATGGTTTATCTTGAATGTCTTTTAACATCAATATTCACTTGTAATCAAATCCTCTTTCCTCATACCATCATAACAAAGTGTTAGCAGCTGATACAGAATCTTGCTTCCGAATACCCAATCTAGGACGTACATTTTAGGTCTTTTTCTATTTTTTATGGCTTGTATAAAAAAGCTTGTAATTAATAAAACACTTCAGCTCCATGTAGTAGAATTATTTTATTTTTCTTAGTGAGAAAAAATTCAGAAATTAATGGATAGAATTTTGTAAACTGAGCTTTGTCACAACCAACATTTACAAAACTTCATTGAAATCGATGGGTGATTGCTGAGAAACCGTGTCGGCAACAAAATCTGTTTCGAGTCGATATCATATAAGTTTTGTTTTAGTTAGGTTAGATAACTTCGTAGCATGTTGTTTATATTAAGGTATTTACTTTCTATTTTTATATTTATATTTAAGATGAGACTAAATAATTTCTTCCCAATCACGAGTAAAGCTAGATCGAGTGGATGTATAAATAGAAACAAGAGCAACTGTGCATGTAATAAGGACCTTAATTTTTTTAATATTAGTGCATGTGGGGAGGTTACTCCATATTTCTCTTAATTTTAAAATTGATAATTTTAAACTTTATATTTTATAGGAGTAACACAGTAAATGTTGTTCAGAATGTGAAGAAAACTAAAGGAAATAAACACAAAAGTACAATAGCGAAAGTACAAATTGATGATCCTGTGGAAGAGTTACCGAATCAAGATAAACAAATGTTCAGAACAAAATTAACTACCTCGGTTTACCATGAGGATAGTTTTAAGTCTTGTGACGATACATCTGATTATTCAGATTAAAATTAACTTCTACCAACCTGACATTGCATTAATTGTAGTATATGTATCTTTTTCTCTTTGTTTATTAAAAAAATATATATATGCAAGGCTATATTTAAATACTCCATATTTTAAGAATTTACAAAATTAAAACAAAAAGTATTTATTCGTAACAAGAAATCATAAACGTGAACTTTTTATAAATGAATAATTTGTTAATTATATAGGTTATACTATTTCAAATATTTATATTCAGATATGTTTATCTTAATTTAAAACACATTCTGTAAAAGAAATTTTGTGTTATATGCATTCCTGATTTAGTTTTAACATTTCTACAGATAACTAACTGTTTATTAAACAACTGTTCGAGATAAATCTTTATTGTAATTCATGATCTCATTTAAAATTACTCTATGTTTTTTATTGTTAGTAAATGTTTCTATTGTTTAATTTTCTATTATTGAACTCTAGTTTGTAGTTCTCTATTTTGTATTATCTATATAATATTATCATGTTTCTTGTTACAAACAGATTTTGGTAATAAAACTTTGTCATTTCTTTTTGTTGCTTAATTATATAGCTATGCTAATAAGGACGGGGAAACATAACATAGGACCCCAAAACAATGTAAATTTGTTTTGTACGTCCAAGTTGCAATGAGAAACTTGTCTTGGCCAGTGACACCAATACTATGTTATTTCAAAGGGTCAAAAAAAGAATGTTATAATAAAATTTGTAGTTTTGTGTTGATGGAAATTACTATTTTATCAAAATTGAGCAGTTTGGGTAAGATCTAAACTTGAAATAATTCAATAAATAGGGGAACTACTTTTGCTAACTAATTGCCACACGTTGGTGCGCCCATTGAAATAATTAATTAAATTTTTTTTTTTTTTTTAATAAAAAATATATATTTATAAAAGTACAAAAATTTTGGAATAATTAATAAAAGAATAAAGTTAAACTGTGTATTTGATGTTATTGGGCGCCAGGTAATGCTCATTACCAAATTTAATTAATTTAATTTACAGTCTCTCGGGGTCAAAGGTTCTTTTTAAGATGTACTTCGCAATAGGCGATAATTAAGAAATTCAAAGTCTTGTTCTGCTGAAATTGTACACAAAATATTTATTAGGATAATATTTCATATTACAAAATCAGAAACATAAATGATCATATATTCTACTCTAAAACATTAGTTCAAAATCTTTTATACAAGTCGACTTCTTTATATTGAAATCAAAAAGTTACTTTTTCTGTATATCTTACTTTACGTTATAATGTTGCAACAAAAAGAATTTAAAAAGAAATATTCTGTGTCTCAAAAGGAGACTTATTTATATAAAAAATTAATTATTTGAAATCATCTTGAAAAGTATAAAAACACAAATACATCTATCAAGAATCATAATACACATGAATAAAATAATAAATTGTTTATCATGTCTATACCACGACATCTATTATAAATCCTTGTGCTCTGCGATTCCATGAATTTCTCCAAATAGCAGATCCTCAAGTGATCGCTCAGACTCCAACTTTTGATACATAACGACATGAAAATCCTTTGTAAGGATTTGAAAAAATGTTCATTATATATTAAAACAGTTCTGCATTGTTCATTTAGAAAATCATAGTAAAGTTGGAAGAAACACTTCTCTAATTATTCTGAACAAAACATTTTTATGTTGACACACACAATACGTCTTAATTATTTCAAAAGTTCTCTGTCCACTCTTATTAATGTCCGAACACAAAAGCACTTATTTTTATGTCTCTACACTCAGTTCTACACACAAACACATGTTTAAATTTCACCTTTCATTGTTCTACTAAAACTTCAATCACACCACATACGTCTCACCCGATTGAACGGTCCTTGCCAACTGAACTGTTTTTAATGTCCGAAAACAAAAGTACTTATTTTTACATGTTTCTACACTTAGTTCTACAACCAAACATGTTTAAATTTTACATTTCATTGTTCTACCAAGATTTTAATCACACCACATACGTCTTACCCGATTGAACGTTCCTTGCCTACTCTACTCTTTCTCTCCCCTCTCAAACCTAAGTGTCTATTTACAGATCTACTAACACGGCATATTTCAATTAATTAAGTTCATGTGCGCACATATAAAAATTTGCCAAAACATTGATTATAATTTCATTCTAAACCTATTTATATTACAATATTATCTTCTTGGATGTTTTTAGTCAAAGATTTACAGCTTTTAAATTGATTTACACCATTTCCCACAAACTCTAACAACCAATCAAAATCTTTGACCTATTTATATGTGCTTGGTCTAATCACATGCCTTCATTAAAACTGTACAATATTCAAATATTCCATAACAAACTAAACTACAATATTGAGTTCTTCAATTCAATCGTTTGTGAAATAAATGCATTTGGAAACTTAAAATTTCTATTTAAATTCAAAAATAACCTTTTTTCCTGTTTTACTGGCATTTTAAACTCAGTTATATAAAACATTATTTCTGTAAACAGTAGTATAAAATATGTGTTGCAAATTTGTGTTGGGTATCTCTAATGTATCCCCGAGATAAGTAAAATAAATTTAAAACCGTAATAATAGAGTTCTCTAAGGAGATATCTCGACAAATAGGTGAGGGGGAGAATGAGACATTAAATCATTTCAACAAATGAAAGGAAAGAATTTTCACAATAAATCTTCTGTTCAATCAAGATGATCTTTAAATGACCGAGTCATCAGCTTTAGTTGTTACATGTTCACAAACTGTCTTGGTTTAAGATGTTTTTACCAAAAGAAGTGTTTTGTTTTTCATTTGTTGATTGAAGTTTCCACAAGTATTGGGTGTTTAAAATTATGAAATTGTTTAGGGACGTTCGAGCTATGATTGTATCCAATCAATGAAACGCATAAAAAATTCTTTAAAGCCTGGGCAACTCACATCTAGTGAAGTTCGAAGAGGTAAGTGCTCTTTAGTATATAGGTAATAAAAAACTCATTGTAGTTTAATCTGTCATAAAGTAAATAATAAGTTAATAACAATAATTATGAAAAGAATAGATTACTTATTTTATTATTTTCTCGTGTTAGGTTTAATATAAGATGTTGAATAACGAAATAGAGGAATGTATAAGTTTGAATGGTTATAAACAATGGAAGAAAGACTCAGGCTCCCTTCTGAATGACAAACAACATTTCGCTTCCAACTGTATCTATGATATTATATACACAATAGATAATCAAAGGTAACCACATAAGACCAAGGTTATAGGAGATAACGTCAGAAGAACTCCTAATCAGTCATTCAGGAGCATTAGAAGTTGTAGGGTGTGGCCACATCAGGGAAAAATAACATTTTATTTTTACAATAGAACAAGTGTATTTTTATATACAAACAAGTTTTATGTTGTGAACATGTTTTTAGTTTGTTTACGTGTGCTAAGTCTAAGGATGCCTAATGTTGAGGCGAAACAGCTGTAGCTACTAATAGGAAATATTAACTACTTTTGACTTAAGGTATGTTAACTAATTAATATTTTTCTGTTTAAATAAATAAATGTATTTGGAATTTTCCCCCTTAAATTGAAAAAAATTCAATTAATACTCAAACTAGACAAACCCCGTGCACCGCTTGCTTTGCTCATAATAAGGTCTTCATATTGAATAATTAAATTTATTTATTTATTAAATTCATAATAAAGTTTTTAATAAATCTGAAGATTATGAAAGATTGGGATAAAAATATTTATATGTAAAATTTTGATAATATTTATGCAACAAATTAAAATTTTAATTGACTTAGAATTGTTTATGGCATCTTATAGTTAGTTAACCGTTTAATAGTCTGATTTCATTAGCTTTGGCAAAGTCGAGAATGTATAGTTGGCTATATGGACTGTTTTCTTCATTCTCAGCATACAAAGGTGAAATGAGATGAGTTATACCATGATTTTAAATCAGTGAGGACGATAATTTGGTGGAAGGTCAATTTTTGTACCGAAAGAAGCAAAAGACATTGCATTGTTGTACTGACGAATGTTCTCCCTAAAATTTTTTAATTTAATATTGTTACCAGTAAAAAGATCTTTCAGTTCATCGAATATGGTTATTGGCTTTAGTTTTACCTTGCCTTCATAACAACAAAGGGTAAAGTGTCTTGATGTATTTACTTCAGGTTGGAAATACAGTATTGACAAACTCCCCCCAGACCACCTATAAAATATGGATTAAGAGTTGGTGTAAAATTTGAAAGTTGGTTTTGATATTTTTGGGTGCATTTGTTGTATTATTTCATCAACAGGATGGTCAGTTTTGTTAGATAATTTACGTCTTGCTTGTTCTAGACGACCGGTGAGGGTGGGTTTTCTCGGACATTTCTTTTTAATTGCTGCAACATCGTTAAAATAGTTTGTTTCATTGATAGCTGCTAAAGAAGAAGGAGGGTTTATTTCTTGCATTATTTCATCAACAGTAGAACCAGTTTGGATCTTGACCATTCTCAACAACCAGTAAGTGTGGGTTTTCTCGGGTGTTTTTTTTTTGTAATTGCGCTTGTTTATGGTGTCTCAATTACCAAAACTTTAATATATGGAATTCAGCTGATTACAGTTTTGTCCGTCGCCTATTATGTAATGTATCGATGCCATTGTTTCATTTCGTTACTAACACACTCTAATCGAATATCATAATAATTTTCTATATGTCCATATAAACAGTAGGGAACACTTCTGAATAAACAGTTTCCATCTCCAATAATTGGAGTTATGTCAAAATATTTATAAGTAGTCATGATCGATGCTAACCAAACAAAAATTTACCAGGTATAATATAACATCTAGAAAATTAAATATGTGTTTTGTTATGTACTTAGAAACACAATTCTACAGTTTAATCCCCACTAACCTACTTAAATGTAGTAAATTACAACATAAACAATCCATGTTATGATAATAAAACATGTTTTGTTATAATATGTGCAGTTATATTCAGCTGATCAGTAAAAACAATATTAATGAATACAAAATATTTTTAATTACATTTTTAGAATATTAAATGAAGGAATAGTAAACTTTTCAGGCAAATATATAGAGTTAATTACCTTTCATTTAACACAACCTGCATGTAAATTAGTCCAATAGAACTCCAGATATCACTCGGAATAGGCTTAAAATTTTACCCCATGTTAAATTGCCATAAGGGATTTTAATTTCCGTTTTTATAAAATTTAGTGGGCAATTTAGTTTTTATAAAAAGTTGAAATCAAAGCAAAATGGGCAAATATACAGACAATTACCTTTCATTTGGTACCAGCCATGTGTATTTGTGTAATTCAGTCCAGTGCTCAATGTCAAGCTTTAAATTTCTTCCCTATGTTAAATCTCCATAAGAAAAGTTTATTTTCAATTTTGGACCCAATTAACATAAATATTTTCAAAATACAAATAAAACCTGCACATATAGGACTGCTAACCTTTGTTTTGGTACAAACTGCATGTAAATCAGTCAGGGTCGCTGTCATTAGTTTTGCAAAAGTTTTTTAATATATAAAATTTATTTTCGTACCTAGTTTTTATTAACAGAGGAAATAATAATTATCGTTAAAAACAAGTTAATATATCTGTACCGCTGACATAAGCATTATAAAACCAATAGCAACTCTACATTTTAAAACGTCAATGGCCTCGTGCAAAGATCAGTTCGAATTCACAACCGCGCGATACTCTTGGTTTCCTATTGGTTATACTCCACGAATATCATTCGTGATTTCGTGCAGCATAGTATAGGGTTATCTCTTTGTATTAAAGTATCATCTCTATGTAATATTAAAACAAATCAGCTGTTGAACTGACGTGTCCTACCTAAAGGAACCAATTGGGTCCAACGGTTTCCGTAGTGATATTTGACACGTTGTGTAAGTTTGTTAGTTATATTTTAACCTCTTCGTGCGACTTGTCACACATTCTGCAAGAATGGACAAGCATATGAAATTGTTTTTCTACAGTGGTGGAATATTTGTGTGTTATTTTTACTTTGGAATTGTACAAGAAAGAATAACGAGAGGAAAATATGGTAATACACCGGAGGACCAAGAAAACTTCACATGTATCTTAGCTTTGGTGTTTGTGCAGTGTGTTGTAAATTGTTTATATGCCAATATTTTACTTCGTACTTTTATGAAACAAGGTGAAAATAATACAACGACTTTCTATTACTGGACATCGGCGTTGACGTATTTACTCGCAATGGTATGTAGTAATATGGCCCTTCAATGGGTTAATTATCCCACTCAGGTTATTGCCAAATCAGGAAAACCCATACCTGTTATGATTTTGGGTGTTTTGCTTGGACGAAAATCTTATTCAGTTCAGAAATATCTATTTGTTCTATTAGTTGTGATTGGAGTGGCATTGTTTATGTATAAAGATGGAAAACAATCTAATAATTCAGCAACTTTTGGAATCGGGGAAATGTTATTAGTCTTATCATTAACTATGGATGGTATTACTGGTGCAATTCAAGAAAGGATGAGGACTGATTATAAAACAAAATCACTTCATATGATGTCAAGTGTAAACAAATGGTCTGTAATTTTTCTTGGAATTGTGATAGCTTATACAGGAGAAATAGTTGATTTTGTGCAGTTTATTCAAAGGCATCCAAGTATTTTATGGGAATTATTGAGTTTTTCAGTAGCCAGTGCCCAAGGTCAGATGTTTATTTTCTTAATGGTCGAACATTTTGGACCATTACCATGTGCCATTGTTACTACTACAAGAAAATTCTTTACAGTTTTTGGTTCGATTATCTTATTTGGTAATTCTCTCCTACCCAGGCAGTGGGTAGCAACTTTTATAGTGTTTAGTGGACTTCTGCTTGATAGTTTGTTTGGAAAAAAATCTCCTGCTAAAGTTATCAATAAAACATAAAACAATGAAGTAAGTTATTGACAATTTAATGTTATTTTAAATTTTTATAAACTTTGGGGCATAGATTTAAAATGCAATTATATGGATTCATTGTATTTTTAAAATGATCAATAGACGTAATTTCAATAGACATGAGTTAATATTTACAATTTGCGTAAATATGGAGAGAAATTGTCCGATCGATTTAAGTGCAAAATCTCAGTAATTCCACTTAAAAATAGCGGTTTTTTTTTCTCAATAAAATAGAATTTAATGAACAAAGCTAGTGGTTTGATCTCTCTCGCAATTCATTTACTTAACAATTTATGAAAATGACAAATTTTAACATTCTATCTGGTAGCCATGAATTCATGATAGCATGCACACTTCATTCACTTTTACACGTTCATATTACTGTGCTTCTATTATATAAGATTCTGGATGACTAGGTCTCTGAAACCCAGATCTAGTAAATGAACTACAGGTCAAGTAAGGTAAATATATATATGACCTTCCTTGACTTGTAGTTCTTTAACTAAGTCTGGTTAGGTAACCATATATATATAGAGTTGCCTTCCCTGACCTTGTAATATGATATCGTTGATACTAAATGATGCGTAGTTTGACAGTTCTTCAGAACTATTTTCCACTCGGAATAAAAAACATCGATAGATTTTACTTAAAATGATGTAATGTGTGTTAAAATAACTTCTAAATGCCATAAATCAATCATTTTAAATCACTGATTTAGGATAGAAATAATAAAATGTGAAAGATAAAAAAGTGGTAAGCGTTTTTAATAAGTATTGAAATCATTGAAAAAATGTTATTTTAAAGAGGAATTGGTGAGATTTGACACTTAAATTGATCGGACAACTTCTCTCTATATTTACCAAAATTTGAATGTTTATTTGTGTAAATGTTAGATAGACTCAATACATTCTACAAGACAAATTATAAACAGTATGAATCATTTTATTAAAAGTTTTATTGGTAATTGTGTATTATACCTGGCTGTGAAATTTAGTTAAGAAATTTGTTGAAATCGTTTCAACATACCTTATTTTGAAACAATTAAAATCATATTTGATGTATGAAGTACCAAAATCCATTAGTTAAATGGAAAATAAATATAATTGTAAGGGGGTAAATATGTAGTGTTCCTGTCGTTGCGATTTACTAGCGAAACTTATCCAATTGGTATTCAACCTACCTCTTTTTGTACAATTAGATCACCCTTTATTACGCATTACACTTTTGGATTACCAAAATCTATTATTTCTGTTGACAACAAGCTATTTAAAAGGCTCTTGAGGTTAGTTCGGCTATTGACGTTACTACGTATGACAAGTCATCAGTCTATTGAATGTCTCACCCCTCGATGTTTATGTTCTTTCCGTAAATAGGTTTGTTTAGAGAACTGTCAAACTATCTAAGCAGACCAAGTGATATTAACCTTCCGAGACCTAGTTCTCATGATTCTTAAATCATGCAGCGTAGTAATATTTACTTAACCTGTAAAATGTATGGTAATGTGCATGCGCCCAAAGAGTCATTTCACTATGCATTATCTAAGAAACCTAGATGCATAGCGCGATTGGATACTTTAGAATGTCATGCAATCTTGAATATTGCTTATTTTTAACTTACGGAATGTATAAAGTTACACAAAAAGTGTACGGCGTAATAATCAGTAGCGGCCGATGGTTAAGGGCAATGGGAGGGCTCTGTTTTATTTTATACACGTAAGGGAAGGCATGCTATCATTCACTTAACATTCACAATCACAAAGGGTTAAACATAAACAAACAACTCGTGTGAGTGGCGAGACACTATTTAGAACAGTTGCGCCAACTTATTTTGCCCATCAAAAACAAGGTTTTTAGTAATGCGGAACATCTAATTTATGGTGGCTTCACTGACTGATGTCTGCGCGCGCAGCTTCGGACTCTGCCCTAGAAGCCCATTACACGCTGTGTAAATGACTTCACGGCACCCTCAGCTCTGTCTGCTGCTTGCCCCATATGACTAAATGCAATGAAACTGGGACGCTCTGGCCACCGTCCGAACGCCAGAATACATTCGTCAAATATTTTATATTGTAAAATTTCCGCTACAAATGATGGTGAAATCCATAGCGGCAATTCATAATTCATTTATCTCCACAGAATTAAATACATATAGGTATTTACATTATTAAAATAATATTATCATTGGGGGGGGGGCGTCCGAGAGTCCTTATGAGTAAGCCGCCACTGGTAATAATAGATGACCTAGTTGTTCCAACAAAGGTATGTAGAACACGAATTGCATAAATTTCGCTAGTAAATTTTTGTAAATCACAACAACAGGAAAACTACATATTTACCCAGGTCTGGTTAGGTTAGTATGTATGCCTACGTTAATATGTCTAACTACATTCGTGAAGTTAGTAAATACTAATTGCTTTATTAGGTTTAGCTATATATTATAGCCTATAGTGACCTGCCCACACCTATTTTTCATGATTCTTCAATCACACAATGTCATAATATTAAGCTGTCAGATGACATCTAATACGCATTTGTCATGCCATACCAGATTTTCGTCCCATTGTGTAACCTACCCGGTCGATTTTTTATTTTTAACTCAAGTTCCTTCTTGTATATTTTTTATTTTCTTCTTAACTAATGTATTTTGGTATCTTCAAAAGTGTCTTCTGATATCAAATATGATCTAGTTGTTTCAAAAAAAAGTATGTAGTCAACGATTTCTACAAATTCCTTAATTAAATCTCTCTGCCAGGTACAATACACAGTTACTGTTTTATTTTAACAATTGGTGCATTGAAGGTCACCCTAGTTTTTACTTGCTAAAAATCATGCAAACAAACTATTTATCTTGTTTGTCAATAATCTGATATTTTTTAATAAAGCGAAACAATTTTCAAGTCTCGTAATCCATTAATATTGAAGAAACTGACACTTTTGGACACAATTAATTAAGGCTTATTTGGGTTATGACGAATATGTTCAATGACAACATGAGTCAAGTTTGTGACTGCATTATGAGTACCTATATATTTACAAAGGTGTGGGAAGGTAATTATATAGGTAGTTACCGTCCCAACCTTTGTCCTTTTAATTTACACGCCATGATTTACACTAATGTAACGTACAGTGTATAACATAAACATAGACATGTAATGCATTCATAAACTTGATTCACGTTGTCATTGTAAGCATTCATCATAACCCAAAAAAGGCTAAATTCCTTGTGTCTAAAATTGTAAGTTTCTTCAATATTAATGGATTTTGAGACTTGAAAATGATTTAGCAATGTTAAAAAATATCAGATTAATGAGAAACAAGGGAAATAGTTTAATTTTGCATCATTTTTAGTGACTAAAAAGTAGGGTGATATTCAATGAATAATTACCCGTAAATTATATAAATGAAAAAAGTCTTTAGGCTATAAGTCACAGAAATCCAAGGGAATTTGTTGCATTTATACATCTAGTAGTTACTTTTATGCCATGATAAATATATTAGGTAAGTGTACATTTTTTTCCCCCTTCTCTGCTTATTGTATTACATTCACACAGAACATAATGTTAAATTCAATCTGTGAGATGAAAGGGTTGGCCATTAACACCTCTTATAAAGGAAGAAGAAAAAAAGATAGGACATTATGCACATGCAAATTTATTATGCCCTGAAAGTTATTTTAGGCTATATCAATTGATTCACTTGTTATAATTTTTTTTGAGAATTGTCATAGGCATACATTTTTCTATTTTTATATATTTTGCAAACCTTATTTTATAGAATTTGCATTGCAATATTTATAGATTATTTCTGCACAAAATGTTTTTTATATTACAGTTTGTTAAAGTTATATTACAAATAAATTGAAATGACTTTTCTATTTTTCTTTGGTTATAATCAAGCCTCGCACTTGGTTATAATTATTTATGCCTGCTATAACTTTTCAAAATGTATGGATTTTGGATCATAAAGCCAAACAATAGAAAATTATAATTAAATGTGTATTAAATATTTATAGATTATGCATTATTTTTAATATTGTTTGACTTATAAAAAAAAAAAACAATTTTTTACTATTGTAAATGAATGTATATTTATTATCAACGGTGGATGGTACTTGCATACACTAGAAAAAGTATGTAAATTTTTCCTATTTTAAATATATTCCAAGGTCAAATTATTGACTACAATTTGTTTGTACAATTTTTAGTTATTTACTGCTAGGCCACATTATTATTGTATGAAAATGTACAAAGTCATAGATGAATCAAAGTACGTAAAACATAATAAATTACTCGAAGTGGTATTAGAAATAGAACAAAATTGATTAAAGAAGAATTTATCAAAGAATTCTTTCCCTTCATTCCCCGTACTGTTCTTTTGTTTATTGTAAGGCGTATATAACAATATAGATCTAGTAGTCAAAAATAAAACAGAATTTCTGTATACAGTATATATAAAGTTATTTATATATGCATATTCAGAGGGAAAGGATGACTCCTTAAATTATATTATAGGGGGAAAATCTGATGCTAAATTAGTAAATAGGTTTTAGAAGTTTAAAAATAATATAAATAGGCTAAGCCTAGCCTATATCTGTAATAAGATAACTCCTAGATTTAAAAAAATTGTATTGTCCTTATTATAATTTAATTATATGAAAAGGGAACATATGTTTGAATGCTATTATTCTTTACCCAAAAGAATGGTAGATTACATAATTAAAAATAAACAAATACGCCTAACTCAACTCAACATTAGCGGGTTTTATCAATTTGTAAAAAAATGTTCTCAATTAGAATTGATATTGACTAATTTTTTCTTTTGATATAATATATAATTAATTTTAAGTTACTTTATAAGCTGGATAATAAATTCTGTAACTACTGAATTAATTAATTAAGTGTTAGGACTACATGTTTTGAAATGTTAATGAATGCACAAAATGTCTTAAAATAGATTATAAAATTTGGTTTAATCCAAGTACGGTAGTAAAATTATTAAAATATACCTTAATGGTTATCTTATTAGGAATTGACTGTGATTTAATATTATTGTAAAACATATTTATCAGTTGTTTTTGCGAACCTTAACAAGTTTAAAAGTATTAAAGTGTTAATTATCTTTTAAATTATAATATAGACTACAGTGTGTTCAACAAATTGTATTAACATTTTGCTAATGTTCATACATTTAATTTAAAAAAATTAATTAACAAAACTGAATTTAAAATGTAATTATGCAACTATATTTCTAACTACAATGATTTATTGTTTTATTCGTTCATAATGTATTTAAATTAGAAAAAGATAGAATGATAATAGAATAACCACAGTGCTTGGTTTTCATAAAAATAAGAATATGCTGTTAGTCTTAAAACAAATAGACCCTATTTGTTCATTATTCAATTATGTTGTTTTTAAAATTAAATTATTTCAAGAATTGTGATTTTATTAAGAATTTCATTGTGACATGTAAAATATTAATCTTAAAAGTATGTTTTGAATCTAACTATTGTTTTTCAAATAAAGATTGGAAATTCTTGAATATAATAAATTTAAGAGGGTTTTTGATATTAGAGGGAAGAATATTTCTTGATGCTTACTTCTGTGTCATACATGCTACTTTTAATTTTACATAAGTACGGTAGGCTACCTGTTAGATTTCCGTAAATACCAAAAAGTTTATGACAGCTTGTAATCATATTTTCATAAATTAAAAACCAATCAAAACTATAAAATGTTGTATATAATTTTACTCAGCATAACTAACATGTTTATATGGGGGGGGGGGGGGATAAACAATAACAAAATTAATCATATATAAGAGAAAAAAAGTTATTTAAATTTATTATTTTCACATAACACAGCTTTCACAAATATTATTGATATTCAATTCCATTCTATACAAAAAATTCATGATTTTATTGTGAATAAGAATATATAAATAGTTTGCACAAATTATTTACAAAATTAATGTAAACACAAAATATGTTGTTTAAAGGCTAAACTCACATTCATATTGCTAAGAAAGAGCATAAAATAAAGGCCCCTAGCCCTCTAATACTAATAGTGTCAGGGTCATAAAAAACAACATAATAAAAATCAGCTTTATAAAAACAAGGACTGCTTTTTATATACGGTAGGTTTACAGACCTACAAACTAAATTCTAAAATATTGCTCCATATCATTTGAAAGATTGTATCTTTAGCTGTCAAACATTACTAAAAAAAGTCGAACTGGATCAAAATTGAGACAATAGTAACAGATTGAACAAAAACATGGTTGACGTTCTAAAAATAAAGAATGGTATTATAGAATAGGGCATGATGAAATATTAAAAAAACAGTTTAAAGGTTAAGAAATTTTTTGTATTGGATTGGTGGGAGTTGGTAGAACTCCATCGTCAAAAATTAACATCACACTTATATTTTCCTAGAGTGGTTTATCAATTTATAATTGAAATGACCTTCAGTTGTCAGATACTATGACTTATTCAAATTATTAACTTGAACTCAGTTATTGTAATAAACAGAAACATGCTTTCATAACATTCAGCGGACAGTGTCGCTATCTCTCGTAATATATGGATTGCAACTATCGTGATATAACAACTATATTAGATATTATCAAAAAGCAAAATTTATTTAGTGACTTTGAATCACAGTATCTTCAGAAATATATCTTGAAGCCAGGTCTGATTGGTCCAAATTCTTTAATAAAATATGGAAAAAATAAAGGTGTAATAAACTTTACTTTGAATCACTTTATCTCCGAAACTAACTTATCTCCATGCTGAAATAAAGTCGTTAATTTTTTTTGTTCAAAATGGAGAATAAAAAAGTATACCAAGAATATTGTGATTAAGATTTTTAAACTAAAATCGAAAAACAACAAAAATGTTCCTTATATTATTATTTTTTTTTTAAAGGCATTTTTCAAAATTAAACTAGATATTTTTGTCAAAATACACAGAAATGAAATAAATTTAATGGTAAATGTTTTTCAGTTTTTTAAACCCCTTTTTCACCATTGAAAGCACCTTAAAAGCACTCGAAAAGGGTCTAGAAGGAATTCGCCCTGAAATATTTTCAGAGGAAGATTAGATAATCTTTTTTTTTGACAAATAACATAGAATAATAATCCAAAAATTATTTGTATAATATTGAGTAAAGAACCAATAAACATTGACACAAAGTGTAATTGTATTCAAAATTATTATTCGTTGCAATTGCAGTAACAATTTATTCAAAATATTTTATGTTTGTTTGTTTCATTGTTTCAATATCTAGAACTCTAAGCAGTTTTAAAGCTATTATTTTAGTATTTTTAATTATAAATATAACAATTACTCCTCAATGTAATTAGTTAAAAAACAATAAATAGGTAATTTATTAAAAGGTTGAAAATGTTTGTAATTCTTTAAGAGAGTAAACAATTTTTTTGTTTTAAAATATGTAACATTAGTTTCTCAGTAATTTAAATTAAATAAATAAAAGTATAAATGTTTAACATTTGTCCTATTTTCAATAATTTATTTAAAATCTCAATTGGTTGAGTTTAAAAGTTATTCATTAGCTGGTATAGTTTCTAAATAATCAAATAAAAGAAAATTGAAATAACCAAAGTATTTTTAAAATCCAACTTTTTACGTAGCCTCTAAATCAGTTCAGACACTTGTGCTCCCACTTCTTACTTAAGTTCTTACTTAAAATCCTTCTTACTTAAGTTCTCCATTCAGCCAGATGAGTACATTTCTTTATTTTAATATACAATAAAGTTGGGAAGGAAGACAGTATATAAATAATTATTTACTATTAAAATACATAATTTTGTTTTAAAAGCCTATTTTGATGAGAATACAATTTAATAAAAAATAGGAAACAATCCAGTTGTATTCATTTGTTAATTAGATTCTCAGAAATATAAACTAAAGTTTTTTTTTTTAAGTGTGTGTGAAAGTGTAAATCCTCACTCAATAATCTTTATTTATTTCTCAGTACTATACTTATGAAACATGCTGACATTTGATTTTTCCCTTTTTTTCTTCATAATAAGCAGATTCTTATCTCTTGCCTAACACAAGATAAAATATTGCATGTCATTTGTTATAAACTAGTTATATATGAACACATGTTTTTATCAGATGTAATTATCTTAACTGTGTGATGGTGTGGATTGATAACATAATGTAGGCTTTTATCCAAGAGAGTTTTTGTTTGTTTTTATTACTTTTATATATTACATGAATTCGGAATTTGAATGTTATACATTTCTGTTAAAGAACATAAATAATTTACACATTTTAATTATTTAGTTTGGATTATTAACTTCAGTAAGTTTGCCTGAAAATGATAACATAGCTTGTAGTTTAAACGACATTATAAATCAGTTACTATATAAAAGAAAAATGTAAAGGTTTCTCTAATTGGTCCTTCGAAAAATCTTAATTAAATCTGTACAGAGATAAGAAGAAAACTTTTGAAGTTTAAAACTATTTAATATAACTAATTTATTTATAAAAGGCTATCCTACTTTCAAGAACGTAATTTTCTGATTTGTGCATTTAGGTATTGAAATATTCACAATACCAACTCAAAACTGATTCATGCATTGCAATCTTTCCTCTTTCTTATCGAAATGCAACAAGTGGGAAATTTAAGTTAAAAAATCCAAACTATAATTTATAGAAAACACATTTTAAATTGTTAATATTACCTAATGATATATATAAGAGGAAGGGTATATATATATTAAGTAGTTGAAAACCAGTCAATCATATTAATTGAAAATGCATTTAAATTATTAAGAAGGATTGTTACAATATGTTTATTATTTTATTTAAAATTTACGTAATAAGGAAGCTATATCATGATTGTAATAAATTTGCTATATTGTGTTTTTGATGGATATAAATCTTTTAGAATTTATATGAACACTTATATCATTCCAACCCGTCTGTGGCATATCTCGCATTATCCCAAGAATGGGCAACCTGTTTGGTCAAAATTTTTTAAAGTGAGTCCCAGATGGAACATTTTTGATTAAATGGTTTAAAATTGGGGGTACAGATGATATCTCAAGGCTGACTATTTTTAGTTGATAATTGTTTTATAGAATGGTTAGATCTTTTTGGTCATAATCACTTATGAGAGGGAAGAGACAATAAGGATTTTTCCCAAATTTAGGAAAATTTACATTAATGGTGTGTTTTATGAAACTTACAAAATTTCTGCATTTTGAAGCACTGAGTTTTAAATTTTGTAGTGTTTTTTTTTGTGTACATAAATGTAAAACAAAAACTATTAATAAATAAACAGTTATTACTTCTAAATTAGACTTACTAAATTAATACATATGCTAAAATAAATATATATATATATATATATATATATAATGATTGTAAAATAATCTATGAACTGTTTAACTACCATTGTTTTTAATTCTTAAATCTTCCTTGTTTATTATATTGTACTTTGTTAAAAAAAAAAAAAACAGCATTGTATGTTGTGATGTAATTAAAGAACCGCCTTGATGGTAATTTCTGATTTAAGAAAGCTACCACTTCCAAACTTTAAAAGTAATGAGATATCCTAGTCATAAATTGTTATTGTTTATTAGTGGATAAAGGTCATTTCACACAATCATAGCATGTAAAACGTTACAAAAGCAAAAATGTTACAATGGCTATGTTATGTGTATTTTCCTTAAGCCAGCATAAATTGTTAAATGAACTTTAAACTTTGTAATTATTTATTGTTTTTTATTTAAGCCGTCTAGATTAATTTGATTTATTAACAAATAACCCATATAAAGTAATATTTGAATTATATAACAACCATTGAAACATGAAATTCTCAAACATAGGGTTAATAAGTTTTGGCAGCAAGACAAAAAAATGTTATGTATTTACTTGTTATAATTTACTGGATTTTATTTTATTTTTATTTAGTTTTTAATAATGGGATGTTGTTAAAATTATTATGTTATATATTTATGCTAGAACCTACATAATTAATTTGAATATTTTTTCTGCCATTCCTAGCATTATCTTAATTTCTACTGACGTGTGTCGATTAAACTTCATATTAAAAAACTGGAAAATGTATGGTTTCGTCCCTATCTTATATAACCCACATAACTTCATCTCTCCTAGATTTTTAGGCTCCACCCTCTTCTGTGATTAGTTGACACTGTACTGTTATGCTATTGGTTAATGTTCGCAATTAAGAGATAAAAGTTACGTAGGTTATATAAGACGACTCCTTTGAGGATTCAAAGTAGTATTTAAATAGTTTTGGAAATGGAGTTCATCCGAACGCATTGACGGATGTTAATATAATCCTGCAAATAATAAAAGGCTGTACTCAAACTATTATAAGCAATTCATCTATTGGTTTATGTTTTGCTTTGTATAATAACACACATATTTATGATAAAGGTGTTTTCCTCACAATCAACTTATTACTCAAGTCTTACTTGTGTTTTAATTTAATACTTTCTCTCTAATCTTCAAAACCAAGTACTCTGTCATTGCCAAGAAGTATAAATGCTAATTGTCTCCTTAAGGTATAGAGTTAAACATTGGTTATTCCATATCTTTTCTTTGTACTGAGATAGTATCAAGTTCAAGCCTAGTCGGAAACCTTAGGTTACAAAATACATAAATGAACTGAGCCCTTTGTAATTTTTCTTATCAAAATGTAAAGATAAACTTGTATATTTGGCAGTAATTTGTTTATAAACATCTAAACTATCAGCCAGACCAATTTTAAATTGCCAATATTACCTAATGATTTTTATACACAAACATTACCTTAAGCTAATCATCATAATGATTTTGTGATACTCACAAATATATTAGAGTTTTCTTCAAAATTTGTCATTGCATACATGTAGATAAAAGTAAAATTAAACAGATTTACAAGCGATTTTCTAGGTCTTGTAACATGGAGCCACTTCAATTTTATCGCTTTCTGTGGTAGTGCATCCTAAGCAACAAAATAAAAACTAATACCCTAATTTATTTATTTCTCAGAAACCAACAAGCTGATACATACAAACCTTACTGTCAGATGCACTTAGTTTTAATTTATTTAAGAGTCTCATTTGTAAAAACGTTATTAATGTATTTATTTTTAAGGTCTGTACAAATATTTATTGTGTATATTTATGTAAAGAAGAAATGGTAATGTGTATCATTTTGTGTATTACTGGTATGTAAAATAAACAAATATATTATATTTTTAGTTATTTTTTGTATCCTTGTTTATACATAAATGTATGTATCAGGGTGTACACTGACATGGATGGAATACCTGGAATTAAAATAATAACCTGCAAATAGCTTTGAATTTCTGAACCTGTCGTTTTTAAGATTTGATTTTTAAAACTAATTTTCAGTAATTTTTCTCTTGAAATTTAATTGAATTTATCATAAAATAAATTTATTGTAAGATAATCCTATAAAAATAAATAATTTATTTAAGTAAAATAATATATTTTTGATAAATGTTGATTTACAAAATATTGTGATAAAAAACATTGACAATACTAATCTAATTTTGATGAATTGTTTCTATATTTTAGTCATGAAAAAACTCATCCACTCTCTTAGTGAACCGGTTTTAAAAGTAAAACAATTTTAAAAGGAGACAAAAACTGAAAATGAGACCAACTGAATTGTACCTTCCAAAAAATGCTCTAGAAATATTCCTTTGTAAGCTAGCTGACCCAGTGTATGAAATATCGTGTGGTTGGTAATACTTGACGCCAGAGACATGCACAAGAAGGAAGTTAAACGATACCAAACTACAAAAACTGCAACAGATTTGATTACTGATTAGTAGAAGGATTAAAAATATAGAAGTGAAACTTACACAATATCTATGCACACACCCAGTAAGAAACCATGTTAGGTTATGTAATTCTTAATAAGTATATGTACAATTTATTGAATATTTTAGTTTTATATTACAAAGTTTTCATAGATTCATATTTTATACAAGAGACAATTTATTTATGATAAGTAAAGAATTTAATTAATGTTTTTTTATTATAATTCATCTAAAAACCTATTAAGTATCAATTGTACCTCCCTATTTATTTATACACCTGATTGAATTAGGAGACACACACAAAAGCAGCTGGTCTGGCTGCCAGGTAGATGGCTCATACACTGGGCTGTTCAGTAAGCACCTGCTGATTTGATCAAACACAAATTTAAATGGCATATTTGAAATCTTCGTTAAATTTAAAAGAAAATGACACCAAACACGACATGAATATGATAATATATCCATAGTAATGAGTCCAAACAACATGCCGTATTGTTACAATAACAATTAAGGGACTAAGAGGTTTCTTTTAGAAAAAATAGCATTTAAAGTGTCGTCAACAAAGTTAATCCTTATATTTATATACATATATCATCATAATCATGTCGTTTATTGCGTCATTTTCTTTTAAATTTAACATCAAACATGCCATAAAATTTGTGATTTATCAAATCTGCTTACTGGAAGCCCCAGTGTATGAGTCATCTGCCTGGCCGGGCCGGTCAGACCCAGACGTTCGCGTGCGAGAGGAAAGGTCTCCTATCCATCAAGTGCCACGGCTGGTGGAATGGACTGTACAGGTGGTTAAGTTGGAATAATTATTCATTTTGAAATTAAATTTACGAACTAAAAAATCAATCAAAGGTTGTGTGTCTGAGAAAATTTTTATTTACAATCGCCACTCAAAATGATAGGCAATGAGAGAACATTTTATCAAGAAGTTCATTATCAGTGACGTAGATTGATTAGGAGATGCACCAAACAAATTAGCTTCCATCTCACTTCACACATTTAGTGAGATGAATAATGTCTGCTCATTCATTGGGAAAGGTAAAAAAATTTCTGTTGAGAAAACTACAAACAAAATCTATTTATACAGTATTGTTAGAAAAGAAAATTCACATTTCCACACAACTCTTATTGAACAAATGCACCCACTCGCTTTTAATTCATGTACAATACTCCCCTCATACTGCCTTAAAAATTTTCTCTGACATGAAATGTAATTTCAACTACAGACTATGAGAAAGATTGAACAAAAAAATCTCATCCTACTAAAAAATAAGAACTGTGCTGTTTATAGCATTAGGAAAGAGGAGATAAACTATTTCTGCAAAACATGTTAAAAAACCCCGAGCTTTCACCCTACTGATTATTAGGAACTTACATTAACAAATTACAAATCTTTTAATTTAAAATGTACACTTTTTTTCTTCTTTTTTAAATTAAGCAATTACTTAACGTAAATGTGTTATTGATTTAAAATTTTAGTTTCTGACCTCTTTTCTATAAAATATAAGTTTAGCAGAACAAATAAAATTTAACCAAAAAATTCCACAAATTAATTCTGGATCTGAGATGGGTCACTTTTAACCCGAGAAAAGGGTTAATCAACCAGTAGCTTCAGATCTGGGTTTAAATAAAAACTCACCAATTTAGTTATAAAATGTTAAAAAATGTGTATTTTAGTAGAAAACATACAATAAATGCAACATTAATGAGTTATACATAACAATATATAAAGAATATTAATATTTGAGCAACAGAGTATTGGTACCATCACAGAATCCTTAGACTTAAAGTTAGAAATAATAACCCATAGCCATATTATACAATAAAACAGATTAAATGTTAATTCAAAACACATTCATAATTTTTTATTGTAATTAGTCATTGGCCAGGATCAAAATGTTAACAACAAAATATTATTTAAATATCGCCAGGTGAACTTTCTCTTGATCCATCCAAATTATCGTCTTTTGGTTTAATTTCTGTAACTAAATCTAACACTTCTAATATTTTTTCATTAGGTAAATGATCAGCGGCACCATCTTGTCGGAAACTATGAAGAAGTTTCCCCCCTTGTTCTACAATTAAAGCACCACCATTTTGTAAAACATCGCCTTTTAGATTCCATTTAAGATTGGAAGCCTTGCCCTGAAAAATAATCTTAACTAAGGTATCTCAAAACATTAAAACAAATTTGACTTAATTTATTACCTAAGCAGAGTCTAATTTACATCTTAAGCTACTAAAGAAAATTTACTTAGGGTGAGAAATCTGATTATTGAACATGATTTGGGTAAATGAAAATATTGGCTAGAACAAAATGGTTTATTACTGAGAACAAAAAAAAGTTTTGTGTAGTTTAAAATTTCTGCACCACTCCCATATTTCATTATTATAGGGCCGATTTTAATGACTGAGGTGTCAAATATTAAACAGTGTTACCTGAAGATTTGCCGAAAATTATTCATTTTCCTTGGAAACACTTATTTTGTAATAAATTTATCATTTAAATAATATGCTTGTTATGGGTAAATAACATGTTTTACAACAAAAATAATTTAAAACAGCTGTTATAAATTCTCATATTATGTGTTATTTTGTTTCAGAATTTATAAGGGCTGTATTAAAATTATTTTTTTTAAGTTAACTTATATAGTACTTACTTCATGTTGTGTTGTGATTGATTGCTTACATTTCGAAAAACTAAACAGTTTATATGGTTTATTGTTAATGTGTGACAATTGGAGCGGAATTTTTTATCTTACAAAAGTTAGCGACCTAACTGTACAGTTTATATGGTTTATTATAAATGTGTGAGAGCTTAGATATTTTAAATCCCAGCTGCAGGAAGACTGCGTGGAAACTGTCGAACACTTATTGGTTGGGAGGAAAATGTCAATGACATAAATCAAAGAGCACTGAATTGTTAGTAAACAAACAAGTTCAACTTTTTAATGCCAACATGAACCTCAGACCTGGACATTATTTTAAAGTTGGACATTTAAACTGTTAAAATTCATAACGGGAAACGACTAATTTTATTAAATTTATTTATTATAAAAACACCCCTAAGTAGCTTGTAATGTTCCACATTTTTGGCTTTATGTTGGGTTAGTACTTTGTTTAATATGTGAAGTACAGTAAAAACTCTCTAATCCGGATTAATGTGGCACCGGCTGATCTGGATATCGAAAAATTCGGATCTCGGGGTGGCTATTTTTATATAGTTAAAGTGGTTTTAAATGTGAACAAAATGTAGAAAATTTACGTTTTTAGCGCTAAAACGCGTTGCGCTTACGATAAATTGTAGCTTTACCACACTATTCTAAAAATTCACTATGGTTTTTCAAATTACTATAATATATAGACGTTACGTTTTAACTGTACTAATATGTAATTTGCCGGTACGGTAACCGGTAACAAAAGTAACTTACCGAACACAACAAAAGGTAGGTTAACTAAATAAATATTACAATAGCTATGTTTAAAAATCTATTTATTTTAAGCTGAATGAGGCTCAGCATAAAGTACACAAACAACAATTAATTAGGTCTACAGTGTTAACTAAAAATATCAAACGAAAAATGAAGATTAGAAAATAAAACAGTACAATAAATACGTACAGGATTGTATACGTGAAATTTTGATGAACGTACAATAAATGTTAGTTTTCATTACAGTACAGTAATTTGTACTCATGTCAGTTTTTATTTAAAAAAGATGTAATGGTAGCTTGCTTGGCTCGTTGAACACGCTTCTTAGATGTAATATCTCTCCATCTACGAAAAAGAAGGAGATCGGCCGGTGAGGATTCTTCTTGTTCTTCCACGTAGTCTATCAGCTGTTCAAGTGCTTGAAAAGCTTCGCAATGAGTCATGATTTGTTTTTGAATCCGAACCGCACTACTGCCCAGTGCCCAGCTCAAAAACATCGTTCACTACTATTCGGGCCGAAAATATTATTTTTGTATAGAAAATTGTATTTTTATTATTTTTTATACGATGGCCGGATATCAGAGATCCGGATCAGAGAGTGTTTACTGTATAACTACACTATGATGTACAAACTTAAATCATACAGGTATCACCATTGCATATCGGAATGAAATACAGATGGATGGAAAAATTTGAAAATTTGTTTAATGTTGTAGACAAGAGAGTAAATGGATCGTATGAATGAAAAATATTGTTAAAATAGGATTTTAGTATTAAGAAACCATTGTTAGTAATTATACATATTAGTTATGTAAGAAATAATTAAAATCAGAAACATTCAAATGTGTTTTAAAGCAGTGCAGTGTTGTGTGATGATGTTTTCTGGGGGTATCTGCAATTAGCGATGACAATTCGCTAACTGGACTGACCAATGCAGTTACTTTCAGATCTGGAGGTGTTAGTATGATTTTTGGGAGGAAAACGCTCATCTTCGTCCAGTGACAGAAGTTCTGTTTTTGTCTCTCTCTCTCTAACACGAGACCCTCTCATTACCAGAATGGTACGAAAAATTACCAGAGCGACACTTCAAATGAGCAGAATCATAATAAGACAATTTTAAACCTGAATTTAATTAAATTTAGTGTTGCATCCTCGCTATAATGTGCCTAAGTTGTACTTCAAAACATATATATTTTCACATAAAATATATTATTTGGTTATCGCATAGTAAACGATAACAAAAAACTAAAGAAACATTCTAGTTAGAAAATTAAAATCTTTGAGGAAAAGACTATCAATTTTGTAATATTTCTTTACAAGCTGAGAAAGAATAATCTAAAATAACTCTATGACGTAATGGGTTGTACCAACTGAAAGATCTAAACTTCATCTTCCTAATAGTGTAAAGATCCTTTACAAAATATCAATGTAAGTAATCAATTTCCTATTTAGTAAACTGCACCGAAAGAAAAATGAGTCTGGTTCGGTTTGGTTACTACTTTGTAGAATGAGTATATCTCGTAAACTATATAACTTACGATAATTTCGAATTCGGAAGAGAAAGAAAAATACTATATAATATTGTCAACTTGTGGTATTTGGACAAGTATTACCATTCCGTAAAATCATATGAACACTGAGCACACATTTTTCTATATAAACGCCGTCGCGTCAAGTGAGGTGATCTAGCGGAATGGTCGTCAACTTTATTGAATTCTTGAATTTTTACTTTTCGAGAGAAGGATTTTGGTATACATGATTATGAAAGATTGAAACATCACCTCTACAATGATATATTATACATTTTGATAAAATAATATCTACTACGGATAAAAGTTGAATTGAAAAAAATGTAATTTTTAGCGTGTAAAAATGACTTAAAATTCTTGATTATATATAATAAAAACTATAACAGATAGAAAGATTTGGAAAGCACAGAGCGAAAGAGAAAGATGTGATCTATGAAACAATGTTATGTTAGATCTGTTTGACAGAAATATCGATTTGGGAATATTAGAGAAAAATGATGTCATTTTTATTTACAACTGCTTAGCACAAATCTTTAACTTTACGTATCAAAAATATGCAAAATTTACCAATTTTTGGAATATTATTTGTTTTTTTGCATGATTATGCATCTACGGAACATTAGCTTTTAAACAGTATTTTATTTATTGTGATAGGACGATTGTAAGTGGGCGAAATGTTGAATTGCAAAATACGAGTTTTTGGGTTGATGAACTAATCAAGCGTCACAGATCAACTCAGGCCTGGGACGATCGCCAGATGGAGGGTTAATAGTTCTCATATGTCTACCATGGAGATCTCAATTCCCTGAAAGCTCTCTTCCACCAAGTATGTTTGGCTATCTTCCAATCCCTCCAGCGTCTCTCCACCTAGGTTCAATCTCCCACTGCTCGATTAACCTTGTTTTTTGCCATCCAAGGGTTTAATATACTAGTCTCACCTTCATGAGCTTTACGTCTCTTACAAGCTAAGCTATTTCATCATTTTTACAAGTCTGTCACAATAATTGTTTTTACTCTGGCTTCTCCAAAAGAATTTAGATAATTTATTTAAATATATATACATTTTTTTTTGTTTTGTAACTAGTTATACCCCTAACACAACCTTGAACATTTAATAACTAGTTTGTAATTATTCCCTAAAAATGTATGTGTGACAAGAACCTACCTTGTTATAACCATTCCGTCCCTCTTTGCTCACAATATACCATAAGATACTGAAGTAGTTATATCTCTTGAAGTTCAGCTTGGAATACACTTTCTTATTGAGATCAATGTAAAGGTCTGCAACAGAATATCATACTAATTAATAGATTAAATTAATCAAACATACAAATTGTTACTTTATAAAAACTGGGGTGATTTAAATAAAAAATTATTTACAGGAAAAACATACTACATATTGAGGGACAAAGTTACTTGGTTTCTTAGCATTAATCAAGCTACACATGTTCCTTGGGTGGTGCTAAATGAGTATTTATTTGGTCCTTCAATATCTAATCTACTGATCCTACGCTGTTCAAAAGGAGATCCTTCTGAAGCCTCACACAAGTCGTCATACAAGAAGTATCTTCCAACAATCAGCGAAACTACAAAACGTATAAAGCAGACCCTTACCTATCTAAAAGTCCTTAAAAAAACTATTGTGCTTCAATGAGAACTGGGGAGTTCATGTGCGAGTTGAGGAAAATGAATTAGCTGATAAACTAGGGGAGAAGGGCATTGAAGTTCATGTAGGTCAAAACCCACTGGCGGTGAATTCTGCTAAGAAAGTTATTCTGCAGCAGAACATATAAAGGGGGAAAATGGGAAAACATTACAGAAGATTGAAAAATCTAGAGGAAGGAAACTCTGGCAATATTTAGACTAACCATCTCACAAACATATATACGCATCTATCAAGCAAATATACCATCTGCCGCACTCCTGATTTGATCATGAGTCTGACCACCTAAGAGGCTAACTTGGCTAGGCTTTATAGTTGGAGAGCTGGTGGCCATTTTGTTCAATTCAATTTATACCTCGTGAAACTGATCTGTCACCAAAACTCCCACGTTTTTTTTTTACTCTTCTTGAAATTTTGATAGCTCTTTTCATACTGAATAAAGTCTAAAAAAATTTGACAGACTGTTTAGACCTTGCAAATCGGGTGGCAGACGATTTTTTAATTTACAAAATATACATTAAATTTATTTTATACCATCTGCCATTTCAACGATAAATGTTGAAGGGTATTCTGGGATGTCTAACATCCGGGGAGAGCGAGAGTGTTATGTAGGCGCGTGAGTGTGAGCTATTTGAGAAGGCGTATCGCCATGTTCACTGACGTCACCACGCTACTTTAAATTTCATTTCTAACATATTTACAATAAATAATCTATAATTTTTATTAATTAATAATTATATGTCATGTCTCTTTTAAAACAAATAAATTGTTACAGATGTTTACTTTTTGTTCAAATAGTCAGGTTATTTTTACAGATTTGATATCTGTAGTTGTTATACATTTATCAAATTGGTGTTTCAAAAAACATTCTAAACTATCCTGCAATTTATGAAAATAAATATTACACAAATATTGAAAAGATATGACCAAGATCCTAAGAGGTCCAATTTTCCTTTAACAAATAATTAATTTACTGCAACATAAAATAAAAAGTTTTACAAGCTGTAATAATTTACAACTAAAAATTCAAAACTTAAAATATTTCCAATATAACCATTTTAGGAAAAAAAAAATTTTTTTTAAAGTTTGTATTGAAAAATTTTATTAGGTAAAACAAGTCTTACGCTCCAAGTTTTCAACTGAATTTGTTTCCATACTCAAAGTAGTGACATTGGCAAACTGAATTAGGCTATACACATTTATTGACAAATCATGTAAATTAAAAATAACACCAGACGGAGAACTGATTCTTGAGGGATACCACATCTCAGTTGGGTCTGTTTAGACAGCCTTTCTGCAACGATAAAACACGTTATGTTCTATTATAAATAAATGAGTTCAACAACACTAATGGTATTCCTCAAAGACCAAGCCTTTCACATTTATTAATAAATAAACTGAAACTGACAAAGTCAAATGCTTTGAAAAAGTCTAGAAAAATACTCATAACTTTTCATTTTTTCCAAGATCTCCATTAAAAAGTCCCTTAACTCGACTATAGCATCTATTGTTGACTTTCCTTTTTGAAACCCATATTGACCACTATAAAGGATTTTTGATTTGTCTAAAAAGTTAAGAACCTAAATTAAAATAGTTTTTCAAAAATTTTGTTGAATACCAATACCTGTAATAAAGAAATAGGTATGTAATTGTTAATGATATCTTTTCCGCTCATTTAAAATAATGGGTAGACCTTAGCAGATTTTATAATGGCTGGAAAATACCTTCAGAGAATGAGGCTTTAATTAAAATTTGAAGAGGTTTGATGAGTTCCTCAGAACATTATTCCTATTGACCAACTCTTGTTCTATTCACACCCTAAGATTATTGGAGTATTCAAGGGCTAGGTGATCTTTATTTTAATAAATATAGAGTTTGTTTTACATGTAATGTTTTGAGGTATCAATTCAAAAAGTGGTTTTTAAATGATGTCTGTCTGTTGTATGTTGTGTGCAGTATAGCTCAAATACATAGACCGATTTCAATAAAATTTGGTATATGGGTACATTCTGGCCATAACACAGTATACTTTCTTTATTTTTTAATAACTTTAAAATGGAGATAAAATGTAGCTGCCATAAAATAAAAACAAATTTGAGTTATAGTTTTGTTATTGTAACTCATGTATTACTGAGGATGTCAGATTTTTTTTATCTGACAAATTGTTTGTTTATTTTTGTAGATGGGTGAGTGAAAAAGTTTGTCAAATGTTTTTGAAGAGTTTATTTTAAATTCACATTTATTTATTAAAACATTTTGTTTATAATTCCGAAAACAAATATATTGAACAATTAAATTTGAAGTCATTAGAATGTCAGACTTCCAATTTTTGGGATAATGTATACAAATTTCAAGTTCTTACTATTATTCCTTTATGTGCCCCAAAATATAAATGCATACCCAATAAATACGCAATGAAAAATTTAACTCTAATTTCTATTGACCAAACAGTAAACACAATGTTCTAGATCTTTTTTAAAAAAACAGGATATAAATGCTAGATTTATAATCTGAAGTAGTGACTGGTATTTTTGATTTAAAATCTAGGCCATCGTATCAGATTATATTTAATAAAATCACATCTTACCACCATCTAAATATTTGCCTTCTTCAAATTCTTTTACTCCGAGTTCTTCTGGTCCAACTCCAATGAGCCGAATTTTGTTTTCTCGTAAAGTTTGTGCGATCTGGCTGACTTCTTTTGCCCAAAGTCGACAGTAAAGACATCCCCAGCGACGAAGGAACAAAATCACACATGTCTTGTCTTTCCAAACAGATTCTAATAACTCGCACTACAAACAACATATAAATAGGTTAGTTTACACATAATTTGACAATCACAGTCTATACAGCCTAGATAGGCTACTAATGAGAAGAATTAATTCTAAAATGTTTTAACACAATAACTTAACATGCTTTATAGAGGACTCTTCTGTAAAGGAACCACCAGAACTTGAAACTTGACATTGAAAGACTAAAGAACTTTTAAGTGGCCACATTTTTCTCCCCTCTCTTAAAGAAGGATCCAAATCTTCTGATGCTTTTAGAGCTTCTTTGCAGACACAAAATTAATGAGATTCTTCAATTTATTAACTTTTAGCAATACAAATGGTGCAAACAATGCATCATCATAATAAGTTTAACTTAAGAGTTAAACCAAAGGGATAAACAGAATGATATGAACAGGTACTTGGCGTCAGAATGTTTCTACACTCAGTACGCAACCAGCCGTGGTAGCTAGAGCATCGTTCCTATTGTATATTTTTTTTACAGTGGAGTTTTAAAATGAGAGCTGTGATTGAAAATCCCGCCATTTGTGAAGTGTGTGGTGTGATAAGGTTTTTGTTGGTAAAAACTTGGGTAAAGCACGTCAACTGTGCAACAAAACGGCAATCGATGGAATGGGGTCACACGCATTCGCCCAAGAAACCGAAGAAGTGTCTGCAGACGTTATCAGCAAGAAAAATCATGGTTACTGTGTTTTGGGACGCACAAAAGTGATTTTCGTTGATTTTCTTGAACATGGCCAAACAATCAATTCTGAGAGGTATTGGGAAACACTCCAAAAATTAAGACGTGCGATACAAAACAAGTTTCGGGGGAAACTTAGCGGAAAAGTTTTGTTTTTCCACGACAACGCCCGTCCACACACGGCCAAGCGTACCCAAGAGCTCTTGGATGGGAAGTTTTCAATCATCCACCGTACAGCCCGGATTTGGCGCCGAGCGATTACCATCTGTTCCCAGTGATGAAGACATGGCTCGCTACACAACGCTTTGACACTGACGCTGAACTCCATGCCGGTGTAAACCATTGGTTAAACTCGCAGGCGGCAGATTTCTACAAAGAGGGAATTGAAAAACTTGTACCACGTTATGATAAATGCCTTAATTTATATGGCGATTATGTATAAAAATGGCTTAAGAGTTTACGTTCAAAATTTATATAATAAAAATTGGTTGTCTTCACTTTGTTTATATTTTATTTCAAAACGTCTGTTACTTTCTGGATAGTCCTGGTACATTCGTCAACTTGCGTGGAGGTTGGCAATCTTATCTCCCAGTAGACAATCCACTGTAATCAACATATCGGACGAATGACTGAATCGAGGCAGCTGTTTTGCCCCCGAAAAGTTGCACAATATTGTATACAGCGTGTGTTGCAGGTCTCAGATACAGCATTTTTGAGTCCCATCTGAAATGGGATTCTTTGATACAATGTTGTGCAACATTGCTAGTGTGAACGTGTGTTGCGGGGCAGTCCAGCATAGTCACTGTTGTTAGTCTGATGTTTTTATTGTACAGTGTAATTATGTGGACCACAGAAATAACAATAAAACTAATTCTAGACATCCACGTAAACAATTGTTTGTAGCACATTTTTGATTCTGAATATAAGAACAGGGACAAGCGAGCTACTGCCATGACTCGGTTAGCAGAAAAATACAAAGTTTCAGTCGGTGAACTTGACAAGAAAATTAAATTAAAATTAAAATTTTTAATATACGTCTACAACAACAATTGTAATTATTTAGGCATTTATAATAATAACAGTACGTATCAAGAATAAAAAATAAATCAAAAAATTATTTACATTATAACATTTTTAGAACAAAATTGTGTATACATACTGTCTATAATAACTGAAGAACTTATTTTTATATTAATAACATAAAAGTAACAAAATATATAACTAACAAAGAAATTAGTATTTATAGAATTTATACAATAAGGAAAGGTAATAATATTCAGACAAACTTTTAAAAGTGATGGAAATGTAGATGAACTGAAATACCTAGGTATTGATAAAGTTATAAATCTTAAAATAACAACTACAAAAATACCTTAGGTAAAGAACAGGTGACATTATTTCAAATTTTATCCCACTTGCACGCCACTGAACCTTTTTCTGTAACAAAATTATCCCAAAATTTGTTTCTAATTTCATGTGCATTTTCTGGCGTTTCTCTTGGTGTATTTTGTACCCCCGTCAGTGATTCCGATTCTTCAATTAATGATCACCATCCAATACATATGAGATTTCCATCAGAGTCTTCAATGTCAAATGACCCAGGGGGAACTACAACCTTCTGGATTCAGTATCTTACTGTAAAAAATTGTGGAAGTATGCGCATGTAAAAGCCACAGCCTCTACTTTCTCAGCGTGCAAACCAATTTCAATTATTCGCCAAGGCACGACAGTCTGTAATTGAAAATTTTGTACGATGTACAAAACCCTGGAATATGTGGATATGGTTTCATGACATTCTGCGATAAAGGGAATGTGTCATCGGAAACAAAAATTAAAGGAGTGAAAGTTGGTCTTTCAGGTAATACCATGGATTTTGGTAAAGTTCCCTTTTATTCAATTTTTTATGTAAAGTCGTAAAACTGAAAACACCACCGTCTGAAATTCTACCTTGACATCCTACAACCAAGTATAAAATATTGTAATAATTGGCATCTGCTACAGCAAGGCCAACAATGCTGTAAAAACCTTCATAATTGAAGTACAGATTTTCACTTCGATCGGGTGACACAATCTGTATGTGCTTGCCATCTATACTACTAAGATAATTTAGGAAATTCTATCTCTTCGAAAAGTATTGAACTACATTTAACCATTCACTGCTAGTTGTACGACTCTGAAACAATGACAAAAATATATGTTATTAAATTTAATAAGTGAGTACAAAAATAATATATAAAAGTATAGCTACAAACTTACTGACGAAAAAGAAAACAACACTTACATTATGAAATAAGTAAAACGATATATTATTATTATAAACCGCTTACTGTTTCAGGTGACTAATACATCCGATATAGATGCCAGTGTAAGTGAATCACAAAGGCTTGAGGAGGATGAAAATCAGTCACATATTTCTGAAGTAAGTTCTTTTCAAGTTCCCAAAAGTAAGTAAAGCTGCATTCGCTGATATGTCAACGGACGCAGTAAGATACATGAAAACTCTGAGCAATGCAGTGACGAAACATGATTCTTTCACAATTTTTAGAGAATTCGTGGCAAACTCATTGCGCTCTAGTGGGGGATCATTTCTAGAAGTAACTATGGCAAAACAGCCATTACCGAAATTATTTTCAACCTACAGAGAGGTTTATATTTAACTGACAGTCCAACACAGCAATACAACCAGCCACATGAACATATCTCAACTAAACACTTGGACATTGAGTGTTCATGTTATGTCACAGAGTTCAATTCCATTGCTTGCGCTTCCGATTACAATGTACAATCATTCCTAACAAACTTGACTTTGATTATTTTGTTATATGTGTCCAATTTATATAATTTTAAACTTTATTTTTGAAACTTTAAACTCCTTTTAACAAACTTCATACTATGTGATATAATTTTTCGTATATTTTTAAACGTAGTCAAGTTATATAATTTTTCTATTAATTCATAACAATCTTTTCTATATTAACATTCAATAAAATTTAAGAAAATATAAAAGTTGCAGTTTTACGACTTTAAACTTACCTTAACATGTTCTTTCAAGACAATGATGAGGGCTTCACACACTTCTGGTACGAATTCCGATATTGCTTGCTTTATATCTTAAATGTGTACATCAAGGCTAGTAAAAGAATCTCCACTTGCCTACCTCTACTTGCAGTATGTGGAACCGGAGCGTGACCACAAGTTTTAAAGTTGAGGAAAATGATTCTCTGTACCGGGTGATCTTTTTGGAAATTTTTTAACAGTAGCTTTTTCGAAATCAACAAGTTTCATCCTCGTGAAATTCCTGCACCCACTCCCATCCTTTTACTTCAAAGTATTAAGAAGATCTAGACTGGGTTCGTTGCTTTTAATAAATGATGCACCCACCATCGTTTTGGTTTTTGTTTAGTAACATTTTGGGAAAGTACTAAAAGAGGAATGGAGAATACTGCCGGTGGCAATTCCCTCAACATTCTTAATTAAACTATCCCAGTAGTGTGGACACTGAAGATTGTATTGCAGAAGCTCAACATTGTGCCACAATAGTTTTGCAACAAAGACGTGCAACAAAGAATCCAAGTGTGTACTAGACATAATGTATGTAATTATTATAAAATGTACAACCAAATTTTTTTTAAGCAATCTTATTATGAAACTATTAACACATCTAATAATAAAATTAAAACTATTTGGTCTCTTGTAAAGTCTGAACATGGTAGTCAGAATAAAAGCTTGAATCTCTCAGATTTAGAAATTGGTACAAAGCGTTGTAAAAATGAGCAGGAAATTGCTAATTATTTTAATAACACAATAACTTTATTTAATGGTAAGACATCATTGTGATTTCAATTGATAATGATAAAAATAAGTGAATTTGATTTACAATAATATTTTTTCACGTTTTGATGTTGTTATTGTACTCAATAGTTTATTTATGTTATTGGGTTGTTTGGTTAGGTTAGGTTATATTTTATTATTTGGTTTATTGGATTATTGAATTATTATTGACTAATACAGTTATCTCATGGAATTTTAAATGTTTCTAATTAATAAAAGTGGGGTTATTGGATTATTGTTTATTTTTTTTTCTTAAAAATATGTTTCCCCATCATAATATGATCAATTATCATATTCCAATACATTTCACATAATTTGAAGAAAAAAAGTGGGGGATATAACATAAAAGTACCCTTCAATATAGACATAAATTTAAACCGAAAAAATATTTAAACATACTTCATAAGAAACTTAATACAGCACATTTCCAAATATCCATCCTAAAGAGTACAGCAGATCTAAAAACTAAATTAATAATTTATCACAGAAGTTTTTGTTTAATAATCCAGTGTGGTATCTTACTGTGTGGTTGTGGATCACAGGTGTTGATGCAATTTTTAAAGTACAGAAAATCTATATCAGCTGTACTGTATGACTTAAAAAAAACTATTTCTTGTAAACCTCTGTTTAAAAAGTTGGATAGTTACGCTTCAATCTATGTATATTCTAGAGTCTATTTTGTTTTTTAAACAAATTAAAAAAATTGATAGTTTCTCAGTTTTTAAGAGGTAATTGAGGGGACTTCTGCTATCAAAAGCTTATTATAGAGTCAAGGATTATAAATAATAAATTTATGTAAATAGTTGTTAAGTTGAATTAAGACATAAAATTATTGTGTTATGAACTTGTATACGTATAGTATTAGTATATTTGGTTTTGTATTGTTTGTTAATTGTGTTTAGGACAATATTACCAGTTTTATAGCAATATCGTCAGTAGGGCTTGTGTTGGTAGTGGGATTAGCAGCTGAGGGTGATGACTTAGTTATTGTGTTGAACAAATGAAATGAATTCTTGTGCAAAATTATGTTTTTATTCATTTGATTACTGTTTCCTAGTGATTGATTTTTCCTAAAAGTGACTGTAGAAACAAAATTATAGGCAAGAAATTAATAATTACATATTATAATACATCTAAATAAAACTGAGTGAAATTAATAGTTTTTAACATCTGTTTAATTGCATAGATACACTCACTTTCTTCAATTATCAGCTTCCATATTCATATATAAAGCTTATAATAATAAATTACAGTGACTTATTAATTACGTAGGCCTATGTCATAATGTAATTACGTATGCCATACTAACTATTGAATGATACGAGAATGTATGGGTAGCCTATCAAAATCGCTAATTATTGTTAATTAGTGGTACGTTTGTTATTCTTTACTGACTGAAATTTGAGATATGGGCAGAAAACCTTATCCTCAGAAGCAAATGTATTAATTTCTCTATAACCAATCATTAAAAATGTGCAACCTAAGTAATCATATGTTGTAGTGTAATCATATGATAATCATATGTTAAGTGCGGAGGCTTTTCAATATCCAACACAATGTGCTATTAAGTACTAAACAACAGCATTGATGATCTTTTAACAGTTGGAATGGTGTTAAATTTAATGTTTACAAAAATTTCTGCTATTTCTTTTGTAAAAATAAGAAGTTTTTTTTTAAAGTGTGGAATGAATCTCCATCCTACATGATAAAATCATCATTTCTAACTTACTACATTTCATTGACGCTTATTTTTTGTGTTGCTTATTCATGTTCAATATGAATGACTGCTAAATCACTAAAGACACATGTGTATCCTTACTTATAATAATAAATAAATGGAACTTAATTAAATTTACTTTTGAATAATGTCACTCAATTGTACCTGTTGTACCTATAAGTGTCTAGTTTGAACATTTCTACCAACTTTTCAACAACATAAGTTAAAAAATGCTAAAATACATTTAGGTTTTATACCACAAGCATTTGATTTTCTTAAAATTTTGTCTGATAAAACAACACCGTTTCACAGCTTTCTGACTAAAAATATATCATTGATTTATTTTTATAAAATATCTTACCAGGATCTCTAGAATGTGTTTTGTCAATGTCTTAAATTAATATTAACAAAGTTTAAGGTAACCTACAGTTTTGTATAAAATGCCTATGTTCCCCGAGTAGTTCACATTCCTTGGCCATTTTGGTAGTTTTAATTTTCCCATACTAGTGATGAATAATAATGAATAGAAATTAATAAAACTAAAATAACATTTTTTTTTAAAATGTACAAATAAATTATCGATATTTAACTAGGATTGATCGATTGAATTTAGGTAATTTTAGGAGCTTTAACATTTATTTTACTTATCAATTCAGCTAGCCTACCAGAGAAATCTTTGTACCTTTTATAAGTTCAAGGATTCCGTTTTCAGTGTTGGCGGCTTCTTCCCTTGGCTGATGAATTTCATTTTCCTTCTCCTAGGCTTTTTAAAAAAAGTATAGGCCTAATAAAATTATAACTAAAACTCATTTTTTCATTTTCAAAATTCTATTTCTCTATGAGGCCTACCAGTAGATCTACCAAAACAATGGTAAATAGAAATTAAGATGACACTATTTCAAATATAAATGTATACCCAATCTTATCTAGCTAACAACCTAACCTTCCGTTCAGTAATGTTTTTACTCCTAACTTTTTGGAATTCTCCAGTAGGCTCTAGTAGTTCTCCTTATTAATCTATTGTAGAAAAGAAAGTTTGCAAAAAATTAAACAAATCAGAACCAACAACTTGTTATGAATATCTAGGCCTAAATATCTAATATGCAGAATCAAGAGGGTCTAACAATTAATTGAGGAATCGATCAAATAAACAGACAAAGTTAATACAGACAAATAATTATAAAGTTTGTTTTTCATTGCATATAACAACAAACTGCATTTCAACTCAACATGTAGACCTTGAATTACTGATAATGACTACATTTACACATAATTTGACATTGATTAGTAGGCTATAATTATTTACCTAGGCTACCTTATATTATGTATGATTAACCAACAAGTTTGAACAAAATATCCATAAACACGTTTTAACACGTTAAATAATCATGTTAAAATTAATTTACACACTAAAATTCACATTGCTTCAAATAATATTGGTAAATACGTCATTGTATCATGCGACTTCATAAAATGTTGATAATAAGGTTTTGTATATAAACATTGTATAATAATCTTTCACTCCAATAATGTACACTAGGTAATTTATTTTAATCATAGTTTAAAACAATTATAGATACAGCTTACCTCCCCTGTAGCGACGTTCTTAATTTCCATTTTTGCAATATCGTTTATTTCTACAGCCATCATTATATGTTAATTAATTAACTTTACACGAATCAAGGTTATGTTTATGCACTTTTGTTTACCAATGCCACCTTGCAACCACTCAACCACTTCCTGTCTCGTCTGATCAACGGAGACCACTGAAATAAAATCATGATTCATTGTAGTGGGGGAAATGATTTTGCGTAGCCAACCTACGCGCAAAACATCTATATTTAGATGTGTTAATAAAATATCAAACTTTTAATAGTTTATTTCAAATGGAGCAAAACTTTTATAAGAGAAGTTATTCATGAATTGAACATAGCTTAATAATGAAAATTATCCACTGTTTGAAAATGAAAGAAGGTAATTATTAAATTCAGAAATTAATGGTGTATGGCTTAGGGCAAATTTTATAGTTTTGCAGTTTTGAACACTGTAACGAACTGTCCGTTTTTAACAGAATTTTAAAATAGATTAAGCCTAAATTTATCTACTTAGTTTTTGAATTAATAGTTTTTAAAGTAAGAGAATTTGTATATTCTGCATATGTTTGTATCTATCAATCTATCTGTACAGTAAGTCCTAAGCAAATTATTTAATCTTTCCATTGAATATTTTAATTTTTTGGATTATGTAGCCTATAGTGTTATTACAAGTTTCACTAGCGGGAGTATCGGGCCTAAGCTGTGGAGCTTAACGTTCGTTGTGTTTGTTCACTTTAGTAATTTACCAATATTATTAAGGTTAAGTGATCTATTACATAAGCTGTAATAGTTTAATAGCTAATTTATAAAATATACTTTTAGGTAAATAGGTTAGATTCTATTTTGATTTCCAAATGAAATGTCGAGGGACTCTATTCATACAAGTAGTTTGACTACTATTTTTGACCCACATAAAGCCCTATCCAGCATACATGTATTTGTATGTTTTTATCAACATTGATTGTTTCTGAGGTACTTGTTAACTACATCCCCACTACTCTTTCGTATGATTAATGATGCTTATCGAAACAGATATATATATATATATATATATATATATATATATTTAAAATATATAATGTAATACTTAACTTACCTATTTTTGGCGATTCTTGCTACCACTTATCTAATATGTATATCCAAATTTCGTGAATGGGTTAGGTTATGCCAGTTTATGTTATATATATTCAGACTCATGAAATTATTCAGTTTAAAACCAACATAAGTTAATAAATTTTGATTCTTATTTTATTCGTACCTAGATTTTTAGTCAACTGATGCACAAAAAAATAATCGCATTTTTAATTAGTTTGGTGAATATTGGCATGCATATTATCCATATCGATAATAATTGAGTGGTGGGGATATCGTTAACAAGTATCGTTTCTGATAATAATTAAATGGAGAGTGAATATTTTTGTATACTATCAATAGAAGGAATATTATTCAAGACTTAGGCCTATTGGTATACCCAAACCATTTTGAAATTTTTATTTTGTTTTAAGTTACACTAAAGCTACTGTCCAAAATCATGTTCAGTAGAACGTGTAAACCAATTTTGATCAAATTTAGTACGTATTTTAGGGAAAGCACAAAATTATGGTAGTTGTCATTAAAAAAATTAAAAAAACTACTATTATCCTGAAGTGGGCTTTAACAATAATTTCATTGTGGTTTTTCCTTGCTGGGTTTTTTCAAAAACGAACCCTGATCTTTAAAAAAAGTGATATTCGTATAATTACTAGATCATAATATATGTACAGCTTCCAGATCCGCAAGGGCCAAGCTATTGGAAACTATTTAACATATATGAGGCCCGTCAGGGCCAAGCCGACATCGAGAAAGTGGTGATATACACAATTACGAGGTTCAGAAAACATGTGTAACAACTGTTTTAAACAAACTACTGCAAATCTACTGGATAAGACCTGTTGATCTACCAACACAATTTAACATTTCCTATAAGGTCCATGAAGCCAAGTTATGGATATTAGGCTTACATTCAGTGGATCTGCTTCTACTAGATTGTATGATGGGGCTGAATAAGTCCATGATGGGGCTACAATTTTTTTCATAAATTACTAAAACACGACCCTGATAAACGCCTAGACACCCTTTACTCTGTTTTTTTAAGCAAAAATCCGCCCTTAATACTTTTAGTGTTCCGATATTTCGGCCATTTAACAATAAAACTTTCTATTATTTTTCGAATCGAGTAGCAAAAGAAAAACTTGTTGTTTCCTACTAAGAAAAGAAGATAAAATAAAGACCCCTAGCTCTGGAATACTCTAATAACCCCGGGGACGAAAAATAACGAGAGTTTGTCAAGAAATACCTAACAGAAAAGATGAAAGAGAGGGGTGTAACAATACTACATGAAAAAATCGCTAGGTGCCCACGGGATTGGAAGCCAGTATTCACTGTAGCGACGTTAGGTACAACGTCCGAAAAAAAATGCCAAATGTTTTATTACTAACTTCCTTTGTCTAAAATTGAAAAAAACATTTTGAAAATTTTCATACTGTAAACATTTCTAACTACAATTAAGTTACTAAATTTAGTTTATATTAAAAAGCAGTTTGTTACAATTATTAAAAAAAAATATCATGAATTTTAATTGTAAAATAACGAAAGAATTAATTTGTAAGGTTACAAATTATCAAAAATATGCCGGACCTTTAGATTAGATCTGGGAGGGATATTTCCGGTACTATATTGGAAACTAATTTCCAAAAAAATGATCTGGCACTAAAAAAGCTAAGCGTAAAATCAAAAATTGAAATTACACAAACCTTTTTCTTGTTTAAAGTCGAAAAACTTCTCTAACATCATAGCGTTATAAAAATAGAAAAGAACATAAAATAAAGACCCCCTAGTCCTCGAATACTCTAATAGCGTCAGGGTCTGAAGAGAACATGAGTTGGTTAAGAGAAACCTGACTGGTAATCGCCTGATTTTGAAGCCTCGAATAAGGGTCCTCTCCAAGCCTCGACCTTTCACATTCTAGGATGATAGGCTATATTTAGCAGTCTCTTCAGACTGTTTACATAGTCTACAACGGGATCACTATTAATGATCCGAAGTGTTAGCAATAGTTTCCTGAAGTGGCCGTACCCAGTGAGTGCCATGACTTGTTTAAGCAAAGACTTTTTGGGTCTTCCTTTGCTGAAAGTACTTTCCATTCCCTTACCTTAAGGGTAGGGTTATGCTGAACAAGCATCTCCCAAACTTGAAAGGAGGACCGTTTCAAACGATTGCGGTGCACCCTTACAAACACCCTTTGTAAATGTCTTTCCTCGATCTGGTGATCAACTTGTTTTCTTCACCTAAAAGTATTAATCGTTGTCTCTCCAACACGCTTTGTTACGCATTGTTTTTATCTAATTTAATATGTTATAAGTTGACTAACACCAGATATATGTGAACAAAAATCAGTTTAAAATTTTCTTTTTTAGGGGGAATTTTAATAGGGTTCTACATGAGCACACTTTAGTCTCCAATATCAAATTTTATGTTCCTATCTTAATTTTTGTAGCTGCTATCGTGTGTTTACTTACAGACGACAACGATGGAAGGACGGGATGATGAAAATCACTTTTTCGGTTTCCTGAGTCCATGAAACGTGAAGATAAAAAAACAGAGGTCAACATTTTTTGACGATTACCAAACTTATTCCCTCCTTCGTATACTGGGTAAGTAAACAATTGGTTTAAAAATTCCTGTAGTACATTCAACAGTATATCATTCCAATTGGCTATTTCAAAATGTAAAGTTTGTACCCCATTACAACGTATATGGGACAAAGTAAATACTCTAGAACAAATGGGATGTCTGTAATTGTCCTGTTGCGAAATAATGTAAGTCGTTATTGTGTGATGACATTGCCAGTAACTTGATTTGATACTTGGAAGTGGCGAAATGCTTGCCAACTTGACAAGCATCGCTGCATTGTTTCGTAAAATATACATCGAGTGTGACTTCGTAATTATTATGCAACACGAAGCTCGATTTATGAATCCCTGAAGGAAGTAAAATATTTTTATCAAATTCCGTAAAAAAAATAAAAAAAGTAGAGTTTAAGAACATAAATGTTATTCGATTACTATTCGAAAATTAAAAATTTGTTTTCTATCATAAATAAACACAAAAATAAAATTGTCTCAAAATCGGTTATAAAGATTTTGATTAAACTTTGCTTCTAAGAACCCAAACAAAACGTATTGGTTGTTATATTTGTACAAATATTGGTTCATTAGTAAACGGTAAACTAACGAAAATCCCCTATGGAGCTGTAATTATTTATTTCTTTACATACCGTAAGAACAATACATTTGTATGGGCTTCAGTCAATTTAGAACTGCATAGACCTAACTAGCAACAGAAATACATCGATCACAATAGCTTTTGACGATCCCAAATCGGTCTATCGAGCTCTTCTCCTGAAACAACTGATAAGGCTTCCAGCCAAAAATACCTAGATAAAAAGATGGAACAGGGAGAGGTTTCACCTATCTTGGAAGAACTTCTGAACTTCTTGGAGGAAGAACTTCTGAAAAATTCAGAACACCAGGATGCGCTGGTACTTAAGGATTTAAAATGATTAAAGTACGTAATTTCTTCAAATCGACTCTACAGATTTAATTCAATTTTCAGTGGAATGTGAACATTCCAAAATCCGCGTGAAAAATCGTAAGTAAGCAAATATTACATTAATTAGTTAACATACCTTAAGTCAAAAGTAGTCTAGTTCATATTTCCTATTAGTAGCTACAGCTGTTTCGCCTCAACATAAGGCATCCTCAGGCTTAGCACACGTAAACAAACTAAAAACACGTTCACAACATAAAACTTGTTTGTATATAAAAACACACACCCACACACAAAATAGTAAACCGGGTTGGTTCTTGTTCTTATTAAAGTTATTTTTCCCTGATGTGGCCACATCCTACAACTTCTAATGCTCCTGAATGACTGATTAGGAGTTCTTCTGACGTTATCTCCTATAAACTTGGTCTTGTGTGGTTACCTTTGATTATCTATTGTGTATATAGTATCATAGATACAGTTGGAAGCGAAATGTTGTTTGTCATTCAGAAGGGAGTCCGAGTCTTTCCATTGTTTATAATAATATGAACTACTTTTGACTTAGGTATGTTAACTAATAATTATATTAGTAGTTCGGAAGGCAATATGGAAATAACAAATATTACAGTTCAGGCATAATTGGATTTACGCTGAGTATGCGTTTATGATACATGAGAAGCGAGTTTAGAAACTATTTAAATATGTAAATAGTTTTTCGAAGACCGTAATTCATTGACAACTACCGAACACACTGTGGCGATATCAATATCACCTATATAAACAATTGATATCATATGACATCTAATATTAAATAATTAAAATAACTTGTAAAAACTTAAATTTAAAAAATGGAATAATAATAAATATGAAGGAAAGAACCAATATTAAATGATGAAGGGAGGCGACAGCTGTCGCTTGCAGTTAAAAGTGTACGTGTCAATTACAATAGAACCAGGATTTCTACAACCTTGAAGAAACACATGGGCTACATTAAAAGAACAACAAAACGGAATCTTAGGGTAGCGCAGAGTTTTTATAAAAAAAAGAGAGATCGAAGGGAAAGCCAGCGTCCTAACGGTACACCAAGTAGAAAGTCTAACGGTGCTTCAAAAAAAAAACACAAAAATGGAAAGGAGAAAATAGGTCGACCAATCGAATACGATCTCACGCTTAAAAAACCAACGGACAGATTTAAAACGACCACTAAGAAGCGAAAAAAGACACATATGTTGAGAAAGTTTGGGAAATTAAACGAATCAGCGAACAGGGCTCGAAACTCGTGTTCCGAAGAAGGGAGAGAGTTCTACAGGGACCAGGGTTTCGAAAAAGAATAGGAGTCTTGGAAGAAAAGAGGAGGAGGAAGGTTCTGGGGACAGAGAGTCTGCTCTGTGGTCGATAACGTTTGATCAACATTGAAGAAAGAGACAAGACGTCTCCGAGTTAATTTAGAAAAGTTTAATAATTTTAATTTAAGTAAAGTAAAAGAAAGGAAGAAATAGTTAACAGTAAGAATTGCAGATTAGAAGTCTTGTGGAGTTTTCAAGTCAGATAAAGAAAAGGAGTTCGATCGACCAGTGCCAAGGTATTACCATCATCGCAGAGAAGGAAGCTAGAAATTGGATCAACCGAGAGCGTCAGAGAACGGATTAATAAAAAGAATAAAGTGTTTCGAGCAGTGTGGTGTTTTAAAAAAGTCAATTAAATGTGTAGTGAAATGTGCAAATCGACCGATTGATGGGACTAACATTGATAAGTACAAAATTTTGTTAATTATTTTAAATTCATCATAAAAATTTCACTTTCAATTGAGCCATTAAAAGAACCTACTGACCCGAGATAAGAGATTGGGTTTTTGTTAAATAAATTTAAAACTGAGCTAGCCTATAAAAAGATAATAATTTAAATGTAAAGTAAAATCAATTGGTAAAGGAAAAAGGAGCTAATAATTTGAATAATCAAGTAGTAGTTAATGTTAGAAAATAAAGTAATTTCATATTATAATTGTAGAATCAATTCATAAACTCATACTAATTTGAGTCAAGATTGAGATAAATTTGTTGTATAAATATTCAAGGAAAAGACAGAAAAAAGGCCTTGAATATTCTTAAAATAGTAAATTAGAAGTTAAAGAACCAAATTGTTATAAATAAATTAATATAAGGAATGATTGAGGAATGAATGAACTAGTTAAGTAAGATTTGAATAAATTGATGTACATGTTCTATTATTCTCGATTCATGTCAAATTAAACTGAAGATTTTATAAAAGGTAAATGTTGTTGTTCAATGAGTATTAAATAAATTGTTTAAAGCTTCGTATTGTTATATTTGTCGCTCCAACGTGTGGCTGTAAATTGTTTAATAAATCATATTTAACGCTTATGTTATAACACATTTTTAAGTTCTGGTTGGTTTATATTTGGTTTTGGTTATGTGTGCGTGATGAAGTTTGTCCAATGTTTTTGCAAAGTTTATTTAAAACATTTAGCATTACCGGTTGACGAAGCTTATATAAAATATTAGTATAGTTACCTTTTTTCTATGCGTCACGTGACTTCGTTTACGTTTCCGACGCGTTTCGAAGTATCTTCTCCATCTTCAGGTGATACGGCAGTCGTATTTGAACCGAAATTTTTAAATAATGAGTGGCAAGTGTATTGACGACCTCATAGATGTGAACATCTGAAGATGTAGACGAAGTCACGTGACTGATAGGGAAGATGTGTTTGTTATTACAGGCAGTTACTTAGTATAAGGGAATCTTATACAAAAGCTGAATGTAAAGGTTTCATAATTTTGTTTATTTTTATACTTTCTAGGTTTATACGAAAACAAAAAGTGATGGGTAATCAAAATGGTTGTATTAACACCTGCCCTTCTGCCACTCTGATAAAGATTTTATCTGTTTTAAGGAAGAGAATAAAGAAAAGAAAAGTAAAGCACTTCAATATAAATCGAGAGGTAAGTTAGAACAAAAATATACAAAACTGCCATATCAGTTAATAATCACTCTTTATTGCTTAGAACAATAGAATTACATTGTCATAATTTTAGGTAATTATTAAAAATAGCCGCTGTAATTCCACCTTGGATTTGAATCCGAAAAGAACAATATTAAATATGATTTTCAATTTCTTAGAAATCCCCAGACGTTTTTGAGTTGAAACTATAGGTATTGCCATTTTTGTATATCACCCGCTATGTGGTGGTCAGTTCTATTTTTATTTTATTATTATTATTTTATTTTTTATGGCGGCGGTTTTGGCGGTTTTTATTCTTGGGTATTTTTCGATATCTCTATAGTTGCTTGGGTACGGAAGACCAGGTAACCTGGAGTGTATCGTCAAGTCCCAGGCGGAACATGAAGGGACACCGAAACCGTAGTGGTCGTGAATGGTGGACTGTTTACGATCACGGGCCCGCGACCATTCTGGGCTTCGGGGCGAAGCTGAGACACCAGTTATAGCTTAAAATGGTACCACGGGGTATGGGAGCCGTGACGGAGCTTCACTCCGTCACCCATTGCAGATGAGGTTGGACTCGTGGGGGTAGTGGTGCTGCTGATAGTGGATATTCTCTTTCCTCCTTCTTTTCTTGGATGGGTGTCGTTGTCGTGCCGAAAAGCTCTACGTACATCGGCACTCCTAGTTCTAGTAACTAGTTCTCTTTTGAAACTCTTAAAGTACAACTCTATAGTTGTTATAAGTACTCAAAGTTGTGAAAATACAAGGTTTCAAAAGCCCTTTTTTCAGTTGAATCAAATTTAACACTCACGTGAGAGGACAAAAAAATGGCAACATTTTTTGAGAAATTAATCAATTCCCTAAAACAGGTGAACATTTTACAATGTTAAGCAGTTTAGAAAAATTATCTTGACATTTTCGAAGTGGCGATTTTACCGACTTAAAAATTTAACCTTTCTGCCAATTGTCTAGACTCTAGAGTCTAGAACAATTGTCCAGTAAGTTTACACTAGTTTGTAATTACTGGACGTTTTAGACCTTGTGAATAAGATATTATAGCTAAAACAAATGTATTAACAGTGGTTAATAATACAATTTGTCCTTAATTCACAAAGTGTAGGCTAATACATTTAGCAACACCGTATAACAAACACACAGAACACAATTCTCAATAAAAAAATACGCCTAAGTATCAGACGCGTTTCAACGACAAGGTCGTCCTCTTCAGTGATACACGAGCTACACCAATCAAACTATAACAGCAATCGAGCTATAGCTATAACTGTGTTATAGTTTGATTGGTGTAGCTCGTGTATCACTGAAGAGGACGACCTTGTCGTTGAAACGCGTCTGATACTTAGGCGTATTTTTTGTGAGAATTGTGTTCTGTGTGTTTGTTATACTGTATAATTTTTCTCATAAGTCAAGCTCAACATTTAATATTACACTATACATTTAGCAATAATAAAGAGTTGATGTAAGCCTGTGTATGTTCTAGACAATTATCGGAATATTATGATTTATGTTTTTTATCGATTCTCTATAATTTCTGAGTTTACAGAAAAAATAAAAATATCAGTAGTGTTATTACATCTTTTACCTTAACTCTAGTTTAAATTTCACCTGTTTTGAAAAAAAAAGAAGAAAAACCGTCTCTAGAAATAGCTTGAATTTATGAATTTGTGAAATATTTAAGTTCCTGTAGCCATTAAATAGTTAGAGATATCGGAAAATACCTAAGGATAACATTAAAAAAAAAATTTTTTTTAAATAGAAGTGTTATATAAACTTAGCGTAATAAAATAGGGGTAATTTACCATATAAATTAAGAAACTAGACCGCCATGTTGGAACCTCTAGTTTTAACTCAAATGGTCAGTTACCTTTTAAAGTATTTTTTGTAACTCTTGTACTTATTGAATAAAATAGTGGCCACACCTGTTTTGATTACCCTGGTGTATCAAATAAGTCTTCCTGCCAAATTTGATTAAAATCCAGTCGCTACATTTACCCTGTAGAGCCATCGTGCCAAAAACCAGGGGACCTTAATACGTTCCAACATCGATGGGAACCATTATGGTACTTACCTAGCCCCATCATACAGTGTAATACAAGCAGATCCTTTAAATGTAATGTTCAATCTTGGGTCTAGTAGGAAATGTTAAATTGAGTTTTATCCAGTAGGGTAAGTTTGTTTAAAAACTGTTGTTACACAGGTTTTCTGAACCTTGTTATTGTGTATATTACTACTTTCCTGACGTCGGCTAGATTGAATAGGCCTCGTAGATTGTGTGGGCCATTATATTTAAAAGAATCCACTCGCTTCGCTCGTGTCAATGTGGGGTTTGAAGCTTCGCACGTGACACGGCCCTCCCCGATCTAATACGAATATTATTTTTGTAGGTTAGTGTTCGAAATTACAATTTTGACAATAACTTCACTCTTTGCCATCGTAGAGAGTGGGTTTGATAACATTACATTGAGAATTTTAATCCTCATTTCCCCTCTTAATTTAATGTCTTACTAACATACGAGATATGCAAACAAAATTGTTTAATTTTGACCGCCATTTTGACAATTTCAATTCAGTTTTTCTGAATTAAATTAGTATTCTCACAATATAGCCGCCAAACCAAATTTCATGTCCCAATCTTAATTTTTGTGGTCGCTTTCGTGCTTACGTACAGACGACAATGGACGGACGGCAGTGGAAAATCACTTTGTCTACAGTTGTGTTGTTGACAAAGTGGCATTTTGTTCATTTAAATTAGTTTGCAAAACAGCTGATTTCTCAACAGTTTCACTTTGCCCACTCCGAATGGCAACCGAACAAAACGAAATTTAGGTTACGTTTATTTGAATTGATTTATAATATACAGGAAATGTCCCGTATGTAGGTTAGATTAATTCTTTCATGTAAAATAACATAAATAAACAACAAAACAACGTTTTAAAGTTGAAAAAGGAAGTAATTATTCATGAAGATGATTGACAGTGTATGTACACGGATAGTATTTTTCGTTTGCCGAGTTTTGAAGTTGGCAATTCCGTTTCCAAATAACAATACACCTAAGTTATTTGTAATATTCATAAATAACCTCAGTTTTGACGTGAGAACTTCTACTCAGTGTTTTTTATTTGTCACAAAATAACAACTGTAGACAAATAATTATAATGTGCAATTCGTGAGTATTGCACATTATTTTGCACGTTCTCTCGGTTTAAAAAAGTGCCACTTTGCTCACAAATAACTATTTTAGGTTTCCTCACGCCATGAAAATTAGAAGAAAAACAGAAATTTTACGATTTACAAACTTATCCTGTACTTCATATACTGGGTGTGAAATTTAAAAATCAGTCATTTCGAAATTTATCTTTGTTTTAACGAATTTGTCCGACGATACGTAACAACTTTGGCCTAGTTGTCAAAATTGAACAAAAATTGTTACCACTAATAAATTCTTAACATACATATTTAGATATGAGTTGAGTCAAAAATGGTGGGAAATTACTACAAGAGCAGGATCGGTACACATTTCATAAGACAGATTTCTATATCAGTTCTTCTATAAATACCCAGGGAACCGTGAGACATTTTGAGCTAAATTAATAATCTGTTTGTCGAAATGTAGTTTGGTCAAAAATAACGCCAAGGTCTCTGAATGCGTCCATTGCTATCTATTAGGTGTGTGTGTGTGTCTTCACGCTTTGGTTTAGGCCAATTATTTAAACAATTTGAATACATTTCCATATTATTTAACCACTATACGAAGTATTGGGTATTAATTACCCAGTATATTAAGTATTTTTGACTGATCTTGGCGTTTCATAAAGTTATTTTCGACACTCTATCAGTCCGCCCGTTGTTGTTGTACGAACATGAAATTTGATATAATGGGCTCAAATAGAACTCTACTGAAATTTAAAAATCCAATTCAAAATTTAAAACAATTTTTTGTTCTTATCTCGTGTGTTATTCAAGTTATAACAAACTAAACTAGATAAAAATTTGCAGATTTCAATTCTGTATGTAATGGCATCAATCCCACATCTCTACGATGACAAATAGCGAAGTTATTGTCAAAAATGTAATTGAGCCCTGTCCTATCAAGAGAATGTGATATTTGTATAGTTACAAGATCCCGGAAGCGAGTGGAGGCACTTCAAGGTCAAGACACTGACAAGAGCGAAGCGAATGGAAACTGTTTAATTATACACACATGTGCAAAGTCCGTTAGGGCCTAGTGGATGTAAAGGAAGTAGTGATATACACAATTAGGAAGTTCAGAAAATCTGTGTAACAACTGTTTTAAACAAACCTAACCTTAACATTTCCTACAAAGCTCAAGATACCAACTTGTAGCAATTACATATAAGGGTTCTTGCTTGCATTATTTGATGGGGTTGGGTAGGTACTATGACTGCGCCCATAACTTGTTAAAATGTGTTTCGATTGTGTGTGTTCAATGTTGTACTATTTTTTGGTAAAAATGGAGAGAAGTTTTCCAATCAATTTAAGTGTCAATTTTCGATAATTTCTCTTTAAAATAGCGTTTTCCCCCACCATTTCAATACTTTTAAATAGTCTACCACTTTTTATCTTTCACAATTCATTGTTTCTATCATAAATCAGCGATATAAAATGACTGATTTATTGCATTTAGATGTTATTTCGTCATTTATTTCATCATTTTAAGTATAATCTATCGATTTTTTTTATTCCGCGCGGAAAACAGTTCTGTTTTAAAACTGTCACTATGAAGAACTGTCAAACTACGTATCAATTTAGTATCAATCATGTCCTGTAACAAGGTCAGGGAAGGTAACTACAATATATATATATATATATATATATATATATATATATATATATATATATATGGTTACCTAACCCAGAAGTAGTTAAAGAACTATAGGTCAAGGAAGGTCATTATATAGAATTATATTAAATAGAAATCATTTGTATTAACTTTGTAAAATAGTAATGTAGCCAAATAGTATTTTTCAAATAACTGATTAAAATAATCATATTATGTTTTATATAGAAAATTATATCCTGGTAGTAAGATAACAGTAGGTGACTCATTGGGGAAACATCTGCAGGCCGGTCCGATTCGGGGAGGGTTTATTGGGGGTGGCCGCAGGGAGTCCCGGCTCCAAAGCTCAAGCAGTCCTATACAGAGAATAGCTTTGTAAGGAAGTTTTAAAGCTGATGTACTAAACAGCCGATTTAAGTTTGTATTGTTATATTTGTTGCTATACCGGGTCACGGGTGTTCAAAAAGTCTGGAAACCCCTTAATATTTATTTTATTAATAAACGCAGAGCAATAAAACTCTAGGATTACGTCCTCACTGTAGTTACCGACTTTTTGCTCATTTTAACTGTCTTTTTTCACTTTGGGGGGACGTCCTGTGGAGGAAGTCTAAAAAACTTAAATGTAAGCATAGGTCGAATTATACCTCATTTTAAAGGTCTTTGTTAGAGGAACACATTGCCGCAATCCCGACTGAAAAAGGACCATTCGTTTGGAAATGACAGCCTCTTACAATTTGTTAACTTTACGTTGCGAAGATTAAGAGGCAGAAGTGAATACTCAACCGTGTTGGTTATGTTAGTGTTTTAGCTATGAGAATTTCACAGCTGGAGTGTGGAGGGATAGGAAATATCAGTAATGGTCGATTTAATTGTTTAAAAAACGTTAGGAGTGCACAGATGTAATTGGGGACAATTATCATTATTAATAAAATTGAACAGAGAGTATGTCAGTTGTTTATGTTTAAATTACTTACTTTGCAAGACAATAATTATAAAAAAATAAACTAACCTTGGAAGGTATTACAGTAGGTGCTCGAAGTGGTGTCCTTGTGTAGCTGATTGGTAGCATTGGTTGCTGATTTTGGCCGTCCGGATCTTGACCGATCTGTTACAGAACCGCGCTGTACGGTCTTCAACACTGTTGATTTTTGAATAGGTGGTCAATTGGGGCAAGTTTCATTCAACAAGCGGCTTCCTCCTCATATGAACGAGTTCTATCCCCATAACCCCTCATCATCAGAATGGTTATTTGCTCTGTCTTACTAAGTGACATTGCAATCTAAACTAAAGCTTACTAAAAATTTGCCATTGAATTAGCATTAAAATCAAACAAACTTTAAGAGGCTGCCATTTCCAAACGAATGGTCCTTTTTCAGTCGGGATAGCGGCATTGTGTTCCTCTAACAAAGACCTTTAAAATGAGGTATAATTCGACCTATGCTTACATTTAAGATTTTTTAGACTTACTCCACAGGACGTCCCCCCAAAGCGAAAAAAGACAGTTAAAATTAACAAAAAGTCAGTAACTACAGTGAGGACGTAATCCTAGAGTTTCATTGTTCTGCTTTTATTTATAAAATTAATATTAAGGGGTTTCCAGACTTTTTGAACACCCGGTATAACGTTAACGGCTACTGATTTATATTTTGTTGTAATAACTCAGTTTTTTTATTTTTAAATATCAATATGAAACAAAATTTTAAATCCTTATAACCTTGCGAAGTTTCATCGAGATCGGTGTAGTTGATGTTGTTATTAACCCGCGTACAAAGATCGAGCTTTACAGCTGTCATTTACTTACGGAAAAATTAAATAAGAAAATTTCTTATGATATTAACCTAACTTCTAATTATTGTGATATCGAAAAAAACTGAACGTTAATACCTTCTTCCGAGTGGAAACTATGATGTTACAAATTCTCTTTAAAATGGGTTCAAGAGTTTTTAAGATCTGAGAGGACAAACATAGACCACCTCTCTACAGATTGATTTAGTGTAGATTTGATTAAAATCTTGTAAAAAAAGAGAATATTTGCCAAAACAATACAAGTTGAGTGAAATCATGGTAATTACCCAACCCCTAATACAATCAGATCCTCTAAATGTAATGCCCAAAAGTTGGTTTGTTGAGCCTTGTAGGAAATATTAAATTGTATTGATAGATCGAGTTTTATTCAGTAGGGTAAATGTATTTCAAAGGTTTTCTGAAACTCGTAAAATTGTATATTACCACCTTCTTGAGACCACATGTGAATTTATTAATCATTTCCCACTCGCTTCGGGGGGCAGTATCTCGGCTCCAGCAGGCGTCAAAGATGTTAGTATGTGAAGAAGCGTCCACCCCACTCAAGAATTTTCCTCAGAGGTCATTACAATTTTGATAAAACTTCGCAATATGTGTTCCTATCAAATGTAATTTTGTATATGTGGAAGAGGGGACTTTTGAGTCTAATCTCGCATTTAAAATAAAAACAAATTCAATTCAATTTAAATTAGTTGGTATTATTTGCAGAAATAAAATTTGCAGAATTTTTGTCTAATTTAGTGTGTTATAGGTTGAATAATACACGAGATATGAATAAAAACTGTTTAAAATGGCCGCCATTTTATCGAAGATAAAATAAAATAATAATCCCCAAACGGCCGGGTATGCTCATTTTGCAAGTCATAACCTTATTTTGGTTTTAAATGACTGTGTCGAATCAGCTCAAGAAATTATAGATTTTTATGACGTAATAGATATCTTTATTTATTTCTTAACAAAATTTGAATTATTTCATTTCTTACATATTCACACAAAACTTTTATTTACAATCTTATATAAAAATAAAATTAACAAAATCAAAGAACAGGAGAAACATTTACAGCGAATAAATTTAATAAATAATAGGGATCGTTTGAGACAAATTCTGATTTGGGATTTCCATCATTTAAATAAAACGAAATAATTTTTGGAATTAGAAAATTCTAAGAGCAGCTGTAATCTTTTAAAATAACACATTACTTGATGTAAAAAGTACATTTGTCTACAATTGTTGACAAAGTGGCATTTTGTTCATTTAAATTAGTTTGCAAAACATCTGATTTCTCAACAGTCTCACTTTGCCCACTACTTTGCACACTACTTTGCTCACTCCGGATGGCAACCTAACAAAACGAAATTTAGGTTAAGTTTATTTGAATTGGTTTATAATATACAGGAAATGTCCCGTATGTAGGTTAGATTAATTCTTTCATGTAAAATAACATAAATAAACAACAAAACAACGTTTTAAAGTTGAAAAAAGGAAGTAATTATTCATGAAGATGATTGACAGTGTATGTACACGGAGAATATTTTTCGTTTGCCGAGTTTTGAAGTTGGCAATCCCGTTTCCTCAACAATACACCTAAGTTATTTGTAATATTCATAAATAACCTCAGTTTTGACGTGAGAACTTCTACTCATTGTTGATAGTTTTAAAATAAATATGGACAACTGTAGACAAAGTATAATGTGCAATTCGTGAGCAAGTGTCTTTTTTAAACTCGATAAAATTGACGCACTCGGCAAGCCTCGTGCGTCAACATTTTCCTCTCGTTTAAAAAAGTGCCACTTTGCTCACTAGTTGCACAAATAACTATTTTCTATAAATAATATACAATCTTTTCCGAATAAGTCCATTCATCCCCTCTAATAAAATTTACAATAAAAAAAAACAAAAATTCAAAACTATTGTTCACCCATGTTACAAATTTATTCCGCGGGAAGGGGGAGCTATGTGTGCCAATGGGCGTAAACGATCTTAGTTACTACGTATAGTGGTATAAGTATTTGAATGGTTTAAATATTTCCAATTAGAGACAGTAAATATGGGGTAAAATTATTTGTCATAATTTAAGTAAACAAACTTTTTAAAATTTCATATTCCACAGAAACAGGCTCTTAGTGGAGAAATTAAAATCATGGTTCTCTCGATTGTGTTTTTGAAAACTTTATGCGAGTGCAAATCTGATGATGGTGGTATAGATCGCTGAAACCGGTCATCTGTGATTACCAAAAAACATTTGTTAGATGGAAAATATAGGGTAATTTTCATAAATATATGAATCCTGGTGGTTGTATCCTGGTGGTGAAATACAGACAATCCTGGCGGTTATTTTATTTAAATGTTTAATGAGGTTATGTTGATATCTCCACATGACAAGCAACACCTGTTTTGTTGACTCTGACATTCTTGTATTAATTGTATGTTGTTAGTAAGGTGCTGCTCTCACATTTAATAAGGCTATTCTCCATATACGTTTTACGGCAATAGTTGGAACTAAGCCATCCAACTATTATAAACTGCAGTAATGAGAGAACAATTGTATGCGGATTATTGGGACAATAATTTATAACTAGTGTATTTCTTTTGGTCTTTCTGGCCATATTTTGAAGTTATTATTAGTTTTATAACTCAAAAATTTAGAGTTAGCTAGCATAAGATCAAAACAAAAATTTCGAAAGATTATTCAAATTCAAATGAATAATTTTATAAATAAATTGTACACAAACCACAATCATTGTGCAATCTGTCTCACTCACCCATCTTAAAAAAAAGGCATTTTCATAAATTTCTATTTTATTTATAATTAATTACATAGATGAAAGTACATTTGAAGATAATTTACTTTGGAAATTATCCAATCACTCGGATGTGCCAATTTTGAGAAATTATGTATTTTATTCACATTTATGCCTTTTTAACTTTATAATTTACTAACTGATATTGTTGGAGAGGTAGGGAACATTATCTTTAGTTTGGGGCTTTAAAGGCTACACGTGAGTAAACTTTGACCACAATTGTTAGAACCGAATTTAAGAAAATCGTAATTTTGTGCTTTTGGTTTTTGGCACCCTTAATTTTGTCCTGAGATAGGAGTTAAAATGTACCCACATGCAAAATTTGATTAAAATCTGTGCAAGCATTGCGCTGTAAAGCACTGCACATACGACAAACGCCAGACAGACAAATTGACACTATTCCAAAAACCATAAACCATACTCTATACTACGTATATATGAGAAAGTAACGTACTTCTATCGCCGTTATTGAAAACCCAATTATAATAAGTGAGAAAGTTTGTGCACGAATTATTCTTCTTTATAAATTGATGTACATTTGAAGTCGTATAATGCGGACCCAACTAGTACGCAGGCCAATAAAAACACTTTAATGATCCACATGCGGTCGGACGAGTGTCTTTTGGCAACGATACGGGTTCTAATGACGGCGCTTCTAGGTAAAATAAACAACAATAATGATACTGCCTTCTATATTTAAATGTGCATCATATTGGAACAAAACCCTAAACTGATCACAAGTTGTGTGGGCCTTCTAAATATTTGTATAAGCAGAGGTTGAGAGGGGAAGGAAATGATTTTTATACAAAGTCAATAAAAAGGGTGGCCGTGATTTCGAGGTAAAATAACTGAGTTTGTAGTTCTGGTAAGTAATTAATTTTGATACCAAAAGGTACTGAAAATAATCAACCTAGTAATTTGTTTGCATTACGTAGTAATAAGAGCACCCTCTGTTGTTCGGCAAACATATAGGCGATAGTTAATAGCTGTCTAGTACACTCGATCATACCAGGAATGCTGTCGCTATGGCGGCAGTGATTCTCTCTCTCTCTCTCTCTCTCGTATATCGAGGATTTCCTCACTGAAGACAACCTTCTTATCAGAAGAAAAATTCAGTAGGAATCAGACCAGGGCTTCTTGTCGCTCTATGGCGGCAGTGCTTCTCTCTCGTATATCCAGGATTTCCTCACTGAAGACAATCTTCTTATCAGAAGAAAAATTCAGTAGAAATCAGATCAGGACTTCTTGTCACTATGGCGGCAGTAATTCTCTCTCGTATATCCAGGATTTCCTCACTGAAGACAATCTTCTTATCAGAAGAAAAATTCAGTAGAAATCAGATAAGGACTTCTTGTCACTATGGCGGCAGTAATTCTCTCTCCTATATCCAGGATTTCCTCAGTGAAGACAATCTTCTTAACAGAAGAAAAAGTCAGTAAGGATCATCTCAATGCTTCTTGTCGCTATGGCGGTAGTTATTCTCTCTCGTATATCCAGGATTTCCTCTGTGAAGACATCCTTCTTACCAGAAAAAAGTCAGTAGGGATCAGGGATTCTTGTCGCTCTATGGCGGCAGTGATTCTATCTCGTATATCCAGGATTTCCTCAGTGAAGACAATCTTCTTAACAGAAGAAAAATTCAGTAGGAATCAGACCAGGGATTCTTGTCGCTCTATGGCGGCAATAATTCTCTCTCGTATATCCAGGATTTCCTCACTGAAGACAATCTTCTTATCAGAAGAAAAATTCAGTAGAAATCAGATCAGGACTTCTTGTCACTATGGCGGCAGTAATTCTCTCTCGTATATCCAGGATTTCCTCACTGAAGACAATCTTCTTATCAGAAGAAAAATTCAGTAGAAATCAGATCAGGACTTCTTGTCACTATGGCGGCAGTAATTCTCTCTCGTATATCCAGGATTTCCTCACTGAAGACAATCTTCTTATCAGAAGAAAAATTCAGTAGAAATCAGATCAGGACTTCTTGTCACTATGGCGGCAGTAATTCTCTCTCGTATATCCAGGATTTCCTCACTGAAGACAATCTTCTTATCAGAAGAAAAATTCAGTAGAAATCAGATCAGGACTTCTTGTCACTATGGCGGCAGTAATTCTCTCTCGTATATCCAGGATTTCCTCACTGAAGACAATCTTCTTATCAGAAAAAAAATTCAGTAGAAATCAGATCAGGACTTCTTGTCACTATGGCGGCAGTAATTCTCTCTCGTATATCCAGGATTTCCTCACTGAAGACAATCTTCTTATCAGAAGAAAAATTCAGTAGGAATCAGATCAGGACTTCTTGTCACTATCGCGGCAGTGATTCTCTCGCTTATATCCAGGATTTCCTCACTGAAGACAATCTTCTTATCAGAAGAAAAATTCAGTAGAAATCAGATCAGGACTTCTTGTCACTATCGCGGCAGTAATTCTCTCTCGTATATCCAGGATTTCCTCACTGAAGACAATCTTCTTACCAGAAGAAAAATTCAGTTGGAATCAGACCAGGGCTTCTTGTCACTATGGTGGCAGTGATTCTCTCTCGTATATCCAGGATTTCCTCAGTGAAGACAATCTTCTTACCAGAAGAAAAATTCAGTAGGAATCAGACCAGGGCTTCTTGTCGCTATGGTGGCAGTGATTCTCTCTCGTATATCAAGGATTTCTTCACTGAAGACAATCTTCTTAACAGAAAAAAAGTCAGTAGGGATCAGGGATTCTTGTCGCTCTATGGTGGCAGTGATTCTCTCTCGTATATCCAGGATTTCCTCAGTGAAGACAATCTTCTTACCAGAAGAAAAATTCAGTAGGAATCAGACCAGGGCTTCTTGTCGCTATGGTGGCAGTGATTCTCTCTCGTATATCAAGGATTTCTTCACTGAAGACAACCTTCTTAACAGAAAAAAAGTCAGTAGGGATCAGGGATTCTTGTCGCTCTATGGTGGCAGTGATTCTCTCTCGTATATCCAGGATTTCTTCACTGAAGACAACCTTCTTAACAGAAGAAAAATTCAGTTGGAATCAGACCAGGGCTTCTTGTCACTATGGCGGCAGTGATTCTCTCTCGTATACCCAGGATTTCCTCAGTGAAGACAATCTTCTTACCAGAAGAAAAATTCAGTAGGAATCAGACCAGGGCTTCTTGTCGCTATGGTGGCAGTGATTCTCTCTCGTATATCAAGGATTTCTTCACTGAAGACAATCTTCTTAACAGAAAAAAAGTCAGTAGGGATCAGGGATTCTTGTCGCTCTATGGCGGCAGTGATTCTCTCTCGTATATCCAGGAGTTCCTCACTGAAGACAATCTTCTTAACAGAAGAAAAATTCAGTAGGAATCAGACCAGGGCTTCTTGTACCTCTATGGCGGCAGTGATTCTCTCTCGTATATCCAGGAGTTCCTCACTGAAGACAATCTTCTTAACAGAAGAAAAATTCAGTAGGAATCAGACCAGGGCTTCTTGTCGCTCTATGGCGGCAGTGATTCTCTCTCGTATATCCAGGAGTTCCTCACTGAAGACAATCTTCTTAACAGAAGAAAAATTCAGTAGGAATCAGACCAGGGCTTCTTGTAGCTCTATGGCGGCAGTGATTCTCTCTCGTATATCCAGGAGTTCCTCACTGAAGACAATCTTCTTAACAGAAGAAAAATTCAGTAGGAATCAGACCAGGGCTTCTTGTCGCTCTATGGCGGCAGTGATTCTCTCTCGTATATCCAGGAGTTCCTCACTGAAGACAATCTTCTTAACAGAAGAAAAATTCAGTAGGAATCAGACCAGGGCTTCTTGTAGCTCTATGGCGGCAGTGATTCTCTCTCGTATATCCAGGAGTTCCTTACTGAAGACAATCTTCTTAACAGAAGAAAAATTCAGTAGGAATCAGACCAGGGCTTCTTGTAGCTCTATGGCGGCAGTGATTCTCTCTCGTATATCCAGGATTTCCTCACTGAAGACAATCTTCTTAACAGAAGAAAAATTCAGTAGGAATCAGACCAGGGCTTCTTGTCGCTCTATGGCGGTAGTGATTCTCTCTCGTATATCCAGGATTTCCTCAGTGAAGACAATCTTCTTATCAGAAGAAAAATTCAGTAGGAATCAGACCAGGGATTCTTGTCGCTCTATGGCGGCAATGATTCTCTCTCGTATATCCAGGAGTTCCTCACTGAAGACAATTTTCCTAACAGAAGAAAAATTCAGTAGGAATCAGACCAGGGATTCTTGTAGCTCTATGGCGGCAGTGATTCTCTCTCGTATATCCAGGAGTTCCTCACTGAAGACAATCTTCTTAACAGAAGAAAAATTCAGTAGGAATCAGACCAGGGCTTCTTGTAGCTCTGTGGTGGCAGTGATTCTCTCTCGTATATCCAGGATTTCCTCAGTGAAGACAATCTTCTTACCAGAAGAAAAATTCAGTAGGAATCAGACCAGGGCTTCTTGTCGCTATGGTGGCAGTGATTCTCTCTCGTATATCAAGGATTTCTTCACTGAAGACAACCTTCTTAACAGAAAAAAAGTCAGTAGGGATCAGGGATTCTTGTCGCTCTATGGCGGCAGTGATTCTCTCTCGTATATCCAGGAGTTCCTCACTGAAGACAATCTTCTTAACAGAAGAAAAATTCAGTAGGAATCAGACCAGGGCTTCTTGTAGCTCTATGGCGGCAGTGATTCTCTCTCGTATATCCAGGATTTCCTCACTGAAGACAATCTTCTTAACAGAAGAAAATGTCAGTAAGGATCATCTCAATGCTTCTTGTCGCTATGGCGGTAGTGATTCTCTCTCGTATATCCAGGATTTCCTCAGTGAAGACAATCTTCTTATCAGAAGAAAAATTCAGTAGGAATCAGACCAGGGATTCTTGTCGCTCTATGGCGGCAATGATTCTCTCTCGTATATCCAGGAGTTCCTCACTGAAGACAATTTTCCTAACAGAAGAAAAATTCAGTAGGAATCAGACTAGGGATTCTTGTAGCTCTATGGTGGCAGTGATTCTCTCTCGTATATCCAGGAGTTCCTCACTGAAGACAATCTTCTTAACAGAAGAAAAATTCAGTAGGAATCAGACCAGGGCTTCTTGTAGCTCTATGGTGGCAGTGATTCTCTCTCGTATATCCAGGATTTCCTCACTGAAGACAATCTTCTTAACAGAAGAAAAATTCAGTAGGAATCAGACCAGGGCTTCTTGTAGCTCTATGGTGGCAGTGATTCTCTCTCGTATATCCAGGATTTCCTCAGTGAAGACAATCTTCTTACCAGAAGAAAAATTCAGTAGGAATCAGACCAGGGCTTCTTGTCGCTATGGTGGCAGTGATTCTCTCTCGTATATCAAGGATTTCTTCACTGAAGACAACCTTCTTAACAGAAAAAAAGTCAGTGGGGATCAGGGATTCTTGTAGCTCTATGGCGGCAGTGATTCTCTCTCGTATATCCAGGAGTTCCTCACTGAAGACAATCTTCTTAACAGAAGAAAAATTCAGTAGGAATCAGACCAGGGCTTCTTGTAGCTCTATGGTGGCAGTGATTCTCTCTCGTATATCCAGGATTTCCTCAGTGAAGACAATCTTCTTACCAGAAGAAAAATTCAGTAGGAATCAGACCAGGGCTTCTTGTCGCTATGGTGGCAGTGATTCTCTCTCGTATATCAAGGATTTCTTCACTGAAGACAACCTTCTTAACAGAAAAAAAGTCAGTGGGGATCAGGGATTCTTGTAGCTCTATGGCGGCAGTGATTCTCTCTCGTATATCCAGGAGTTCCTCACTGAAGACAATCTTCTTAACAGAAGAAAAATTCAGTAGGAATCAGACCAGGGCTTCTTGTAGCTCTATGGTGGCAGTGATTCTCTCTCGTATATCCAGGATTTCCTCAGTGAAGACAATCTTCTTACCAGAAGAAAAATTCAGTAGGAATCAGACCAGGGCTTCTTGTCGCTATGGTGGCAGTGATTCTCTCTCGTATATCAAGGATTTCTTCACTGAAGACAACCTTCTTAACAGAAAAAAAGTCAGTAGGGATCAGGGATTCTTGTCGCTCTATGGTGGCAGTGATTCTCTCTCTTATATCCAGGATTTCCTCAGTGAAGACAATCTTCTTAACAGAAGAAAAATTCAGTAGGAATCAGATCAGGACTTCTTGTCGCTATCGCGGCAGTGATTCTCTCTCGTATATCCAGGATTTCCTCAGTGAAGACAATCTTCTTATCAGAAGAAAAATTCAGTAGGAATCAGACCAGGGATTCTTGTCGCTATGGCGGCAGTGATTCTCTCTCGTATATCCAGGATTTCCTCACTGAAGACAATCTTCTTAACAGAAGAAAATGTCAGTAAGGATCATCTCAATGCTTCTTGTCGCTATGGCGGTAGTGATTCTCTCTCGTATATCCAGGATTTCCTCAGTGAAGACAATCTTCTTATCAGAAGAAAAATTCAGTAGGAATCAGACCAGGGATTCTTGTCGCTATGGCGGCAGTGATTCTCTCTCGTATATCCAGGATTTCCTCACTGAAGACAATCTTCTTAACAGAAGAAAATGTCAGTAAGGATCATCTCAATGCTTCTTGTCGCTATGGCGGTAGTGATTCTCTCTCGTATATCCAGGATTTCCTCAGTGAAGACAATCTTCTTATCAGAAGAAAAATTCAGTAGGAATCAGACCAGGGCTTCTTGTCGCTATGGCGGCTGTGATTCTCTCTCGTATATCCAGGATTTCCTCAGTGAAGACAATCTTCTTATCAGAAGAAAAATTTAGTAGAAATCAGACCAGGGCTTCTTGTCGCTATGGCGGCAGTAATTCTCTCTCGTATATCCAGGATTTCCTCACTGAAGACAATCTTCTTAACAGAAGAAAATGTCAGTAAGGATCATCTCAATGCTTCTTGTCACTATGGTGGCAGTGATTCTCTCTCGTATATCCAGGATTTCCTCACTGAATACAATCTTCTTAACAGAAGAAAATGTCAGTAAGGATCATCTCAATGCTTCTTGTCACTATGGTGGCAGTGATTCTCTCTCGTATATCCAGGATTTCCTCACTGAAGACAATCTTCTTAACAGAAGAAAAATTCAGTAGGAATCAGACCAGGGATTCTTGTCACTATGGCGGTAGTGATTCTCTCTCGTATATCCAGGATTTCCTCAGTGAAGACAATCTTCTTATCAGTAGAAAAATTCAGTAGGAATCAGACCAGGGATTCTTGTCGCTATGGCGGCAGTGATTCTCTCTCGTATATCCAGGATTTCCTCACTGAAGACAATCTTCTTAACAGAAGAAAAATTCAGTAGGAATCAGATCAGGACTTCTTGTCACTATGGCGGTAGTGATTCTCTCTCGTATATCCAGGATTTCCTCAGTGAAGACAATCTTCTTATCAGAAGAAAAATTCAGTAGGAATCAGACCAGGGATTCTTGTCGCTATGGCGGCAGTGATTCTCTCTCGTATATCCAGGATTTCCTCACTGAAGACAATCTTCTTAACAGAAGAAAATGTCAGTAAGGATCATCTCAATGCTTCTTGTCGCTATGGCGGTAGTGATTCTCTCTCGTATATCCAGGATTTCCTCAGTGAAGACAATCTTCTTATCAGAAGAAAAATTCAGTAGGAATCAGACCAGGGCTTCTTGTCGCTATGGCGGCAGTGATTCTCTCTCGTATATCCAGGATTTCCTCAGTGAAGACAATCTTCTTATCAGAAGAAAAATTTAGTAGAAATCAGACCAGGGCTTCTTGTCGCTATGGCGGCAGTAATTCTCTCTCGTATATCCAGGATTTCCTCACTGAAGACAATCTTCTTAACAGAAGAAAATGTCAGTAAGGATCATCTCAATGCTTCTTGTCACTATGGTGGCAGTGATTCTCTCTCGTATATCCAGGATTTCCTCACTGAAGACAATCTTCTTAACAGAAGAAAATGTCAGTAAGGATCATCTCAATGCTTCTTGTCACTATGGTGGCAGTGATTCTCTCTCGTATATCCAGGATTTCCTCACTGAAGACAATCTTCTTAACAGAAGAAAATGTCAGTAAGGATCATCTCAATGCTTCTTGTCACTATGGTGGCAGTGATTCTCTCTCGTATATCCAGGATTTCCTCACTGAAGACAATCTTCTTAACAGAAGAAAATGTCAGTAAGGATCATCTCAATGCTTCTTGTCACTATGGTGGCAGTGATTCTCTCTCGTATATCCAGGATTTCCTCACTGAAGACAATCTTCTTAACAGAAGAAAATGTCAGTAAGGATCATCTCAATGCTTCTTGTCACTATGGTGGCAGTAATTCTCTCTCGTATATCCAGGATTTCCTCACTGAAGACAATCTTCTTAACAGAAGAAAATGTCAGTAAGGATCATCTCAATGCTTCTTGTCACTATGGTGGCAGTGATTCTCTCTCGTATATCCAGGATTTCCTCACTGAAGACAATCTTCTTAACAGAAGAAAATGTCAGTAAGGATCATCTCAATGCTTCTTGTCACTATGGTGGCAGTAATTCTCTCTCGTATATCCAGGATTTCCTCACTGAAGACAATCTTCTTAACAGAAGAAAATGTCAGTAAGGATCATCTCAATGCTTCTTGTCACTATGGTGGCAGTGATTCTCTCTCGTATATCCAGGATTTCCTCACTGAAGACAATCTTCTTAACAGAAGAAAATGTCAGTAAGGATCATCTCAATGCTTCTTGTCACTATGGTAGCAGTAATTCTCTCTCGTATATCCAGGATTTCCTCACTGAAGACAATCTTCTTAACAGAAGAAAATGTCAGTAAGGATCATCTCAATGCTTCTTGTCACTATGGTGGCAGTAATTCTCTCTCGTATATCCAGGATTTCCTCACTGAAGACAATCTTCTTAACAGAAGAAAATGTCAGTAAGGATCATCTCAATGCTTCTTGTCACTATGGTGGCAGTGATTCTCTCTCGTATATCCAGGATTTCCTCACTGAAGACAATCTTCTTAACAGAAGAAAATGTCAGTAAGGATCATCTCAATGCTTCTTGTCACTATGGTGGCAGTAATTCTCTCTCGTATATCCAGGATTTCCTCAGTGAAGACAATCTTCTTATCAGAAGAAAAATTCAGTAGAAATCAGACCAGGGCTTCTTGTCGCTATGGTGGCAGTGATTCTCTCTCGTATATCCAGGATTTCCTCACTGAAGACAATCTTCTTATCAGAAGAAAAATTCAGTAGAAATCAGACCAGGGCTTCTTGTCGCTATGGTGGCAGTGATTCTCTCTCGTATATCCAGGATTTCCTCACTGAAGACAATCTTCTTAACAGAAGAAAAATTCAGTAGGAATCAGACTAGGGATTCTTGTCGCTCTATGGTGGCAGTGATTCTCTCTCGTATATCCAGGATTTCCTCACTGAAGACAATCTTCTTATCAGAAGAAAAATTCAGTAGGAATCAGACCAGGGCTTCTTGTCGCTATGGCGGCAGTGATTCTCTCTCGTATATCCAGGATTTCCTCAGTGAAGACAATCTTCTTATCAGAAGAAAAATTCAGTAGGAATCAGACCAGGGCTTCTTGTCACTATGGCGGTAGTGATTCTCTCTCGTATATCCAGGATTTCCTCAGTGAAGACAATCTTCTTATCAGAAGAAAAATTCAGTAGGAATCAGACTAGGGATTCTTGTCGCTCTATGGCGGCAGTGATTCTCTCTCGTATATCCAGGAGTTCCTCAGTGAAGACATTCTTCTTAACAGAAGAAAAAGTCAGTAAGGATCAGACCAGGGCTTCTTGTCGCTATGGTGGCAGTGATTCTCTCTTGTATATCAAGGATTTTCCCAGTGAAGAAAATATTCTTAACAGAAGAAAAAGTCAGTAGGGATCAGATCAGGGCTTCATGTCGCTATGGCGGTAGTGATTCTCTCGTATTTCCAGGATTTCCTTAGTGAAGACAGTGTTCTTAACAGAAAGAAAAATCAGTATGGATCAGGGCTTCTTATCGCTATGAGGGCAGTGATTCTCTCGTAGATCCAGGATTTCCTCAGTGAAGACAATGTTCTAATAGAAGGAAGTAGAGTGTGCGATACTTTAGGACAAGATTGGAGTGGGGGATGGTGGGGGCTGGTGGGAGGTGTGGTTGGGCGGGGTTATTGATGGTGGGAGGTTTGGGGGTGGATGGATGTTAGATTGTGGGAGGTGTGGTTGTGGATGGTGGGAGGTATGGTGGGAGATGGTGGGAGGTGTGGTGGGATGTGTTGTGGGAGATGATGGGAGGTGTTGTGGGAGTGGCTGGGGTGTTTGGGTGTGGTGGGAGATGGTGGAAGCTGTAGTGGGAGTGGTTGGATCTTGACGTCACATTTACACTTTGACGATAGTGACGTGAGACCCTTTAGTGTGTTACCCGAAGGCGATCACACTACCGACTGAGCAATCGTGTACTAGCCGAGTAGTCCCTCCACAGGACCCCCAACACCTTCCACCAGAGTGCACCACCATAGGTTTTACACAGAATTATATGCCTGTACATTTCGTAGAAGTTTGGACACGTAACCCTTACCCTAAGACGTACCGAGTTTTTCGCGGTCGCGAAGTACAAAGAAAACTATAATACAATTGTTAACAACGACAAGTCTGTTGGGATAGTTTGCCTAACCTGGATTACTCCTACTGGTGCAAGAGTAAAAATCTACAACAAGTTCGTGTGCCAGATTACGAGTCTTGGCGTTAACAAACAAATTGGTAACCACATTGTGGATTTTGTCAACTGTCCAGACTCCAGGTTAAGACAGAGGTTTCTGTCCCCACTGGGTAAGGACCATGGCATTACAAGATTGGAGGTTACGATCTACAACGGTAGCGGCGACCTTCCTCTGGACAACTGTGTAATGCTCCTGGAAGACAGCTTAATTTCTTTCCAGGAAACCCAGTTTTACTCTGTTGCCATCCCTAAAATGTGGACGAAATTAGCTGACAGTCTCCAGAACAGTTGCTGTGTAGTGTACAATAATCTTTTACAATATGCCTACTGGGGAAACAGTAACACGAAGAAGTTAACCGGAGTGCAACTTACTTTACCAAGCGACCAAGAACCAGAGGAAAAAAAAAATTAATTACATACTATCTTGCATTTAGTTTTAACTATTTGCCTGTAAATTACTTGGAGATTGTGGAAGATGTCGCTAATAAAGAACATGTTAGTGTGGTGCAAAAATGCTACATTAAGAGTGGCGAGACATTCTTCTCGAAATCTAGTACTGCTTTCTCGGCGATTTGTAAAGATGTAAGCCTCGAGAACTGTGGGATGGTTCCAACGAGTAATATTAGTCCACAGATTTTAAGGAAGAGAACGAATGTTACAAACAGGCTACAACCCTACAGTATTAAGGAGACAGAACCATTCTCCACCGTTTACCTACTGTCTGCGAAGAAACGAAAACTGGAACTGGAAGAAATTGACTTAAAACGGAGAAAATTGGAATACATGGAACATGCTGCTTCCTTTAAAAGAGGAATACAACGAAATGCAGGAGAAAGAGAAAATTATTAGGGGGGGCAAGAGAGAGGATGGGCTCATATTTTAACAAGACTTGGAAGAATTTAGATATACATGCAGACTACCAGGTTTCCGCATTAACCGTTAACACTAAAGCGATATATGCCTTTGTTGGAATACTTGCAGAAAGAGATGGGAATAAAAGGGTTTACTTTTAAAGGAAAGTACAAATCGTGGCTAATGGAGGTCTACAACGACAAACAAAATTTAACAAAAGAGGGGTTTGTTTTAACCTCCAACAATGACCTGGACATTGTGCATTTAGCGACAGAAGAAACAATTTTTACATTATGACGAATGGTCTTACCAGTTTTAATAATCATTCCTTTGCGAAGATAGAGCATCTTAAGCTACTAACAGATGCTTGGAAAAACCCAGAAGACTTCCCCTACAACCAGGACGAAGTAGAGCAAATATCCGCCTTTGGCATGCAAGAAATAAAAAGCAAAGTTATTCCAAGAAAGTGTCGTCGGCTGGAAGAAGGGACAAAATTAGTAGTGTGTGGAATCAAACAAATTGATTACAGACATAAGAATCATAAGATCCGTTATATTTTGCAGTTCCAAAATCTAGATGAATTGTATGTTTCGAATTATTGTTTAGAAAGAGAAATAAAAGAGCTAAATGTAGATTTAAACTATAAATTTAATGTTAAATTGGACAAGATAAAAACCACTGCAATTAAGCACAAAGAAAGAGTTGTTTTCTGTGCTTGTAATTAAAAATAAATAAATAAATGTTTTAAAATCATATTCTTTGTAATTTGTTACCTCCAATCCACCAAAACTCTTTTTAGTAGAGATGAAGTTATTTGATGTGACCTTGGATTGGTAACCGAAACGATGTAGTCGAAAACGACGCGACCCCCCCTTTTTTCTTTTTTACATATATGACGTCGTAACGTTTGTTAGGAACCGATTTACCAACCCGTAGATACCATTACCAAGTTTTGGTTGGTAAATCGGTTGCTAATAGTCTATTTTAAAGTATAATCTTCTTGCTATGGCGGCAGTGATTCTCTCTCGTATATCCTGGATTTCCTCACTGAAGACAATGTTCTTAACAGAAGAAAAAGTCAGTAGGGATCAGGGCTTCTTGTCACTATGGCGGCAGTGATTCTCTCTCGTATATCCTGGATTTCCTCACTGAAGACAATGTTCTTAACAGAAGAAAAAGTCAGTAGGGATCAGGGCTTCTTGTCACTATGGTGGCAGTGATTCTCTCTCGTATATCCTGGATTTCCTCACTGAAGACAATGTTCTTAACAGAAGAAAAAGTCAGTAGGGATCAGGGCTTCTTGTCACTATGGTGGCAGTGATTCTCTCTCGTATATCCTGGATTTCCTCACTGAAGACAATGTTCTTAACAGAAGAAAAAGTCAGTAGGGATCAGGGCTTCTTGTCACTATGGTGGCAGTGATTCTCTCTCGTATATCCTGGATTTCCTCACTGAAGACAATGTTCTTAACAGAAGAAAAAGTCAGTAGGGATCAGGGCTTCTTGTCACTATGGTGGCAGTGATTCTCTCTCGTATATCCAGGATTTCCTTAGTGAAGACAATCTTCTTAACAGAAGAAAAAGTCAGTAGGGATCAGGGCTTCTTGTCACTATGGTGGCAGTGATTCTCTCTCGTATATCCAGGATTTCCTTAGTGAAGACAATCTTCTTAACAGAAGAAAAAGTCAGTAGGGATCAGGGCTTCTTGTCACTATGGTGGCAGTGATTCTCTCTCGTATATCCAGGATTTCCTTAGTGAAGACAATCTTCTTAACAGAAGAAAAAGTCAGTAGGGATCAGGGCTTCTTGTCACTATGGTGGCAGTGATTCTCTCTCGTATATCCTGGATTTCCTCACTGAAGACAATGTTCTTAACAGAAGAAAAAGTCAGTAGGGATCAGGGCTTCTTGTCACTATGGCGGCAGTGATTCTCTCTCGTATATCCTGGATTTCCTCACTGAAGACAATGTTCTTAACAGAAGAAAAAGTCAGTAGGGATCAGGGCTTCTTGTCACTATGGTGGCAGTGATTCTCTCTCGTATATCCTGGATTTCCTCACTGAAGACAATGTTCTTAACAGAAGAAAAAGTCAGTAGGGATCAGGGCTTCTTGTCACTATGGTGGCAGTGATTCTCTCTCGTATATCCTGGATTTCCTCACTGAAGACAATGTTCTTAACAGAAGAAAAAGTCAGTAGGGATCAGGGCTTCTTGTCACTATGGTGGCAGTGATTCTCTCTCGTATATCCTGGATTTCCTCACTGAAGACAATGTTCTTAACAGAAGAAAAAGTCAGTAGGGATCAGGGCTTCTTGTCACTATGGTGGCAGTGATTCTCTCTCGTATATCCTGGATTTCCTCACTGAAGACAATGTTCTTAACAGAAGAAAAAGTCAGTAGGGATCAGGGCTTCTTGTCACTATGGTGGCAGTGATTCTCTCTCGTATATCCAGGATTTCCTTAGTGAAGACAATCTTCTTAACAGAAGAAAAAGTCAGTAGGGATCAGGGCTTCTTGTCACTATGGTGGCAGTGATTCTCTCTCGTATATCCAGGATTTCCTTAGTGAAGACAATCTTCTTAACAGAAGAAAAAGTCAGTAGGGATCAGGGCTTCTTGTCACTATGGTGGCAGTGATTCTCTCTCGTATATCCAGGATTTCCTTAGTGAAGACAATCTTCTTAACAGAAGAAAAAGTCAGTAGGGATCAGGGCTTCTTGTCACTATGGTGGCAGTGATTCTCTCTCGTATATCCAGGATTTCCTTAGTGAAGACAATCTTCTTAACAGAAGAAAAAGTCAGTAGGGATCAGGGCTTCTTGTCACTATGGTGGCAGTGATTCTCTCTCGTATATCCAGGATTTCCTTAGTGAAGACAATCTTCTTAACAGAAGAAAAAGTCAGTAGGGATCAGGGCTTCTTGTCACTATGGTGGCAGTGATTCTCTCTCGTATATCCAGGATTTCCTTAGTGAAGACAATCTTCTTAACAGAAGAAAAAGTCAGTAGGGATCAGGGCTTCTTGTCACTATGGTGGCAGTGATTCTCTCTCGTATATCCAGGATTTCCTTAGTGAAGACAATCTTCTTAACAGAAGAAAAAGTCAGTAGGGATCAGGGCTTCTTGTCACTATGGTGGCAGTGATTCTCTCTCGTATATCCAGGATTTCCTTAGTGAAGACAATCTTCTTAACAGAAGAAAAAGTCAGTAGGGATCAGGGCTTCTTGTCACTATGGTGGCAGTGATTCTCTCTCGTATATCCAGGATTTCCTTAGTGAAGACAATCTTCTTAACAGAAGAAAAAGTCAGTAGGGATCAGGGCTTCTTGTCACTATGGTGGCAGTGATTCTCTCTCGTATATCCAGGATTTCCTTAGTGAAGACAATCTTCTTAACAGAAGAAAAAGTCAGTAGGGATCAGGGCTTCTTGTCACTATGGTGGCAGTGATTCTCTCTCGTATATCCAGGATTTCCTTAGTGAAGACAATCTTCTTAACAGAAGAAAAAGTCAGTAGGGATCAGGGCTTCTTGTCACTATGGTGGCAGTGATTCTCTCTCGTATATCCAGGATTTCCTTAGTGAAGACAATCTTCTTAACAGAAGAAAAAGTCAGTAGGGATCAGGGCTTCTTGTCACTATGGTGGCAGTGATTCTCTCTCGTATATCCAGGATTTCCTTAGTGAAGACAATCTTCTTAACAGAAGAAAAAGTCAGTAGGGATCAGGGTTTCTTGTCGCTATGGCGGCACCACGATGCTTTATTGAGTTTTTGAAACTCCAAAATTTGTTTTTGCCATTATTTCTGACTGACGCCTTAACATCATCCCAACGAGTGGACCAAATTTAATAAAATTTTCCAGCAAGGGATAATTCTGCCATATTTTGAGGCGTTTTTTGGAGGTATGCTGCTTTACGAACAAACTTTTTAATTATTGTAATAATTATGTGTGTTAGAATTAGTTTGAGTACGATCTTCTTCCTTTAGTTCATTTTTTGTTTTTGTTTTGGAACATTACTTCTGATTGCTTATATATTTAGTCGTTAATAATTTTTTCTCGTTTTATCTTTAGTTGTTTTGGTAGAAGCACTCGCTATACAAAGTTTGTACTCAATGAGTAACGTGCCTTGGAACTAAGAATTTGTAGATTTTTTCAAAAATGTCATGACTTATCGATGTAAAGTCAATTTTCTCAACTTTACTGCCACCAATTGTTACTTTTGGTATTATTTTCTGAAACGCATACAATTTTTAGTAAAATACAACTATTTTCATTTCGAAAAATAATAATGTAGTGTATTTATTTAGTTACAATCTTTTTGAGCACTGTGGTGAAATTCACAATAATGAATTAAATAAATAATTCGAACTAAATAAATACAACAATGATTCGAATTTGCCCCTAACCACAATCACTAGAAAATTTAAAATAAAACGCAATTATCTGATTAATTGTTCTTTATTAATTATTTCCACTAATATAGTAGATATGTAAGTTTAGATTTAGTTTATAAGCAAGACCCTCCGATGATGATAACCATGTTATCGAAATGTACATCAGGGCATTAGTGGAAATAATTAATCAGATAATTGTGTTTTATTTTAAATTTTCTAGTGATTGTGATTAGGGGCAAATTCGAATCATTATTGTATTTATTTAGTTCGAAACAAACAAAATAGGTGTTTTTGGTGAAAAAAACCTGAAATATTTGAAACACTATTGTCGGATTGTTGTTAGGTATAAGAATTGTCAAATTGTTTCAAAAACTTGTCCTTTTAATAAGCTTTCATTTGATATGACACTTCAGTTTATTCTTTTAAATTGTAAGTCTAGTACTAAAATAAGTCTTGAAGATGGAAGAACTTCGAAACGCGTCGACAAATATAAATTATAAGACAATATTAGGACTTAACTCAAATTAACAAAATATTAAATTACGATTTTCTCAAAATCTGCTTAAACGATTACGATCAAATTTTTGTATCATTTCAGTATACCAAATGCTAAAATAAAATTGCGTTTCGAAAATGAAAATGAACCCTGACGGCCGTCATTAATAACTTTTTGAATCAAATGAAATTGTATGACAATTTAATATACAAGCTAAGCAAGTTTTGACTTTTAAATATACAAATATAAATAATTTTCATTGAAAATATTTGTTATTTATTGATAGAAAGACAAAAAGTGGTTTACCCACAAGTGCTCACTTGTAATTAGTTCGGGTGTGACAGACCCGAAGACAAGCTGGATCTTTGCTTCACGTAGTCTTGATTAGATCTCTCTTTTTAATCTTTCCTATCAGGTCTCTCTTGACCAACTCTTGTTCTCTTCCGACACTGACGCTATTAGAGTATTGGAGGGCTAGGAGTTTTTGTTTTACGCTCTTTTCTCCTTTTTTTTATAAGGCGATGATGACCGAAAGGTTTTCGTTTATACACGATAAGGAAAATAAGTGTTTGTTAGAATGATGTCAATCTGTCGTCTATGCGGTGCTCTTCATCCCAAATGTGGTTTAATTAAATTTAGGCATATATTGATCATATATAGGGATATTTTTTATTTTCTGATAACTCGAAGTTGGCAATCATAAGAAAAAAACAAAATTAAGATTTTATCAAAACCGGCTTAAACGATTTTGAACAAATTTTGCTCAAGTGTAACCTCTAGAGACGAAACTTATTGATCGCAATCTCTAATCGAACCCTAATGCCGGTTTGTGAGTTATCAGCAAAAGATAAAAATCGGTATTAGAACTGTCGGTAAAATACTTAATTTCTCAAAATCGGGTCACCGATTTCGTTTAATTTTGAGGGAAATGTGAAGATTAATGAACTAAACAAATGTGCAAATTTACAAGTAAATAATTTTGTACTTCAACAGTAATTGGAAAAACAATAACGAACCTAGACTACCGTCATTAGAAACTCAATTTTTAAAAATACGATTTATCATGAGGACGTATGGGACAAGCGGAGCAAGTTGTGGCCCTTATTTAAATATATTTTTAAGACAGCGACCATGATTTTTCACTTTTTGTTTGATAATTACCGAACTGAAATTTTGGTGACGATTAGTTTTGGATAGTAAGAAAGTTTGTGCAGTTTTTTGTACCATTTATTGTGTTTTTCTCACGTATCGAAACATTTTTGGAAATAGGATATTATTTTTGTGAGAAAAATGGTGTATGTTTTTGTTCATTCAATTTATTTATGTTTGTTTATTTAATACAAGTTTACACGCAGATGTAAGAAATTATTTGCTAAATATATGCTTCATTAAAGGGTGTATTTCAGTTCTCAGTACGCCCTAATCGATAAAGATACATTTTCTTTTAATTGGTTAAAAATGAAAGGTAAACATTGTTAGCTAATTATTAATTAAAAAATTATAACAATTAAAAACAGTACATTCTATACAACTACGATAAAAAAGTCACTTGAAGGTAGTTTAATAGAATTTCTACACAGAAGGAAATCCCCGGTATATCTCATTAAATTGGCTTTAATTGTTTCTCAAGGTTGAAAAAATAATTGTTTAAAAGTGACGTAAGAGCGCTCGACTGCAACGCGCTCTGTGTTGCTAGAAGCTATAACAACATGGAGAAGTAGAGAAGAAGAAGAAATATGCAGTTTAGTTGAGTTTCTTGAACCGGTCTAACGTTCCTTCTGTTGTCTTGGTCACTCATTCATGTAAATTCAAGTTTTTTAAATAGTTTCCGGTATTTTTAAAGTGATCCGTGTTTTAATGAATAATATATTTGAATAGTGTTTTATTTAGTTGTTTTGGTGTGTGTTTTACGTGAGTTTTGTTGGTTTTAAATAGTTTAACGTGTGTTGTTTTGTTACCTTTTAGGTTATCTGTGCTTTCTTGGAAGTTTTCAACTGTTTTTTAGTGAGAATGCCGCCAATTTTGTTGTACAATGTTGAGGTATGTTTTTATTGATATAGTTTTGTTTTAATTAAATCGTAAAGTCAATTGACGTTAAGAGTTTTGTTTGTTTAACCGGAGTTAATTTGAAAATCACATCTGTTGTGGTACAGCCTGTTGCAAAACTATTTCGAATAGAGGGAGCGGCTCTTTTGTAGTATTTTTTAATTTCCCTTCCATTTCTGTAGGTGGGTTTATTGTAAAACTTTTATGTTATGTTGTTTTGTTATTACTGTTTGTGTGATTGATTGCTACCATAAAATGATATATTTATAGATCTCATACTTGACTGAGCAATCTTATATAAACTATTAAAGTTTACAATACAACTGTTTCGCCTGTTTGTCAGGCATCATTAGAACACTTATAACATTACAATTGTCTATGTTAAAATAATTTAAAAAACACATTTAGAAATCACATTTAAAACTCATTGTAAACGTGTATCCAAGTCACAAAGTATTACTAAAATACTAATCTTATTTTCCGCATAAAAAAAAAAAAAAGTCACAAGACTGAAAATAAGGTTAGTACTGTATTGTAGTATCGCAATTAAACACAAATAAAAATAAATTTTTAACACATTAATTTTTAAATTTTATTTCACATTGTGTTAAACAATATGAAAGTGGACGGTCACGGGTCAATTAATAAGTGTTAAAAATTTATTTAAATTTTTGTATACGTTTTAATGTGACTTCTAAATGTGTGTTTTAAAATTATTTTAACATATTCTAATGTGATAAGTGTTCTACATGTTCTGATGATGACTGACAAATAGTTGAAACAGCTGTAAACTTTAATAGTTTATATTGTTTTTTTATTTCTCACAAAGATCTACTATAGAGTAAGTTAAGTCTGAGATTTAAAAACGTCTTTAAAAAGGGAGGTCATATTTTGGTCATATCAAGAAAGTGTTTTTAACCATCTGTTGCTTATGTAGTGTTCTATAGTTTAAACATGGAACGATTTTGACTAAATTTGGTATATGGATATATTCAAGCCATATCTCATAGTTTTAAAACATTTTGTTGCTGCTAATCTTAAATTTGGAGGTAGAAGCTATAAGACCAAAACTATAAATCCGATTTTGTTAAAATTGGCCCTAATGTTTTTCATCAAATTTTTTTAAAATGTAGCCTGTAAGGACCCCCTCCCCAAACTAATTATCAAGCAGCAAGTACAAAAAAAAATCTTTTGATAAAAAAATAATAATAATAAAACGAACCCGACGGTGATCTAAAATAAAAGTAACACATTTTCTTACAAATAATACGTTTATTAAACGCGTTTCAACGACAATATCGCTATCTTCAGTGATGCATCAGCTACAATAACCAAACTATAACTAGAGATGATCTGTTTATTTCAGTATTTTCTAACTGATTCCTTTGAAAACCTTGGACGCCGACGTAAAAGTTTGAACATCTCATAATCTGCTAAACCATTTTCAATGAAATTTTGATGTTATATCTTAAACCGATGTGCCAAAAATTAATTTAACAGCTGTCATGTTTCATTTCTAGATTTTTATTTTCTACATTATTTATGAATCGTAATTTTCTTTTATTCTCACATTTTACCCAAATTTATTCGCAATCGTTTCCCCAAATTTTGAGATATTTGAACTTTTTCGACGGGGCTCGTCTTTTTCCCCATTTTTAACCTACATCTCTAGAAGCTTATTTTGGGGGAGGTGGCGACCAATACGTTTTGGACAATGTATTTGAGCAAAATATGATCCAAGTTTTAAAGCTGATTTTGAAAAAATCATAACTTTGTTCCTATCCTACCTCAATTACTCCTTATTTTTGAGTTATCGAAAAATGGAAAAAGAATGCTACACACTTCAAAATATGTAGGCCTACAACTATAATATTTAAAAATTTCTAATTGCTTGTATTTTTTTCCAAAATTTGGTCATAATCTTATCTTCAAATATCCAGTTATATACAGGGTGTTTCTAAACTTCAGGATAGGATATTCCGTTGATTAAAATACAAAAAAATCCTATAAACATAATATGTCCGATAACGCGCTGTCTCCCCCCGTTGATCCGCCATTTTGTGTTTTACAAGATATTGAGTTCAGGTTTGGTATACGCATTTTTATGTTACGTTTTACAAATGTACCAAAAACATAAACTTTATTTCGTAGTTTAAATGTCTGTCGTTACTTTGCAAACAAATATTTAAGAGATAAAAAGTTCCCTCTTTTTAAGACAAACAATACGTTTTTTAAATTTTTTTCTATGATCAAAGGATAATTGAGTTATCGATAAGAGTACTAAAAACATAATTTCTTGGTAGGCCTAATTGTCTACAACACCCAGAACTTTATGTTGCAAATTATTTCTCATTGTTATTTGATTTAATACCCTACGTGTTCCCCCTTTATTAGTAATTTTTCGAGTTTGGTAATTAACTGTTATATGGTTGGAAAGTCGAAATTCAGGACTCTCTTTAGGTATATCGCAGTTCCCCAGTGTTGTAATAAGTTTGTTTGTTCCTGTATGTACATTCAAAACGAAAGTTTTTACTGTACTACTTTTGTATTTTGTGAAATTTTCCAACGAAATGTTTTTTTAAATCGATATATTTTGTATACACTTTATTGTATATCTTGAACAAAATGCGTTTTTTGGCGTTTTGGCTTTGGTTTGATCATTTTTTGATTCCTGATGTAGGCTACTAACTTCAAAATTTTTACAACTAAAATTGTTTATTACATAGGTGATTTCTATGCATCTTCCTGTTATAAAATGGTAGCCTATATTACAAGTTGGGGTTTGCATAGCTAAAATAACTATTTATGAATTTAAAAAACGATTGCAAAATGCACAAAAATCGCCTACCATTCTGGGAAATCCTACAAGCCAGTCTAGGATTTTATAACATCTCTAAATATCTCAGGTATTTTAGGTCTACTTTAACCCATTTACAAACAAACACAGACTTTGAGTAGGCCAAACCCATCATGCTTTCATCTCTCACCGGAAATGTCTGTTATCTATAATAGATAAGCCATTTTATGATCGCAGTAAATCAGAATGTAATAGGCTTCCTTGACTTATCTCTGTAAGCTGTCAATGAACAAATTTCCAGATAATTATATTTCATCATTTTTTATAAAATTATTATTGATGGCAAGTGTACTAATAATTTATATTTTAATAAAATTTTACCTTAGAGGAAATATTGTGATAAGCAAAAATCAAAGTTGGTGTTTCCTTGGGTGTAATTACTTGTTTGCTCTTTACTGATAAAAAAAACTGTTTTTAAAAATACGAAATAGCCTGTAGTGCAACTTTAGTAATCGTAAGAAAATTCAACCTCTGTATTTTGACCATGGGCGTCATCACCAGTTCATTATTGGGGGGGACATATGCCGGGGGTCTGGGGGTATGGAGATTTTTTAAAATTAAATTTCTCAAAACATCGTTTATATGCATTTATTTATGCGTTTGTAAGAGAAATGTAATGTTAAAACCCTAGTAAAGACAAAGCCCGATGTTTACCTTTTAAGGTTTTAAGTAAATCATTCGTTTTTAGCAAAAATATTTTTACATCTCAAATATTGGGGGGGGGGACGCATCCCCCGTCCCCCCGGTGATGACGCCCATGATTTTGATTGATGTTCGCAATTAATGCCCTCTGGAAGATGTGAAAGTGTCTTTTTACATGCCGTCCATCTGCACGTAACTACTATAGCGGCTACAAAAATTATAAAATAGGATCATGTAATTCAGACCTTGTTGAAATTCAAAAAAATATAATTAAATATTTCAAAATGGCGGCCATTGTTAGTAGATTTTGTTTGTATCTCGTGTGTTATTCAAGTTGTAAAACACATAGTCTAATTATGTAAACATTTGCAGATTTCAATTCTGCATTTAATGTTGCCAACCTCTCATCCCTACGATAACAATAGCGAGGTTATTGTAAAAAATCTAATTTCGAATCCTGTTTTTTTTTTTTCGAAATCTTCTAAAAAAATGAGACATTCGTTTAAAAACTCTATATCTGGTAACACCCTTCACTCAAGCGTTTACGTGACTAGAAATTACTTTTTTCTTGACTTACTCCAAAACCGTAACATCTAATTTTCTTTTCTTTACACAGATAAATTCTATACACTTTCCTGAAAAAAATGATGTCTTATAAAGTGGGTTTTGAATAAAATTACTATTTTTTTAATTATTTATTAAAAAGTGATTAATAGAGCGGAAAATGGCAATTCTTTTGTAGTATGCGGTTATAGGGTGTAGCGAAAAAAGCGCACAGTTAACCCTTTTGGAGTTACAAAAGGAATCCAGCCCCTATCTTCTTAGAAATAATGAATGCTACACAGAAAATAAAAGTTGAATTAATTAGTTTCTGATTCCCGTTTACAGATATATATATTTTCAGTTTTAAAGTATATTTAGGCTTGTTTTAAATCAGCACGAATGTAGCGTCGTCAATATTATCTGTTTACTATTTACATTCTTTTCTTGTCTTGCTTTTCTTCTTGACAGAAGGTCTAGCCAAGTTTATGTAGATATGAAACTGTCTTTAAACACGCTTTGATGTTGTCATTTTCTTCATACTTCTTCACAGTTCTTTCCAGTTTCTAATCTAACTCGACGTAAGTTTTCTTCCTCTTTTTCCCAGCTAAATTCAGTTCTATCCTCATGTACATACAAGAAGATTCCTCCGCTTCACTCTTCAAATAAAGTATGACATCTCTGATTTTGGAGTTGGGTCGTCCAAGAAGATTGTTGATTTTGTTGTGCCAACCTTCCACAGCGTTCGTAGTCCTGTGTCGCCTAGCATAGCAATTCCACAGTTCAATAGGAATTTCGTCACTATGCAGACATTGTTCGACGAAGTAGTCGAAGAAGCGAGTTAGGTTAGGTTAGGTTAGATTAGGTAGCTTAGGTTAGGCTCGGTTAAGTGATGACACACCTGAAGGGGTGAACTGTGGTGGGTGGTCAGGAGAAATGTACCTGAGTTATTGTATTGCAGGATGACTCACCTCCAATTAGCTCCAAGTATTCATTTCCTGGTAACGTAACCCCTACCCTAAACTGTCACATTGGCCCTTGTGCGCTTTATTCGCTGTGCGCTTTTTCGCATAATCGGTTATAGAGTTAATTACGAGATTCGGGATGGCAGTGCCTCGAACGAAACGAGTAAAGACGACAGATCTACAAGGTTCAAATAGGAACCCAAACCGTAACCAAGATCCCAATTACAATCTCAGTTCGCAACCAAGGTGACCGTACCCCTCGACGCAGCTTCATGGCTTAAAACTTACGAACGATAATGTTTGAGTCCTCAGCGGGTACATTTTACCAACATTTGATCATAGACACTAAATTTAATCAGTCCATTTATTGAATTAAGCACTGAAATTGAAATTTTGAGTGGAACCGCAAAAACTCAACATCGTTTCTTTGATCTATGACGTAACTTTACTACATGTGTATGAAAACAAAAGATATTAGCCAATCATGTGCCGGTTATCTTGGTTGCTGAGCTGTGGAATTTGTAGGCACGGTTAATAATGACTCGGCAGAATCGCTTTGTAAAGCGCGTGTGTCCGAGGAGATTTCCTTCCCCGTGTAGGCGAGTCATTAGTAAGCATTAAAATAGACGAGAGACTTTAATACTGAGAAATTCCATTTTGTGCCACACAGTGGACCTTCGTTGCTAACCGTTAAGAAATACTTAAATGGGGGAAAATGAAAATTTTAAGTTTCAATTTGATGTACTCATTTTTTATGCTACTTTTTACAAATCTCAAAGAAAACTTTTTTTTTATCTAAATTTTCAAAATTTAATATTTGTAGACAATTCCAAGAAATTAGGGTTTTTTCACGATAACTCGATTATCACGACCTGTAGAAATTTTTTAAAAACCATTTGGTTTTTTTGTTAAAAGACGACAATATTTTGTCTCTTCTATATTTCTCGAAAAACGACAGATTTTTATGAAATTTAACATTCAAAATTTTAAACGACCGCCACTTTGAAAACGTACATAAATAAAATTAGGCCCCTATGTGTGTATAAAATTTAAATCTTAATAATTTCTCTACTTATGATTATTTGTCGAAAAAATTCAAAATGGCCGACAGACGGAAAACGAAGTGTTTCCGGGCCAATGTTTATATGAAGCTCTAGAATCAGTTGATGAAGTTTGTACCTTTCCTTCTGAAACACCCTGTATATTAAACTTGCCTGGCGCGCCTTGTAGCTTGTACCAGTATATTTGAAGAAGTCTCCACTTGCTAAGCTCGTATCGGTGACTCGGTCATGCTGGATCTCGTAGGTCAGAGTTCGAAATTTCATTTTAGATAATAACTTTGCTAAAAATAGTCTGATAAAAAATGTCTAAACAGCAATTAAATAGTTTAATGTAAAGTTGATTTTGCATAACAGCTTTGGAAAATAGGAGTAGCAAGCTTGATGTTGCAAATTGGGGGGGGGGTAGTTCCCATAAAACTCAAACTTACAATTTCTCAAAATCTGAAGGGCTTATTACATTTTAATTAAATTTTTAGAATGATAGAATTATTTGCAGCAACTGGCTGTGGGTGCAGTAATCCAAAAATTAAATATTTACTTTTTACAATATTTTCGTGTATATCAATTCTCTCCTAAATATTAGCTTTAACACCAATATAATTTGATCTATTGACTAAAACACAATAATTGTTGTGTGATTGGTTAGAGAACAATTAGTCAGGGAATTTCATACGGTCGTTTTACTAACCACCCTGTAGCAGATATCGTATTTACATAAAGACAACGACAACGGTATTCTGAGGCCATGACTGTTTTAATCTGTCAAATAAAAGCCTATGTTAAAACCACGTAGGACTTGGGTTCGTGAGCATAAAGGGAGTCTTTTATGGGGCTTAGCGGCAATATATTTATTTCTTCGTCAAATAAATATATACATTCGTAATCAGAATAACTTTTAGTTTTATTTGATACTTCACACGTAATATTTACAAAAATAAAATGTTAAAACTCAATAGTTTTCTGCCTTAAGTACCCCAAGATATATATATATATATATATTTTTTTTGTTACCATCATATTTTCCTATATGTGGGGCAATACAAAGAATATAAATGTAAAGATTGAAATTAATAAAATGTATTATCTCGTCTGTGTAAACTGGTGGACAGATTACGCGCATTGGTTTTACCTACGGACCCTAATTATTGATAAATCAAAGAAAAATGCAAATCATATTTTTATAGCTATTGAATAGTTTAGTCTTACATCTCACTAAAGTGCTTTTAAAATGTATACGCTACGCATTTCTCATTTTGTGGTTCAGTTGTATTCGTCATACAAAAAACTATAATATATGATTTCAAACTGTAATTTAGTTTCAAAATATTTTATTTTCATATTTTTTAAGTTAGAGGGGAAGGGTAGCATTATATCTGACACTTTTTTAAATTTTAGCCTAGCGCCAACATAAAAATTTGTTCGTCAAATAAACATACATATTCGTAATCAAAATATCTTTATACCCCACGTATAATATTAAAAAAAAATCAACATGATAATTTTTTCCCTTAACTACTCCGAGGTCATTTTGTGACACCGTTTTATTTTTCCTATATGTTGGACAATACAAAGAATATAAATGCAAAGTTTGAAATATAGGTTTTATCGTCTTGTCAGTATAGACGGGTTGCGACTTACAGTCAGATACGGGTCATGTGCAATTATAATGGTCCTTGGTTTGTATCAACGGACACTAAAAACGGAGGGATTACCAAACTTACCCTGTAGTTCACATATTGTGTAATTATAAATAATCGAATCATTTACCCTTGCAAGGAAGAGCGAAGTTTATTATGTTATAACCTCTAGTGATATTTATTAAACAAACAAATTCTATTTTTATACATTACTTCATCATATATGCTTAATGAGCAAGTGAACTGTGTAATTGGTTAATTATGTAATCAACGTACTGTATTGGTAATTGTATAATTACGAAAGTTTTTGCTGTAATGAGAATCGACACGTGGGCATGTAGGAGTTCATTAACACTATTAAAATATTGAAACATGTGGTAGATCTGATGGAAGTGTCACAGCGGACATGCTGTATGGGACTTGCCCTTTTGACAGCTTCATTAAATAGCTCATTTCATTTAACAGGAATTCTTTAAATTATACACTGGCATTATTCATAACCATTTAGTGGAGTCATGTGAAACAAAATTATTTTTTCTTTCTCATACATGGTAATGTACTTTATAGAGAAACTAGTGTGTTGCGTCAAAAATCGATGTCGGGTTTTTTGTAGTCCTCTAATTTGAAAAGAGAGGTTTTGGAATGTCGAGAGGTTTTTGTTGGATTATATTATCGTCCTTTATGTAAGTATTCAATACGTTTTTATCAATGACAATTATATTTCAACTTTCTTTCTTTACTATTCTACTTTTCACATTATTTCTCCCTTATATTTTAACAATGGCTTGTTTGAAGTCCATTCAATCAAATTTTATGTACATTCACATTCAATAGGTTTTACTTAACAATTAAGAAGCCATAAGAAAGTTGTCTTTTTATCAAAATAGTTTGCAGTTTGTGAGTCATTAATTAGACAGCTTGTCTGGGGCAGGAAGGCTGTGAGCGTGCGTGAGTGAGAGGGTTTTACCAGGTAGTAGCCATTTTCCTTAGTTTTCCAAACTATAACACCACATTGCTCTTTGTTCCTTTTAAGATAGTACGGTTGTGTCCCGATTGCGAACAGGGCAATAATCGTCGAGATTGGGAACACCCCAAAAATGTCATACGTCGCTCATCCACGGTCTGTCCAGACTGCGAACATATATTTGGAATGTCACTTGTAACCTAACCTAACCTAACCTAAGTCAGATCATTCTGTTAATATAAAAGCGGCTTTGTATTATATAAGAAGAAAGACAACAATTGTGCCCGTGTGACTGACTACTCAAGCGCCGGAGACTACCTTGCTTATCAGGAACATACCGGGATGTGTTCACTCTGGACTCCTCCACAGGTACCACACCTACACACCCAACAAAATAAATAGACATGTTCGCAATCTGGACTCCTCCATAGGTGCCACACCCCCACACCCAACAAAATAAATAGACATGTTCGCAATCTGGACTCCTCCATAGGTGCCACACCCCCACACCCAACAAAATAAATAGACATGTTCGCAATCTGGACTCCTCCATAGGTGCCACACCCCCACACCCAACAAAATAAATAGACATGTTCGCAATCTGGACTCCTCCATAGGTGCCACACCCCCACACCCATCAAAATAAATAGACATGTTCGCAATCTGGACTCCTCCATAGGTGCCACACCCCCACAAGTTTATAAATTTAGTTTTTTAGTTTCCAACATATCCCTAATCTACTATGTTGGTGTTTTTCTCTTTTATACTCTAAATTTAACACTTGATAACGAGAGTTGATTTATATTCTCGAAACGTCATGTATTAGTTTTTTATATGCACAAATCATGGCAAATGTCCGAATAAAACATATTATTAATATGAACAATCCATCATTATCAAATAACCTTAAAACCAGAATAGATTTGGTTAATTTTTATCCGTTTAGGAAATGGGTGAGCAAGAAGACTCGTGCAATGTTTATTAATCATATTTTCAGTTATGAAAAACTGGCACGGGCCGACAATATAATTAATTGTACAATTTCAGGGTGTTGTAGCAGAAATACAAGGGTGTGAACGAGGCAAAATAAACAGTTTAATGTATTACTACGTGTCCACATATTCTTATGGTCCTCCGGCTTCTTCAACAAGACAGGATACACTTTTCAATATTTGAAAGTGAACTTAAACGAAACGAGTGTACTTAACCTCTCTCTGGTTAATAACATAGCGCTGGGTTGTGGTAGGGTGTAATTATGGGATAGTTGAGTAACTTGAGCTACGCGATCTTATTGACGCCTTTGTGAACTCATTTGAATTGTATGACGTGCTTGTGACAAGGTCTTTTAGTTCTATTGTGACCTGTATTCTATCTTAATGGTTATTTGTTTGAAGCATTGAAAGTTGACCAATGAAGTGAGAGAGTGGAGAATAGACGTGATAAATCGTGTGTTTAAAAGGACAGAGAATTTTTTTTGAAAGATGATGGGAATATCATCAAATGTAAACTTTGTTGTCAGATACCGATGTATCTTACATATGGACCTTAGTGACCATGTAATACAAGCAAAACCTTTAATGCAGTTTTAAAAAAGTAGGTAGTTTGGGCATTGTAAGAAATGTTAAATGGTAGATTAAGGGGTTTACAGTTCTTACACAAGTTGTCTGAACCTCGTAATAGTGTATATCACTAGTCTTTTGTTAAGTCGGATAGAACCTAATGGGCTTCGTAGAGGTGTATTTATTGAAAAGTCTACAGTCGCTTTGCTCGTGTCAGTGTCCCGCCTCTTGTGGGCCTCGAAGCTGTACAATTAGTGAAGCTATGCTCGTGTCGGCGACACGGCACCTACAGGATCTCGTAACTATACGAATATCACATTTCCTTTGGAGGTCAGACTACGAAATTGGTTATATTTGACAATGACGTTGCAATCTGAAACGTTTTACCTAATTTAATGTAATTTGAATAACACACGTGATATGAAAAAAAAACCGGCCGCCATTTTGACTTTTTTAATTCGATTTTTCTGCATCTGAAAGGGTTCTATATGAGCATACTATAGTCCTATGTAGCAAATTTCATGCTCATATCTTATATTTGGCGGTATCGTCTTTACATATATACGAAGGACGGACGTCATGTCGATAATCATTTTTCGATTTGGTCACGAATCGTGATTGCCAATCAAAAACTACGTTTGAAATATTTTGCGATTACTAAATTTGTATAACAGCTCCAAAATTTCAATGGAATCGGTAGAGCCGATTTTAAGAAATTACGTATTTTATAACAGTCCTATACCCGATTTTTTGGGGTTTTTCTCGTCAACTCGCGAATTCTTATGGAGCGACCAATATGTTTTATTTAGCTCCACTGAGGCTTGACAAGTCCCATCGTCAAGTGCTCGTCAACAATAAAAATTAAAATGTACAATACACATCACTTATACAACACTTAGATATTGGAATATTAGGCCAGTCTGAGGTTGAGTGTCAAAGCTGTTTAAGGCCAACATCTCCCAAAATCACTTTATTTGTCTCAAGACACCACAAACAAAAAACTCACAAACACAAAAAATGTGATGATTTTTTTAATCATCACATTCTTATACCTTTCTGTATAATACATAACCTATCGAAAATAAAACATTATGTATCACAAGTCTTGGCTGTAAAGCACCAAGATTCATTCTCCAAACTATATTTTTTTGAACTCAGTTCATTTCAAAACAGATATATCCCGCAAAAAAGAATACATCAATTGATTTGATTTGTTCTATACTATGTGGGGAAAGTATATTATAGGATCGATTTATATCATGGCAGCGTGTCAAGTAAATACAATTAAAGTTGGTATCATTTTGCTATTGATTGTTTCGCTTATTGATAACAGCAAAGCTTATCTTTCCCTACCTTTGTTTGTTTCATTACAACAGAATTATTGCACAATTTTAAAGGATGTGAGTAACATATTGAATGAAATACAATTAACTTTGATGTTGTCATACTATACTTTGACGTTGGATGCTAATTTCCTGTGCTATTTTTACAGGAAATACTAGGTGACGCAAAAAGAATGCATGTTTTTTAAATACGTGTATCTTCGTTGATTTTTCAATATTATTATTTTTATAATAACACCAAAAGCATCAATAAATCCATGCTTGTGGTTTTTGTGGGTAATTAATGATGTAATACGGAAAGATGATGGACTTCTTGTTGTACACACATACGAGCCTCTTCTCAAAGTTCTGCATTGCATTAACATTTCTTCTGGCACAGTTAACAACCTCAAGGCCGTTTATTTGTTTTATGCCGATAACTCAGGAACCGGTATGTTTGGATCCTTTGAGGGTATAATTATTAACTAAATCATGGTTTCCAAATTTTTAATTTTAAAAAAATTAAAAAAGTTCCGAGATATGGGAAAAATATGTCTACATACCAAATTTGATTAAAAAAGCTCAAGCGTTTGGTCTGTTGGAGGCACACACAAAGACGACAGACACACGTAGAGTAGCCTCAAACTAGGAGTATGTCTGGTGTAAGGGATGCGTGTCCTCCCTTCTACTTGCTTCCCTAGCCTGACTTGACGGTACAACCCATTCCAAGAAAACTATGCACACTAATTACTCCTTAGCTACATTTAATTCCTAAGGTTACAACTTCGTGACAGACTTTTGTTAACGTTTTATTATTATTTACACCGATAAAAGAAACGAAAGTAGGGTACGCGTTTACACAGAAGCTTTTGAGGTCTATGTTTTTTTATTGGGGTTGTACCGCTGAAAGTAAACGCAACAAGGCGTGGGGGCCCTCTTTTCCTATCCACCCCGGACACACCCCTACCCTGAAGATACTGTACGCTTAGGGTGTGTTTATGCTATAAATGAAAGAAGTTTAGGCTTCTATTTAAATATCTCTTCAAATAGCACGTCCATGATTTATATTAATTTTTTAATTACGAACTACCAAAATGAGGTTTTTGTTGACGATTAGTTTTTGGTGATGGTCGACTGAGAAAGTTTGTGCATTGTATTTGGATATTGTATTTTCCTTTTCATGTTACGTGGTATTAGAGACTTTTTTTGATAGATTGCAAATATTATTATTATTGGTTTTGTGGCTGGGTATTTTCTTAATAGGCTAGTCTTGAGTTTTAAAATATTTGAAGACGACGGCTTATTCATAGAAGTGTTTTTGTTGCGAAACTACTTTCTTTTTATCGATTTTGACTCGATTGTTTGATACAATTAAAGCTATTAGGTTTTTTTTTGCGGTTTGATAACATTCATGACGAAATTCGAGTCCTGAAAATCCTGGTCCGTGTCTTGAAAATTCGCTCCGGTGTTGGCGGTGTCCTAGTTTCTACTGCGCATGTATAATTGAGCTTGCGCAACTGATGGAGCGTCGGGCGTAATTGTTGTTATTTGAAGTGTTGGCTCATAATTGAGATTGCCTGTGGTCTGTTTGAGCTTGTTTCAGCTGTCTTTATACTTTAACCGTTAAATTTATCTTCCACGGTGTTTCACTTCCTCGTAGTCATAACAGCTCATTTGCGTAAGTATTTTCAAAATACGATAGTTCACACGCAGAGTCTCGTATTGGGCCAGTAATGGGGCGTACGTTATGTGACGGCAAATTCCCTCCGTGCCTCTGAGGAACCTAGCTGGAATATTAAAATGTATTGACACATTTTAAAACACTTGTTAAATTATTTAAACAGTGATACACGGTACGTTTATGGAAATTCTTCGAAACGATTGATACGTACACTAATATACTGATGTTGATATCAATGTACAAGAGATGAACGTGTATATCGGGCAATCGCTGATTTTCTCAATCACTGAACGTGTAGTTCTATCAGCGATTGTCCGATATTCACGTTCATCTCTTGATACCAACATCAGTATTAGTGGCCAGTCATCATTTCGAAGAGTTTGCATAATCGTACCGTGTGTTTACATTCATTGCGCCAATGTGTCAATGAATTTTAATATTGTTAAGTGTTACGTGTAGTCAACAATAATTAGCAGTTTTAATGGGACGACGCTTTCATAAGGCTGAAGACTTCGCGATCTTTTGAATCTGACGATGACGGTTTAACCGTCGAAACCGGTTATCCGCAAGGATGAAATTTGAATTATCTGGCAGAAAAATTAAGGTAATTAACCTATAATATATTCATTGAATAAACAATCCAGGAGGCTACACCAAACATTTTGTTATTTTATAAATACAGTAACTCCTTTTTCATGTTATTTAGATTAGAACCCCTACTTTCATCTTTCTTATCGGGTTTCTCTCGACCATTCATGTTCTTTTTCGACCCTGACGTCATTAGAGTATTCGAGAGCTAGGGGTTTTTATTTGACATTCTTGTCTTCCTTTTTTTTATAAGACCAGAAGTTTTTTATCTTTAAACAAGGAAAAAATGACGGATAATTTTCTTCAGGTGATCACTTTGAGCAATCCCGAGGAACCTTGCTGGATATACACCTTTTTTCCTTAATGCGTTTTGAGATTTCTTGAGTTTAAAGAAGAGGTTTTGAGAAAAAACGCCCTCCCTATTAAGAATCAGAAAATAAATAGGAAGTATTTAACCGAAAATTAGAGGGCGGCAATACTACTGCTGCCCTATACAGAGGCATAATAAATCCCTAGAGCAATCCTGAAGTATCTTAGCTGGATTTACATTGTGTAGTCTTGTGTTAGACCCTCTCTTCCATCTGTCAGATTGCCCTTAACAAACTCTTGCTCTCTCCTGACCCTGACACTATTATTTCACGACCAGGGGTCTCTATTTTGTGCTCTTTTCACCTTTATTTTTAGCTAGCAGTATACATTTTATGACTGATCTTCACGTTTCATGGCCTCAGGAAACCAAACAAATGATTTTCGCTTCGTTCGTCGTCGTTGTCGCACAATAATTAAGATAGGAACATGAAATGTTAGGCTATACTGCTCATATTGAATCATAAAAAAATCGAATGACAAAATGACAACCTTATTAAACAGTTTTTTGTTTGTTCTCTCTCATCTGTTTGAATTAAATTCTGCATTTTTTGTTTGTTCCCATCTTGTGTGTTCAATTCTACATGTAATGTTACCAACCCCACTTCTCTACGATGACAAAGAAGGTGTAGTATTGTCAAAAATGTAATTTTGAATCCTGACCCCCTAAGAAAATCTGATAATCGTGTGTTTACGAGATACAGCAGAGCCGAGTCACCGACGCTAGAGCGTAGCTAGTGGAGACGGCTTAATGTACATCTACGAGGCTCGTTACAGCCTAGCCGACGTCAGGTATTAGTGATTGATATACAATTAGGAAATTCAGAAAACCTGTATAACGAACTAACCCTACTGGTGGATCTACCAATATAAGTTAACATTTCCTTCAAGTGCCAAGAAACCAACATTTGGGCATTACATTTAGAGAATCTAGTACACTGTATGATGGGGCTGGGTAAGTACCATGATGGCGCCCCACTTTTTTTATAAAGCGATGATGAAGACGAGTTGTTGTTTTTTCACCTTTAAACAACAAGAAAAGAAAAAGAAAACCACTACTGTCTAGTGATGGAATTTGGTTAGAGATTATTACCGACAATTGCTGAGATTTTAAAGCACGATTAACAGTGATTTATGTAATTTAGTAATGAGTACGGGCCCGAAGGCAGTAGCTGGATCTACATATTTATTGGGTTAGATTCCTCTATTTTATATTCTCCTTGAGGTTTTATTAGACATATTCTTGACGTGTTCCAACCTGACGCTATTAGTTAATTCGAGGGCTTAGGGTCTCTATTTTACTGTTTTTGTTCAGACAATGATCACCAAGATTGACTGGTACAGTAGAGAGGACTAACATGCGGATTAATATCTACGCTGACAATCAACGGCATAGATTACTACGGAGGTAGTATAGACAACATCGGTCTAGGTCAAACTTTGTAAATACACAAAACAAAATCGACTCTTCTCTTGTCAGCAATTTTACTACATACCAAGTGTCTTGTTATTAGAAATACAGCAAAGGTCGTATCTTATCTTAGCTACTTGAGATTATAAAACATTGAAATCTCACGTCCAGGAAAATAATCACTCTCCACACCTAAACTAATCTTATCTGTGTATTGCAGTCATTATGGCACAGCTGACCCAGGTAATGTTCTTTTTTGCATTCATAATATTTAATAAAGATGAGTGTTTTTTTGATCTTAAAATAAGTTTCATGAAGGTTATTTAATGACAGTGCAGGGGCCTACTAGTTTTTGTTGTTGTTTTAAGGTATTAAACCTAGCGGTTTAAAACAAGTAAATGGGTGTCATTATGGTATTTACCCAGTGCAAAAGTTAATGTAATTACAAATCCTCCAAATAAAATGTGATAATTCGATTTCTTCGGCCTTGTAGGACGTGTTAAATTGTATTGGACGATCAAAAGGTTAGTTTAATTACAACATTTGTTTGATAGGTTTTCTGAACTTCGTAATTGTGTATTACAAGCCTACTTTGACGTCAGTTAGACTTATAGATGAGTATATATTAAAAGGCTTCCACTTGCTTCGCTCGTGCCAGTGTCTCGACTCTAACGGACCTCAAGGTTGTACATCTGTGAAGGAAGGAACACACGGTGACGCACCCTTCGTAACTATTGGATTAACACTTTTTTTGGGGAGGCAGGGTACGAAATTACAATAACTTCGCTGTTTGACGTCGTAGAGATGTGAAGTTGGTGCCATCACATGCAGAATTGTAATCTGCAAATTTGTATATAATTTATTGTTTTATAAGTTTATTAACACACGAAATATATATTTCGATTATTTTAATTAAATTTAAAAAAATTTCAGTAGGGTTTAGCTATCGTATTTATGTACAGACGACGGACAAACGGCGTGTCGAAAATTCCTTCTTTTTTTTTGGTTTCATGAGACCATGAATTTCAGTGAAAAAACAGATATAAGAATAAGTAGAGGCGAAAATGGTATAAAATAGAGACTCCTAGTCGTCAAATAGCGCCAGGGTCGGGAGAGAACAAGAGTTTAAGACTAACCTGAAAGATGAAAGAGAGGGATCTAACACAATACTACATTAAGCAAAATGTAGATCCAGTTATACTTTCTCAGAATTGCCACTCCTGTATTCACTATAATTAAGCTCCTGAAAAAGAGCCTACATTCGGGTTTTAAAGTCATTAGATAATGATGGTTTATATTATGTGCGTAATTTATTCAGTAATTGTTCATCATTTGTATATATAAAAAATTCAATTAAAAATTGAAAATAAAATTCTACTATTTTAAATAAGGCTGAAATTTTCCGGTTAATTCGCCATAAACCGTGACTACATGATCAAGCGTTAAACTCCTGAGAAAGGGGACGAAGGGTTTGTTTACTCCGATAAAACACAGTTAGGTATCTACTCCGTTGGCACAGAACCCTTTTTTGTTTGTTGACCAGTGTATGATCTCGGTTGAACTTGGTGTTTAGTATTTTTTGTGTTAATCAGTTCTTCTGTTGAATTGTAATTTTTCCTGATCATGTTTGTATTATAGAGTCTTAGTTATTTTAACAGCACTAGTATTGGTCCTGGAGTTCTTTCTCACACTATCAGCTTTAGGTCTAGTTTCTAACATATTGGCTATGTTGGCTCTTTTTATGTTTGTCAAGCTATTAGAGTACTCGGGGGCTAGGGGGTGTTCTATCTTCTGTATGGTTTAAAACACACTCTCTTACATATTTTTAAAAACCGTTTTCGGAGGATAATTTTTTACGTTCAAACTTACAAAGATTAATAATAACGTAATGGTAATACAGCAAACAGGAAAAACGCTTGGGAATTTAAAAGAAAGAATGGAGGTTTCAAAGGGAAATCATGGTCCTCAAATCAATAATGGCAAACGAGTTTATATCCTACGTGAGACTAAGCCATGAAAAATATGACAAGATCTCGACTATGATGAAGAAAACAAGAACATTTTACTATGAGAATGGAAGTATACAGGACAATTACTATATCCTCATCTTTCAGGAGAAATAACCCACTGGAAGTCCATCAGGATCTAGAAAAGTGCTGGATTATAGAAGAGGATGTAGGAATTAGAGTAGTATTAAAAAAAAATTGAGGTGACGGATCAATCTGTCCGAAGTGAATCTAGTCAGAAAAATGATATTTTCTGAAGAGGAACGAACAAAAGCGAATCAGAGAATGATTGAGTGCTTGGCGAAAAAGAAAACAAGTTGAGAAAGAGAAGTTGTGTAATCACAGTCCATAGATAGCTGAAACGAATTAGGTAAAAATAGTAATAATAAGAGAACTAAGCGAAATAGAAAAGAAAGAATGAAAATTCTTTTATAAAATATTATGCCACAAGATAACGACAACGTAGGAGTTCAAATATATATTTTTAAAGTCAGGAATTTATGAGCAATTGAATGAAAAAATAACAAAAAATATGGCCAAACACTGACTTTCTATGTACATCTAATGGGATGGAAAGGGAACGAATAGCATAGAAACTCCTATTGTGCCAGGAAAATTAAAAGGTTTTGGCACTGTGAATTTGGAAAAACACTAATTACAGAACTAGAAATTGATTATAAAGACGAGTACAGAAAGAAGATAGCAGAGGTAAAGAGTCTGACAAATGGAAAAAAACTAAGAAAATGAGAACGAAAATATCAGAGAAAGATGGCAGAGGATGAACAAATACTGGCACCAGAGAAAGTCGAATCTTGTAACGTTATCCATAGAAGGCTGAATCGAAAAAAGTAGTGAATTATTACCAAGAAACAAAATTTGTAAAAACATAACCTTAAATTTAGAAACAATGGAGTGTAGTAGTTAGAAATGTAAGATTGCTTTCCACAGTTTAAACGTACTCCATTGTTGTCTAGAAAGTATTCACAAACAATGCTACACCTACAACACACCCTCGCCACTACAACCTACGAGAAATGCAAATTAACAAAGTGATGAGCGTGATTATGTGTTATCATGATTAGTTTTCGTAACGTCAAGTGTAACATCGAAGCTATGCAGTGTTTTAGTTGGAATATGTAGTTGACACTATGAAATGAAACTACGGGGATTTCTCTTAGTGGTATTTTGGGTCTTTAATGATGTCGAACTTAAGACGTTATATTCTAGCAAGATATAAAAAAATGAAGAACAAAATTAAATTTTTTATGTTTAGAAAACCACGGCTGAGGTTTTTCTGGCAAGGATAACCTTAATAGGTATACATTTTTGATGTATAAGACTTTTCTGAAGATGGTGACATTGATGTTGAAACGCGTTTAAGGCTCTACTCCATCTTCGCCATATTGGATTCATCGCCCGTAAGAATAATGTTGGTCGTGAGAAGTTATACTGATGTAAATGATCATTTAAAGATCACGTCAACGCGGATGTTACACCTTTTTTTAAAAACTGCGATTAGTCTTTGAAGAAATTGAGAGGACATTTGTAAATCGATTTTCAATTTCGCTAATGTTTTGTGCTTTAATGAATAACATTTTTGAAAGTAAAAAAAAAAAGGATTTTTAGCTAGCCTATTATGTAAATAGTTTAGGATATAAATTGTACTCTATAAGATCTTGATACACACTTCAAGGAAGCTAAAATAAACCTAGTTTTAATGAAATAATAACAATAAACAAATACTAAACATAACCTCACATACCAAACTTTATTAAGACTAGGTTCCATATAACAAAAATGTCGATGTCACTCGGAGGAAAACTCGGGGTGACAGTACTCTCGTTGATACCCATATTTTTCCTTCATTCTTCATCCGATTTTGTTGATTTTTTATTGATTGAAGAGAACAAACTGCTTTATGTTACCTGCGAGAAAAATCCTTCTTATCTTTTAAAGGTACTTTCTTAAAAAATTGCTAAAGTAAAAAAATGTTGTTTTGGTTTTCATGTAAAACAGAAAAAGATATTTTAAATTTGGTTCAACAAAACACATTCAGCTGTACAATACCTTTCTATTGATACCTCATTTATATTTATATCTTTAAAAACAAGGAATTTATGGGTATTATTCTGCATTAGTCTTATGGGTGGCAGACGGCACCGGCCGGCTAGTGGAGCCTCAGTACTAAGGCAAGCCAGTCAAGTTGTATTAAAGACATGCAAGTAAGAATACAAACAAATAAAAAAAGAAAAAATCATCATTGTAGAGTCAAACGCGAATATGTTTTAAAGTTGTAAATTGGAACAATAAATTTTGTGTTTTGAATAGAGGCCATTTTGCAAACTCCAATGACCTCATGGAACATACGCTAAACCAATCAAACTCTGTTTTATTCAGCTGAGATAATTAGATCGAATGCATTTACTTAACGTATACAGCGAATCTAGAATTTTGAATATATATATATATATATATATATATATATATATATATATATATATATATATATGTATTAGTTTATACAGTAAAAAAAAAAATAAAGGATAGATTAAGAAATTTAATATAAAATTGAAATATAACAAAATTTAAATAACTAGAAAGGAGATGCAGTGTTAATTGTTGTACAATTTAAGACATTATGTAATAGGCAATCTAGATAGGCACTATTATATTATCATAAGAAGTAAAAGAAAGATGGCTTTTTATCGGGCAACAATTTGGATTCCTATGGTTGCTCTCATTGAAGGAAGATAATTTTCTCTATTTGCTGTTGTAAGAAAATTAGAATTATATTTTGGGAGATAGTGTAATACCGTATGCAACTTATACAGTGAAATATCAATAGTTGTTTGAAGAAAAGAAAGAAAGAAGAAAAAAACTGATAAGTATTTTAGATGTTAGAATTAGAATTTGTATTGACTGCAAGGTAACACCTTACAAATTTAAATTGACTATCCAAATTTGAATTTCATCAAGAAACTACATACAATATTTCATCATTGTACTTTTGAAACTCTCTTCAATTTATAAAGGGACTATGAGCCTATATGTAAATGAAAATAATTAAATTTAACTAAGGACAATATAAAACTCAACTTTTATAAATAATATTTAATAGATAAGTTAATTAAATAAGCTAATGTATATGATGACAGTTTATGCAAATTGTTTAAATAATTTAAATAACCCGTTGTAATCCCGAGAGAGAGAGAGAGAGAGAGAGAGAGAGAGAGAGAGAGAGAGAGAGAGAGAGAGAGAGAGAGAGAGAGAGAGAGAGAGAGAGAGAGAGAGAGAGAGAGAGAGAGAGAGAGAGAGAGAGATCAAGAAATTTTGTAATATTTAGAAATAATAAAAAATTATTGAAAATATAAAATGTGTATATAAAACATTATTTGATGAGGAGAAAATATCACACAGTTATACATTATATCGATTACTAATATAGCATATGTTTATCTATATAGGTAACTTATTATCCAAGAACCAAAATTGTATTCATCGTCCTTCGACTTCATTGGAGGTCAAATTAATAACCTAATTGTCTTTGATAGTAACGAACCAATAACATGATTTTGGCATATCATGGCAGCTGAATCAACATATATGAAACATTTCATATTCAAACGATTTAGTTACAATTTCTGACATGAAGGTAGTTACAGTTTTGAAAACTTACAACACATGTTCAACGTTCATTATTCTTAGAAGTACCTTCTCAAGTCTGTCTGTATTTTTATTCATATCTTTAATTGCTTTATGTTTTGACAGACAGTTATTACAATGTTCCAGATATTATAATACAAATCAATTGTCAGTTTATATGGAAACTTGATAACGTTACATAAACTGGATGACATTTTGTCATCGTAGATACGGGGGATGTCGACATGCTGTCAGATATGAAAGATGTCAACGGAAAAGTTGTCCCTGATTATCGATAACTTCTTCTTTCTCGAATAAGTATTTGATTGATGCTATCTTTCGGCGGTTTAGTATACAGAGTGTTTCAGAACTCTACCAATATTTTAAGGCATTGTTTTGAGCCAAAAGCAAATCTAAATATCATTGAAATCGTCCGAAAGTCCCCAGTTTCTGACACCGGCGTCATTTAATTTTTCACGTATTTTTTTGTTCAAAAACCATTTAACGTAAATTTTGAAATTTTACATACAGTTTTAAACCACGACCGTGAAGCTATTATAGAGTATTCGAAAGTTAGGCGTCTTTATTTTATAAGGCGATGATGACTGAGAGGAATTTCCCCTTTAAACAAACAAAAGCATGTGAAGAAAAAGAAGGAAGAACTAAATATCAAATACAGGCAACTTTACTGGTTGCTTGGACGAAACTCAGAGTTGTCCATTCATAACAAGCTTTTAATTTACAAGCAGGTGCTGAAGCCTGTATGGACTATTCCATCCAAATGTGGGGCTGTACGAAGGAAACAAATATGAAGAACATCCAGAACTTTCAAAATAAAGTCCTTCGAGGAATAGTTCAAGCTCCGTGGTACATCCGGAACAGTGATTTGAAAGTAAATTTCGTAAAAGAAGAAGTAAGGAAGGTGGCTTTGAGGCAAAAACAACGTCTCCTAGTTCACGTTCATCGGGACATGAAGGCAATGACTGACAACGTTAATGATGAGATACGCCGCCTCAAGAGAACTAAACCTCATGATTTGATGTAATAGTGATCTGGTGATTAATGATGAAGGGACCAAATACTAGTGGTAGCCCTACACAAGTGTTGTAATAGAGATATTAGTCTTTAGTCGATCCTATTGGGATTGGTCAAGATGTTGATTTTATTTTGTTTGTTATTTGTAATTGTCTTATGTAATAATAAATAAATAAAATATATATGAAAAAAAACAACAAAAGGGGAAAAAAATAACCATCTACTGTTTGGTGTTTGATAATATAAAGGGTGTACAAAAAATCTTGTTCACTATACTTCACTTTAAATAGCCGTTTTAAATTCGTGCTTTAACAGCTGTTTTGGGGACAGAATACAGAATAGATATTCTCGGTATAGGGCGGAAAAAAAGATTTTCTGGTCTCTTGCTGATTTCAAACAGTAATACCTCAACTGTGTATTAAATTAACAGTTAACCTCAAAAATACAATTACATTAGCATACATAGAGTTATATTTGTTGTGTTCCCTGTGTTTTTTAATCATTTCCTAATTAATAATTATACTTTTGGAGGAAGATATTTAAAATAGACGTTGCTGAAGACATTTTACTTCAAGCTTATGAAATTATTTTAGAATTACTAGCGTCAAAGTCTAGATTAAGATAAGGAATAAAGTACGAAGAGTTTTGTACTTGGTGTGAGCATGTCAAAATCAATAAAATGATAAATAAGTATTATAAAAATTAACGTGCATTACCGCCCAGAAAGTGTTTTCCCCGTGCTTGCATGACTTTTTGTCACGTGCTTACGGAACAATGCTACTTTCCGGCTTCGTAACGTAATATACCTAAACAAAAAATAAAACATGTTTCCAATTTAAATCTTTGGAACGATGTCCCACCTATAAGAAAACATTGTACTGTGTAGAATTATATCAAGGGCGCTAAGATAGATCGCGCAATGGGCGTGGGTGTTTGTTTGGAAATAACGGTAGGCAGTCAGCCGCACACATTCCTTTTGATGGTTTTCTACAGTTTTATGGAGCATACGACTTCCCCGCCATCATCAAGGTTACTGCCTATTGTCGTCTGCACAACAATTCATGGCCTTCTACAGGCTGTATACAATAAGTAAGTGCTTTGTCGGCGACGAGATCTAGTTACTTAATCAAACACATGTTCACACACCTGTTGGTTGAAGGAATTGGTTATTACAGATGGGAATTAAGAGTGATTGTTATACCAAGTTTAAAAAGTGATTTAAGTGATTGCCCACGGTTTGGAGAAACTTTCTCACTTAAACATCTCCTAACAAAATATTCGTCACCAAAAAATTTCAGTTCGGTAGTTGTCAATCAAAGAGTAAAAATCAACCGCGAACTTTGATTAAAGGGGAAAAATCCCTCGGTCTTCATCGCCTTAAAAAAAAGGAAGAGAACATAATATATCCCTAGCCCTCGAATACTCTAATAGCATCAAGGGTCGGAAAAGAATTATAGTTGGTCAAGGAAGACTGGTTAGAAAAGATGAAAGAAAGGGATCTAACCCAAGACTGCATGAGTAAATGTGTAAAAGTTTCCCTCGGAATTGTCACGCCTATACTCACTAAAATGAGCCCGTGAGTGTTAAAACAATAATTATATAAGGTCTAAAGTTGCTTCGTTTGTGCCTCAGCGTAAAATCGTATTTAGGTTAAAATCTAGTTTTTATTGACCACGATTATGATTCAGTTTTACTTTTCCAATTATTCCTGAATCGTAATATATATATATATATATATTAACTTTTTTACGTGGCTTTGAATCTTCACATTTAATTTGATTGAAATCGGTAGAGATGATTTTGAGAATTTACGTTTTTCATGTCCCATATTCGATTTTTAGATTTTTATGGACAACTCACGAATCGCATGTTTGTGTCAGAGACTACACTTAAACAAAATTGGATCAAAATCGTCATAGTGTAAGCAAAGCTAGTGTAGAAATAAGGCCATTAGAGCTTCAGTTTATAAAAATTTAATTAGATGTTGATAAACCGTTAGGTGGTTTAGTTTAGTTAGAAGGGGTCCGAGACTGCTCATCCTCCGGTCACTACGACCCAGATGGATTTTTGTGACCAAACCGTTAAGTAACCACGCCTTTGGCAAACAACTCTTGGAGGCTCTTTCATATGTACAACTAAAGCTGAGACACTGACAACCAGTGAAGCGAGTGCAGACATTATATACATCTACGAAGTAGTTGAGCCTAGCTGACGTCAAAGTGATTTATACAATTACGAGGTTCAGAATGTTTAAACCTTTTTACCTATACTACCAATTCCCCGGGTAACTCTTGATCTATCAATACAATTTAACGTTTCCTACATGCCAAGAAACCAACTGTTGGGCATTACATTTAGTTTAGAGGATCTGCTTGTAAATAAATTGTATGATTGGGCTGAACAAGTACTAGGCCTACGGACCCATCAACTTGTTTTTCGTGTTATTGTTTTTTCACTTGGTAACGGGAGTTGATTCATATTCTAGAAACGTCGTATTTTAGTTAGCCTATATACAAATGACAAATGTCCGATTACTGTATCAATAATATTTGTCCATACTGTATTTAGTATCTTGAAAATGTAAATTTCATTTATACGTGTGAAACACTATAACATATTTACATCTGAAGGGAACATCCCTATCTGTGATTTAACAACATAATATATTCCCATCTCTAAATCATAAATATACATTGAATAGTCTATACATGCTTTGTTGTTAGTTTGAAAAAATCTGGCAACACTGTTGACCTGAACTGAGCTAGGGTAATATTGGAATAAGCCCCCTGCGTGTCACAGTCACAATACTGGACAACGATATAACTGTCTAAAAAGATTTGTGAAAACGACCTATAGGCCTATTCAACCGTAACATTCTATGGCCTTGACGGAGTTAAACTGTTCTCAACTTCTTGAAAAGGAGGCTGAGGAAATTGCTTGCGTTTCGCAGGAAACGTTATTAGTGCCGAGTGAATCCAAATTATATTATGAATATGAAATAGTGATGTAAGTAACGGTGATTTTACAGTAGTAGTGATTTCAACGAATGATTTACATTATATAATTTTTTTTTTTTATCATTCACATTAAAAAACATTTAGTTAGATTAACACTATAACGAATACCAGTTGTGGCATTCCACCCCTCATATCAAGTCTCTCTTGACCAATTATTGTTCTATTTCGACATCGACGCGGTTAAAGTATTCAAGGGCTAGGGTGTTTATTTTATCTTCTTTTCATCTTATAAGGCGATGGTGCAACAACAACAAATATACCATAAAATGCTCTTTATCATACAAAACATTTATAAGTAATGTACTTAACATAAAACACCTCTAAAATTATTATAATTTGTGTTCCATCCTTAATGGGTCGTTCAATAATGAAAATAAATAAACATTTGGAAATTTTAATCACCTAGATTTGTGATCGAAGAATAGGTAATCCATCATTTAAAGAAAACAAAATAAATTCATGAAAAATTTGGTTTCTTAGTAGGAAATGTTAAATTGTATTGGTCGATAAATAGATTGTATTGACTTCACTCATGTCAGTGACACCAATATCACACTTTTTGGGAGACCTCCAATCTCTTGAACAACTCTTGTTATCTTCTGATTCTGATACGATTAGAGTATTCGAGGGTTAGTGGTCTCAATGTATTTTTATGTGTTTTTTAAGGTGATGATGACATGTTTCGAGAGTTTATAGTTGAAGAACTTACATTAGCTCCGATGAACTAGGAGAGTCGGCGTACCTGGAGCCTTTCGGGCAACACCAGATCTCCTTTCATAAAATAGGTACGAGTAGCATTATCCACCTCTAGCACACCACGAACCTACCTCAGCGCATCCTCTCAGAAGCCGAAACCTCTGGACAGGCGGAGTATGTTCCCATGGTATTCATGTCGGCAAGGTTTTTCCCCATGACACGTTTGATGAGTCACCGTTGGGTCACTCACGTAAACCCCACATCATCTACCCAGGGCAGCGCCCGTTACCCACCTACATGGGATTGCGTAGCCTACCAGCCGAAGCTGGAAGCAAGCCGGAAAGCTTTCCCCCAGTTTTCTTAAGCCGACACCGTGAGGTATAATGCACGACCTGTTTTCTAGCAAGGTTCCCGTCCCCCTAGAACTCGTGTTATCAAGGTTCCCCAAGGCACGTATGATGAGTAGTCGTCAGGTCGCTCACGCGGTACGTTATCTCACATCATATACAGAGGGCGGCGCCCGTTACCCAGCTTTTGGGATTGGGTAGCCCACTAGCCGAAACTATAAGTAAACCGGGAAGCCAGAGAGCTTACTTCCAGTTTTAGATGCCTACACTGTAATAGTGATGATGAACACGTAGTTTTTTATCTTTAAACAACAACAAAAATATATAGTTATTTGAACAGTAAGACACATTACCCGTCGCCATTTTGTTCTAGAGATGTTTCTCTAAGTTTTGATTTATAATTTGTTTCGTAGTCAATACAACGGAGTACACGTATCACGTATCTAGTCGTCGCGTGCATTTCTTCCTGTATTGGTTGACCTACATTGACGTTGTTGGCAGTAACCCAGGTCAATGCATCCGGTGTCATTTTGTAACTATAGAATATTGGCCGAGTGTGAACTTGTCTGCGATCAAATGGTGTGTGAGCATCGGTTCACAGCTGAGGCACATTATAGTCTTAGGTTAGATACCTCTCTTTACTATCAGGTTTCTCTTCTCTTTTCCGACACCAATTATTAGAGTATTCAAAGGTTAGGGGTGTTTATTTTATGTTAAAAAACCCACGTCTTTTTTGTTACTTTTTCACTGAATATAGATAAAGTTATGAGTCTTCAGTTTAATGGATATAATACTTCCGTTCCGAGTCCGAAATAATGATTTTTAAAATAAAGTCTGACTGTCTCTGTGTAACGTTGTACAACACAAATGAGTGAATCGAACTTAATAAAATTAGGCATATGTTTACTGTATCTTGAGATTTGTTTCATTTTTTTCAGGTAAATTAAAAATTATGGCAGGTACTTAAATTCAAAATTTGGTTATAAATTAGCTTTAAGAGGCTAAATAAAACTCTTTGTCCTAAAAATTCCGGGTCGTAAGATAACGGTAAAAAAAACAACGAGTTTACAAGTTTAAAGTAGTGTTTTTTTTTACAGTTCATATACAGGGTGTCTTGGGGGGAATCGACATACTTCACAGGTATATTGATTGCTTGGTAATATACCACAGGTATATTGATGTAGAAATAATGTAAGAGTTCATATCAACATAAGTCCTGAACCGCTTCGATTCCAGATAATCCGCCATTTTGTATTTTTTGGAATTGTAATTTTTGAAGTAAATAAAATATTAGTTCAAAGTTGTAACACGCTTTTATGTAACTTTTACAAGTGTACCAAATATTTTATGAATTTTGTACAAGTTATTCTATGAACTAAATAAATTAGCCTAACTAAGACACTAGTTATTGTAATATGTAATTTATTGTAAGAGACGCAAGTTCTTAGTCGATCTTACTTAATTAGATTGGTCAGAATAAATAAATAAAATATTCAATAATATTGAAAAAATGTTTTTTATAATTAATTATAGTTTGAATGTTTAATAATAGATTGGCGCCAATTACATCGTTTATCTTGACATAACGATTAGAACGTATTAAGATTTCATATCTTAACGGATGAAAAAGTCAAAGATCGCATTACTATTAATAACACACGCAATCTAAATATCTGTCCAAACTCAAATTATATGTGTCCGTATCACGCACTTGCATTAATTTTCCAACAGTTAATGGCACACAATGTCTCTCTCTAGGAACTTTGTTTAAATATACACAGGAATAATGGGCGCGCGTTTCCTTGTTTGTGGCGACTGAAATGTCTCGGATCGGTTAGAGGTTTTATAAGATCGAACACTTCACATATCTTTATATATATTTTAATAAGTGTTATGTGAGGCAACGGGTAAGTCTATTGAGTATTTTCGGTTGGGTGAAAATAATAATATTTTTCATAAGTTTAGTAGAAAAAGGTGAATATATTTTAAAGTACAGTATGAGGTGGGGATTGCTTCCATTAATACTTATTGATAATTTTGTAACTTATGAAGATGTATTGGACAGCGGTCAAATTGAAAATGGGAAAAGAATTTTCATAACCACGAGTTAAAAATATATACATAGTTCAATTTTAAGGATGCCAATTATTAGGATAAATTTACGTCGGGAATTTTATCAAATTATTATCGATATGTAAATAGGCGGGGATTCGTTCTTGAACATTCAATTTAGTATGATTAGAAAGCACAAATTTTAAATGGTTAGTTTTACTTATTTATAGATTATATTTTTAAAAAAATACTCAACTGGCGAAGAAATTCCTTAGCGAATTAAATATTCACTACTTGTGTGTACTATACGGATCCCTAATGTGTAAGTTCAAAACTCGAAATATATTTTTGCAAATAGGTTTAGGTTCAGTCATCTGTCTACTGCCATAACAAACAAAAATAACATAACTGCGACTTTCATTCGTCCCACTACAATCCTTTCAAGTTCGGCTTTTCATCCTGTCTAGATCGCGCCACTACGAGGTCAGTGCTACTGCAACACTCTTACGAGAATCATTGTTTATATTTAAAAACATATTGTGTTGTTATTTTGCTGATTTATTAAATTACGTTGGTTTTAAACTTAACAATTTCGTCAGCCTATTTGAATGTAGGTATAACAACCTGGCATAACCTAACATATTTGAGTGTTGGTAAAAAAAAAAAATCATTTAGATCAGATTTGTGATAGTAAGAATTACCACAATTAGGTTAGGTTATCATAAAAAATTACAGTATTATTTTAATTAGTTCCTGTTTGATGTACAATAAATAAGGAAAGGTCCGTAGCCTATAGTACTCAAGTACCAAAAAATATTCGCTAAGGAATTTCTGCGACGGTCGAATAGGCTACTTTTTTACTATAGGGCGATTACAATAATTGAGATGTCAAACGAAACAGTGTTGTCTGCAAATTTGTCTGTGTGATATGTAGATTCATTTCCCTTGGTAACACTTATTTTCTAATACATTTATCATTTAAATAACATGCCTGTTATGGGTAATTAATATGTTTCACAACGTAAATAATTTAAAACAGCTGTTATAAATTCTCAAATACGTTTTCTTGTATTGTTTTGTTCGAGAATGTATATAACAGCTGTTTTAAATTATTTTTAGATGAACTTATACAGTGCTTAATTTATTTGTGCGGATTTACGTTGTGTTGTGATTGATTGCTTACCTTTCGCAGAACTAAACTGTCTATATGGCATATTATTAAAGTGTGACAATTCACAATAATGATTCGAATTTGCCCCTAACCACAATCACTAGAAACTTTAAAATAAAACACAATTATCTGATTAATTGTTCTTTATTAATTATTTCCACTAATGCCCTGATGTACATTTCGATAACATGGTTATCATCATCGGAGAGTTTTGCTTATAAACTAAATCTAAACTTACATATCTACTGTTTATCAGTAGTATGATGATAACCATCTTATCGAAATGAACATCAGGGCATTTAGTGGAAATAATTAATAAAGAACAATTAATCAGATAATTGTGTTTTATTTTAAAGTTTCTAGTGATTATGGTTGGGGGTAAATTCGAATCACATTCACCACAGTGCTCAACAAGATTGTATCTGTGACAATTGGGACTGAATTTTTATCTCGCAAAAGTTAACGACTTAACGACTTAGCCTATATAGCGCTTATAAAAGTAATACAGTAAGAGCTTTTAATTTTATTAGTTTTTTTATTTGTGATTTATTGGTTCGCAAAAGTCAACGGTTTATCTGGCTTATTGTTAATGTGTGACAATTGGGTCTGAATTTTTATCTCGCAAAAGTTAACGACTTAACTGTACATACAGTAGGCCTATAGCGTTTACAAAAGCAAAAACAGAAAGTGCTTTTAATTTTATTTTTTTAAATTTTTTTTAGTTGTGATTTATTGGTTCGCAAAATGTAATGGTTTATATGGCTTATTGTTAATATGTGATAGATATTATAAGTTTTACCGTATGAAGGTCGCGTGAAATCCGTCGAACACGACATTGGTCAAGAAAATGTCAATGACAGAAATCGAAGAGCACTGAATCTTGAAGTAATCAGATTCAACTTTTGATGCCCTCAGACCTCAATATTATTTTTAAATTGCCATTCATTTGATATTAACAATTCGTATTTTGACATAGGTGATCTTTCTGATGAATGTAGATATTGCAGTGCTTTGATGAAGCCATACAAATGTAGTTATTCAAACTATTAAAATTCTAAACGTCTAGTTTATATATACACAGGAGGGAAAACGCACTTAATTTGAAGTACTTCAAAATATACTCCATATAAACTCTTCGTTGGAAATTTATCAAAATTTTTATTTAAAAAATACCTCTAAGTACATAGCACCTTGCAGTTTTTCCACGATTCAAATGGATGTTTTTTTTTACTTATACATTACTACACTTACTACTATCACATGTTTTTAATTTGTTGTTATAAATTTATTAGGTTATTTTGAGGTTAGATTTAATCTTTTGCGTAGTGCTGACTACTTCGAGAGAGAAAAAAATTCAAAATTCAATTCAAAATCAATTAAGATTAGTCAAGATTAAATAAAAAATTTCACTGTGCGTCGACAACACGATCAAAGCGAAAAAGTAGTGGTAACAGATATTAAATGCAAATGTGAAATTGAATAAAAATAAGTATCAACATCAATTTTTGATCCGTCACCTAACTTTCTCTATAGCGCGTGCGTGTACGAGCGCGTGCTTGTGCAAAATCAGCAGACGATTTATTCCTTCGTCTTCGCATAAATTCAATCAATGTAACTGTTTGTTATTCAACGACCAACACACAACAAACACTCGTATTTAATGATGCCTTCAAGTCTGGCCCAGTGTTTATTGTGGGAATATTTGCTTTCATTGGCAACACTGCTTTCTTTGATTTATTGTTGTTTACTAATCAGCTGATTGTGTGTAAACTTTGTGGGCGGTAAAGTATGATTTGTTGCACAAGACAAGTTAAGCTGCGAAATAGATGCAGTTAAACGACGTATAGGTTTTATTTTACGTAGTTTTGGGTTATATCCCTCTCTTTTATCTTTTCTATCAAGATTAACTCTTGTTCTCTTCTGAACATGACGCTATTAGAGTTTGCGAGGATTATGTGATAATTCTATGAGGTTTAATAAGGTTATTATGTGAATCGAGGAAAGGTGTTTTGCCTTTAAACAGTAAGGATAAAATTAATTTTCTTGAACACTGTTATAAAATTCCATATATTTTCCTGGATTTTCTAATCAAGGTTATACTATTGCCGGGCTTTTACAAGTTATCCCTGACCTTTCTTTAAAATTCACTGTATTTTTATTGGTTTCCTTTACCAAAGCTGTAAATTTCCTGATTTTTTCAGTGTGGAAAGTCATACATTTTCAAATTATTCAAAGTGTTCCTTACCTCCTCAAGGGCTAACCTGTGGAACCTAGCCTGCATCTACACTTTTCTTCATGTAGTCTTGGGTTAGATCCCTCTCTTTCATCTCTCTTATCAGATCCCCCTGGGCTAACTCTTGTTTTGTACTGACTTTTCCACTATTACGATGATGACTGAGAGGATTTTCGCCTTTCAACAACAAGCAAAACAAATGATTTCCCTTTTCAAGTTGTACAGTTTCCAGGTTTCTCCTCTCCAGTGCTAGAAAAGTCCTTTTAGGTGTTCACTAATCAATGTTTACGAGTATATATCTTCCAATTTTTACTTTCTGGCGTAGTATAAAGAAAATTATAATTATGATGTGGTCCAAAATATCATGTTGAATAATTCGTGGATACTGCTACATTTTGAGTTCCCTCCAGCTAAGAACAACCTCTTTTTAAAATTATATGTTTTTGTTGTACAGTTTTATGTTCTATAGACCAAAAGAGAGTTCTGAGTTTGATCAAATTTGATATGTAGGCCTTTTTTAATATCACGAAATATTTATGTATTTACTTGATAACTCAAAACAAACGTACGTACAAAAATAATTTGTTTTTAAAATTTTGAGCTCAATAAACAGTTTTCAGAATGATGTCCATCTGTCGTCTACAGCTCAAACCGCAATAACAGTCCAAATTTGATATGTGAGGATATTTTGGCCTTATCTCGAGACTTTTGTAAACTTAAATTTTGGGTGTAGCCGCCAAAAGAAAAAAAACCCACAAAATTACGATTTTTTTCCAAAATCTGCTACACCCTCATTTGACAAAAAAAATTGTTCAAGTGTAGACTCTAAAGATCTAAACAAAACGTATCGATCGCAACATCTCCAAAAATTCCGGGGTTCGTGAGTTATCGGTCAAAAATAATAACAAATCTGTCTTTAGGCAACGATTTCGTTAAAATTTTAGTGAAATATGAAGATTAATGGCCGAAATTCATATTAAATCCAGTAAAAGATCGATATGAATCAATACGATTTGACATTGAAGATTTGTTTATGGCACAAGCTATGCAAGTTTATTTAAATATTTGACAAAGACTGTATCCATGGTTTATTTTCACTTTTTGATTGACAGCTATCGTAATCTCATTTTTGGTTTTGGTATTGGACGAGTTTGAATGTTTGTGCAATGTTTATTTAATTAATGACACCAATTTCATAAGAGAGACACAAATCGTTGCACTAAGTGTTCTAAAATTAGCCTGCATTATCGTGTTGAGGTTATGTTCGCTCATTATTTAAACTGAACTCACAACCTGTTCGTTGCTAATAGACCGCGCAGCCCCCGCGTACTTTGCCACATCATCATCAAACTTCCTTGTCTGTGACGTGGCAGTTCATCATCTTAGCTTTGAGTGGAAGACATTACGAAGTACTCCAACTTTATGTAGTCTTATGTTACACAGCGAGACGATATTTTTTTTTACATATGTAATAAATCGTATATTTCCAGATTTAGATTTTGTTTTTCTTGTTACTTGAAAACGAAAAATCTCTCGGTCATAATCGCCTTATAAAAACAATTTGATGGGGCCCTCATGAAGTTACCTAGGTCTATCAAACAAGCAGAGTCTCTAAATGTAATGTCCAAAAGATGGAAATGACGAATTGCGTTGGTAGATCAAAGTTCGCTTTAGACGTGTCAGAGTCTCGGCTCTTGCTGGCCACGAACCTGTACATTATGTGAAAAATCTGCTCTAATGTCGGTGAATCGACGGTGGTCCTTGTAATTATACAAAAAACACATTTTCTTGGGAGATTAGGGTTCAAAATTACAGTTTTGACAATATTTGCTATTTGTCATCGTAGAGAAGTAGGGATGGTACCACTATATGCAGATAGGAAATCTACAAAATTGTATCTAATTTTGTAAATTTTAAATTGTATAAAACACGATATATAACAAAAACTATTTAAAATGGCCGCCATTTTGATATTTTAAACTACTTTTGTACATTACTACTTTCTTGACGTCGGCTAAATTCTATCGCCCTTCTTACTGTGCATTTTTTAAAAAGTCTGTACTCAATTGGCTCATGTTAGTGTCGCTAACATGATTTTATGGCCGTTATAATGATTACGTACAAACGATGTCGATGGACGGATGCCATGTCGAAAATACCCTTTTCCTTTTCCTGAGGTATGAAAGTTGAAGATCAGTCAAAAAACAGGGTTAGAAATTTTTGATTATTACCAAACTTGCCCTACACTTTTTAATCTGTGAAAGTAAAAAAAAGGAAAAAAATGAACATAAAATAAAAACCTCCCTAACTCTTAAATACTCATAGCGTGAGAGTCGGAAGAGAACAAGAATTTGTCTTGCGAGACCTGATAAGAAAGATCAAAGAGGGGGATCTAACCCAAGATTAATTAAAAAAAGTGTTGATCCTGCTAGGGCCACTAAGATTACCAAGCTCATATTCATTATAGGGATCAATCAAATGTTTGACAATATTCTCAGACCAAGTAGTAACAGAAAATATTACCACAGCTACTGTACATATAATGATTCCAACTACTTCAGCTTTCAATAGGCTACACCTTCTCTTCATATATAAAACAATTTTCCGTCTATTAGTTATCTAAAAACTGTAAGATTGTAGAGATTAGCTTTGTTCTGGTATTACACACTCTTACAAAGTGTGATTGTTATATTTCTTGACCGTATTTCTTTTAGAGATAGCTACAAAACTAACAAAGATTGCTGCCTTTGTTGTTTGTAATATCTTTGCTTAACGAGTTTTTGTGACGACGTCATTGCCCCCTTCCGTCGCCATCCGACTGTGCTCCGTCATGAGTCTCACGCAGAGGGTCGCGTTCTTGGAGATTTAATTCGTGGTAAAATGTTGCAACTGTTGTGTTGAGATTATTGGAAAAATTCCCTGATGTGTATATTCCAGAGAAATCAACGCTGTACAAAGTTGTCGTGACACGATAGGCTTAGAAACCGCCAGCTTTCAGTCAGTACGCCGGAGTTTACAGATCGTGTTCACAACTCTTCTGCATTCTCCAGGTATATCACTTCGGCAGTTTTCTCAACGAGTTCAGGTAGTTCAAGAGTACGTCCTTTGGATGAAGAAAAATGCGTAGTCTGTTGTGATTGGTTTAAGAGATTCATTCTTAACGATAGGAATAATAAACTTTACAAAACTGTTTTTAGGGATGAGGTCTGGTTTTATTTAAATGGATACATTAACAGTCAGAACACTTGCATCTGGGCTGCCGCTAATCCGCACGAGGTTCAATTTCACTCGGCGAAGATTTGAATTTGGTGCGCTGTATCCAGAAAGAGCACGGATTTTCTTCGACAATAAGGTTAATCCCTTTGTTTATACAGAAATCACAACAATTTATAGCCGTACTTCAAGTTGATGAACTTTATTGTTTCTTTCAACAAGACGATGCGATCTGTCGCACTGCTAATGAAACGATGACGATACTTCGAGAGTTTTTCGACGATCGATTAATCTCGAAAAAACTGTGAACACCGCGGTCTGTCTCCCTCGGATTTTTGTCTAAGGGGCTATCTTAAGATTCAGCAATATACCTAAAACGCTGCAAGATTTACGAGACAACACAACCGACGCTGTAAGGAGCATCCCAATCAATGTACTGAATTGCGTACCTGCAAACGTGTCGTCGAATTGATTTGTATCTGTTACAATGGCAGAATCTTTTGTAAAGTCATCTTAAAAACTGCAATTTCTAATGTACAAAATGTATAAAGTAAATATTGCGTCAAATACCATAAAGATTACGATTATTTATCCTTTAGAGTCCGGAGATATATTAAACTTTCCTCCAGGCACGATGGAGACATGGAACATTGTATTGAGGTTATTATAATTTTTGCCGTAAAACATGTAGTAAAAGTAAAATTTAAAACTAATGCTAGTTGTCACTAAGCCAAAAGCGTTCGACCTTGATCGGACTGCAATGTCGTATAGCTGCAATTGGCAATGCGTTGCGGACATTAAATAAATAGGCTACTTAGTAAATAATGGACGATACAAGCCGCATCTATAAGTAGGTATGTAACGTGAGGTACGACGATTAGATAAATTCGTATTACGAAGTATATGATCAGTTGGTAATCACAATTATTTCGATATCTGTTTTAGGATTCGTGTTTAAATTTCATGGAAACGGGAAAAGTGATTATCGACATGCCGTTAGTCCGTCGTCTACATGTAAGGACGATAGCGGCCGCCAAAATTAAGAAAGGATCAAGAAATTTGATGTAGGGGACTATATTGTGTTAATATATAGAATCCTATAGAAAATCAGAAAAATCAAATTTAAAATGTCAAGTTGTCGAGCATTTTAAACAGTTTCCGATTCATATTTCGTGAGTTATTCACTTATAACACACTAAATTGGACAAATATGTACAGATTTAAATTCTAAATCTAATGGTACCAATCCCATCTCTCTATAATGTCAAAATGTAATTTCGAATTCTGACGTCTCAAAACATTCGTGTAGTTACGAGATCCGACAGGTCTGAGTTACCAACATAAGAAAAGAGCCGTAAGGGTCGAGACGCTGACACGAGTGAAGTTAGTAGTCTTTTTAAAATATACACATATTACAAGGCACGTTAGGTTAGGTTAGGTTTGGTTAGGTTAGGTTCGGCAAGGTTAGATTAGGTTAGGTTAGGTTTGGTTAGGTTAGGTTTGGTTAGGTTAGGTTAGGTTAGGTTAGGTTAGGTGAGGTTAGGTTAGGTTTGAACGTTAGGTTAGGTTTGGTTAGGTTAGGTGAGGTTAGGTTAGGTTTGAACGTTAGGTTAAGTTTGGTTCGGTTAGGTTAGGCTAGGTTAGATTAGGTTAGGTTAGGTTGGGTTAGGTTAGGTTAGGTTAGGTTAGGTTAGGTTTGGTTAGGATAGGTTTGGTTTGAACGTTAGGTTAGCCCGACGTCAAGAAAGTAATAATGTACAAAAGTAGTTAAAAATATTAAAATGACGGCCACTTGCGAGTGTTACCTCTTTTTTGCATTTCTTATTTTTATATTTATTAACTATTTTGTTAGTTGTAAGGTTTGTCAGACTACTCTGAAACTTAAATTTACAGTCGAAGTCTTTCCGTCAATTGAGATTCAACAGCCGTAGCTCCCAACTGTAACGTGGTAGAATACAAAACGATATCTCTCAGTTTAGTTTTATCTTTTAGTTATACTCGTAGAATCATAAGCATTGGAAGGACTGTTGGTGGGTTATTCAAACATTATAGAGATGAGATGTGATGGTTCAAAACATTTGTTTTGTGGTCCCCTGAGCCTGTAAAAAATGGGTTTGAATTTATGTCTGTCTGTCGTCTGTGTTGTGTTCTACAGCCCAAATGCGTGGATCAATATTAATCAAATTTAATTTGTGGAGATTCTTTGGGAGTTTCCCCCCCCGTTTTTTCTATAACTTAAAATTTTGGGGGTAGCTGTCTTAAAAAACACAACATTACGATTTTTTTTCAAAATCGCCTCTATTGATTTATATGTAAATTTTTGGCTTGGTGAGTTATTAGTAAAAACAAAAAAGTCGTCCGTGGGGGTCGTTATAAAATAAGTAATTTCTCAATATCGGCTCCACCGATTTCGTTAAAATTTTAGTGAAATGTGAAAAACAAAAATGAACCTATACCAACTTACTATATAGTATATAGTAACCACAATTTAAGTTGGTTGTTGGTCAAAATTAGCGCTTAAGAATACATTTAGTGTTCGTTTATCATCATCGTCATTCTTTATTAGTCTTATAACACATAGTTAGTATTTGTGTAAGACAAATCGGTAGCAAGATTATATACAAAACGTCAAAACAAATTATCAGTCACAAATTACAAAACACAGGATATACAGAGTGTTCCGTAAGTAAGCTGGCAAACTTTAGGAAATGATTCTGTGGGTCAGATTAAATAAATTATCTAGAATGAAAGTTTTTGTGTAAAAATTAGTTTTTCAGATATCCGCAATTTTGTTTTTACAAACAAAATAATATAATTTTGGAAATAGAAAAGATATTGAGTTCAGATTTGGTATACAGTACTCATTTTGTATGTTACGTTTTATAAGTGTACCAAAAATAAAGACTTTATTTTGTATATTTTCAAAATGGCGGCCGTTTAAAATATTTAATATCTTGAAAAGCATTAACTTTACAAACAATTTACTAGAGACAAAATTTTTTACTTTTTAAATCATAAACAAAACAGTTTTTTTTTTGTATTTTTTCTGTATCTTACTTATGGGACACCCTGTATACAAATGCGTTTAAAAACAATTAGTACAGTTCTATTTTAAAATTCCGTAATTGTTTGGAACATTGTATATATGAAATTACACTTTATTTACTCGTAATTCCCTAGACTTTCAAAATTGATATGTTAGTATAATTGATATTCCGATGTTTTTTGTGAATCATTAATTATATAGGCTATACAATGTTCTTTGTGTAAAAAAATTTGAAAACGGCTTAATATTTCAAGAAGTGATTTAGATAGAAAAATGTTCGACGTCTCATTTTAAAGCTCTTAACTTAATGTAGTAGGATAATTATATATAGGGTGTTCCCAAAATAATTAACAAAATGTGATTTTTCTCATCTTTTTTTTTCAATGTAACGGTACTATTTTTTTTAACACATTCTAATTGATCAATTTAAGATACTTAAAAGGAATTTTAAATTTATATTTAATAACAACCGAGTTATGACGTTTTAAAAATCGCAATTATTTAAACACAATATTAAACCTTCCTCACAGTTCTGTGTGAATAATGATTTATTATTTGGTTATTGTGATGTAAAGTAAGTCAAGATGTAGTGGAAATTATATCTCCGTTAAACCATTTTGGGTGTTCTAAAAAGCAAAATGTAAGCCCTTTTTAATTACAGTTCACAGAGTATTAGGATATCAATTATAGTAACAAATCAATTGAAAATCTAGGACATATATTAATAAAGTGAAGTTTTATGGAATTTTCAAATAGAACGTTTTTGACGTATACTGCTTACAAAATATTACTGTTCTCCAAAACACATGGAATATCACTTTCGGACAGTAAATATTACAATTATAATTAAAATAACAATATTTTGGACACAGTGACATTGTACTCCATCCACGGTGTATACAATCATAACTTACCAACAAATGTCCCAATTTAGCTTTAAATTTGTTTAAACAGTCTATATAGAGTAATTCCAGGTTGAGCGGAAAGACTTTTATGTTATCATATCTATAAATCCCCTCCCCTCTTCTTCTCGTGTATTAAAAATGAAAATCACTTTTATGAGCGGTATTATTCTTAAAAAGATAATATAATAAAACTTCAAGGATAAAAATACTTGAGACTGTTAGGTTAGGTTGCTGAGAGCTACAGTATTTGGATTAATTCCGGAGCAAAAACACTGGTTATTTGTATGATCTAATTCGCTTAATAATATTTGTTACTTAAAATAATAAATTTCCCTAAAATTACAAAATGTGACCAGTTTTTTTGGATTTTTCATTCTGCTTGGCGCTCTGAAAAATCCCAAGATCAATGTGTACAAAAACAGCAAGATATTCACTATTTTTATGTCAGCGTATCAGTAGTACGGTGAGTGTTACGTTGGTAGCACTGTATTGTTACGTAACATGATTATACACGGAAACAGTTTGACTTGTCAGGAACTATTTATCATTATTCATTGAGGATACGCGTGTACACGCGGCCTTCAGAGTACTATAATTGGGACACTCGGTTTATAAACTACTGCACTATCTGCGATAGATTTTACATCACAAATTTAATTTCCTGAATGAAAGTTTCAATAAGAGCATTGTTTCAAGCTGGACCAATTTCACGAGCTCGATAATTTCAGCATTGTTTGAGTTTGACCAATTTCACGAGGTTGAAAGTTTCAGTATTGTTTGCGTTTGACCGATTTCGTTACAGAAAGTTTCAGTAAGAGCATTTTTTTAAGCCGGAACAATTTCACGAGCTCGATAGTTTCAGCATTGTTTGAGTTTGACCAATTTCACGAGCTTGAAAGTGTCAGAATTGTTTAAACTTGACCAATTTCATGACAGAAATTTCATTTGAGATTTATTTAAGCTTGAACACTTTCAGCATTGTTTGAGTTTTATTAATTTTACGAAATAAAAGTTTCTGCGTTCTTGAACTTGGACAATTTCATGACAGAAATGTTCAACAGGGACTTTTTTGAGCTGGACAAATTTCACGAGCTTGAAAGTTTGAAAGTTCTTTGAACTTAACCAATTTCAATATAGCAAGTTTCAGTAAGAGATTTATTTGAGGTTGACTAATTTCTCGAGCTTAAAAGTTTCAACATTGTTTGAGTTTGACTAATTTCACGAGCTTAATAGTTTCAGTATTGTTGAACTTGAGCAATTTCATGACAGAAAGTTTCAGTAAGCGCATTATTTGAGCTTGGCAAATTTCACAAGCTGGAAAGTTTTAGATTTCTTTCACTCGGAGAAATTTCACGAGCTTGAAAGTTTGAGCATTATTAGAAGTTATAATTATAATGAACTTCATAAAGAACTAATTTCATGAAAGCTCTAGTAAAATAAATATTTCAGCTTGACCTATTTCACGAGTTTAAAGGTTCCAGCATTGTCAGAGAGTAGAATTTCATGAGAAATATTATGTAAGAACACTTTTTTGAGTTGACCAATTTTACGGGTCAATGAAAGTTTTAGAATTTCTTTAGCTTCATCAATTCACAATCAATTTCAGTTTCAGCATTATTAGAGCTTATGCAATTTCACGAGTTTGAAAGTTTCAAAATTTATTGTACTTTACTAATTTCAAGTATTTGAATGTTACAGCATTGTTAGAGGTTGACCAATTTCGTGATACTGGAAGTTTCAGAATTATTTTAACTTGTTATTATTTATTTATTACACTGACGATTTTAAGTTTATATACGATTTTTCTCGTTGTGTATATTGCGAAAAGTTATTTATTCATTTTTGTATACACAAATTTTAGCGAAAGTTCGACTAAACTATATCATTAAACAATAATTTTCAATCTAGAAAAGAAACAAAAATAAGAGGTTTTTTCCAATTAAAGTATTTCGCACCTTTAACAGCTGTAGAGATAGAAATGATGCCCCACTTACAAAAACACTGTACATACAGCTAGGAAATAAAATGAATCTACCTGAATGAACTAAAAACTCCATTCCACATTTGAGATTGTTGAGTAACAGAAAGACACCCTTATGTCTAGTGACGGAGCAGGGGGTAAAAATAGACGTCTTCTACATCCGCCCCTTCTAATTAGACGGGACAATACGTTGAGGATGTCTTATTGTGTTCTTACCTCATCTCTACAAAATATGTTACATCTAGCGTGAATTTTATTTCTTGGTTGAATTATTTGTATCAACCTAGGGTTGGAATTTCTATTGTGGTGTTAGCAGCTGTTTGTTTCTTATTGTTGAACTTGTGAGCGAAGCGACCGTGTGATATTGTAAACCAGGGTTGCCACACGTCCTCTTTTTTGGAACATTTTTTAAAAACTAAATAAACTAAAAGTTGTGCACACTTTTTCATTCATCCTACCATAAAACAAAATTAAACTAAACGAAAAAGTCTGTTCGGTAGTCGTTAGACCGTGGACGCTGTCTATCCTTTTAAATAGGGCCTCAACTTGCATTTCTTGTAAGTAGGGTTTCCCATGCGCTTTTTTTTGTTGAATTAACCGTGCGGATCACTCTACAAACTTGACACTTTACAGTTATGCTACATAGATATGTAAAATGAGTATCCTCGAATTTCATTTTTTATGGTCAAACAAAATGGCGGAATAACGAAAAGAACATTAATCTTCTGGATAGAAGCGCTTTTTCCCACAATGCAATGCAATTAATATAGTGTTCTATATGAGCACACTGTAGTCCACTATAGAATGTTCCTATCCTAATTTGTGACCGTTGACGACAGATGGACGGTAGGCCTATTTCAAAAATTAATTCACGACGCTATAAAACGTGAACATCAGTTGAAAAACGGAGGTCGAAATTTGGTTGTAATTACCAAACTTACTTTTTTCTACGTAAAAAGATATAGATACAGCTGGAGGTTAGGTTCTGTATTCATACGTCTTCTGAGGGCTAATCACAAATTCACTGAGCCTTTCACTTCTCTATTTATATTTTACTCGATTTAAACTCGTTCATCAATTTTAATCTCTGACCAAAATAAGATATGTTTTATTATTTAATGACGCGGAATACCAGGAAAGAATATATAATTACAGCTGTTTGCAATCTCACCGCATTCTTATCGGAATGCAATGATAAACTGATGAAATAGGCGGCAATTTATTTATATACAGGGTGTCCCAAACGAAGAGGTAGTTATTTTTGAATTAATATGCCGGACATATGGAATACTCTACAAACTTGTCACTTTACAGTTTTGTTACGTAGATATGTAAAGAAAGTACCTTCGAGTTTCATTTTTTATGGAAAACAAAATGGTGGAATAACAGGAATTAATCTTCTGGATAAGAACCTAGTCCTCCCACAATGCAATGCAATTAAAATGTTCATTGCCAGCTGTTGAATGTTTTGTTAACACACACAACAATGAAACAATTCTATAGAAGTGTTTCAATCGGTTTATTTGTGATATTTAACATCAAAGAAAAATTGAAATGTTGTTGTTAGGCTATTGATTTTGAAAATGAATATGAAGTGATAAGGTGTTTTCGAAGAACCTACCCAAATGTGGTTTCCTCCAGCCAATCAATTCATAAATGGAAAACTATGCTACTAGAAATTGGATTAGTTTTAAAGAAATGCCATAGATATTCTAATATTCTAATGCAGAAAATGAAGAGCTTGTGCTACTTTACTGAAATCTCCAAACAGGGCTAATTCACTTTAAAGTTTCATACAGTACTGGGCTACCAAAATCGTCAGTTCAAATTTCATGTTCCTCCTAACTTTTTAATTTTTGTGACCGCTATCGTGCTTACGTACAGACGACATAGACATTGACGACGGACGGCACTTTTTGGTTTCGTTAGGCATTTATCCGACAGTGCAGTTCGGGGTGAGCAACGACAGTTCTCTACCCATTCCGATCTCCTAGGTTATGTATTCCCGTCACGCAGATCCATCTCCACATTGCCTGTCTATCTATTTCTCAGTCTTCCTTGTGTTCGTCTTCGTACATTCTGGTCCTATAAAATGCCATTAGCATGTGTCCATCAACCATTATCTCTACATGACCCGTCCAACGAAGCCATCAATGATCTAAACCCGTCTGAAGTAAAAAATATCACTGTTGAGAAATAATTGGCAAAAACCAAAACCTAACCTAACCCAAGCCTGTGTGAAAGTAAAACAATGTTATTGTTGAGAAATAATTGGCAAAAAACGAAAAACATAAAACCAAAAGCTGTGTTCAAAGTAAAAAGAAATAACTGCCAAGAAATAATTGGTAAAAACAAAAAACCTAACCTAACCTGTGTTCAAAGTAAAAAATATTACTATTGAGAAATAATTGGTAAAAAACAAAAAACCTAACCTAACCTAAACCCGTGTGTAAGTAAAATATGTTACTGTTAAGAAATAATTGGCAAAAAACGAAAAAACCTAACCTAACCTAAACCTGTGTTTAAGGTAAAAAATATTACTGTTAATAAATAATTGGGAAAAGTAAAAAATCTAACTTAGCCTAAATTAGCCTACCCTAACCTAACCTAAACCTGTGTAATTAAAAATATATTACTGTTGAGAAATAATTGGGGGAAAAACAACCTAACCTAGCCTAACCTAAATGCATGTGCAAGTAAAAAATATTACTGTTGAGAAATAATTGGCAAAAAAAAATCTAACCTAACTTAAACCTATGTGTAAGGGGAAAAAATTGTTAAAAAATAATTGGAAAAAAACCACCACACCACACCTAACCTAAACCCGTGTCCAACCAAAAAATATGACTGTAAGAAATAATTGACAAAAAACAAAACAAAAATTAACTTAACTTAATCTAACCAAACGTAAACCTATGTACAAGGTATAAAATCGTACTGTTGAGAAAAAATTGGCAAAAACAAACAAAAACCTAACCTAACCTAATCTAACTTAAACCCGTGTGCAAGTAAACAATATTACTGTTGAGAAATAATTGGCAATAAACAAAAACCTAACCTATCCTAACCTTACCTAACCTATAAACTATACAAATTATAAAGTAAACAAATCAAACTATGTCCGCCGTTATTAAAAAGGATAAATCGTACTGAGGACGCGTTGAAAGAACAAGAGACGCAGATTTAGGCCCTAGTTTAATATTGTTTTCTAAGACGGTGCCCATCGCTTTTTGTACAATAGTTGTGATCATGGAAAGAGTACGCGTGTTTTAAAAAGATGAGACTAAGTTTTTATTACTATTTAGAAAACAATTTTTTGTGAACTTAATGTCCGTAATGTAACCCAACCTTTCCGTCTAACCACACACTTAGTTAGGCAGAGAGTTCTTAGAAACACTTAACTGTACATGATGGTCCATTACCCACGCGTTGTGGTTACGTAATTGACGTAGAGCCGTAGACCATTCTATTGTCTATTGTGCAGGCAATAGCTTATTATAGTTACAGTTATTTCAATGCATCACTGATGGGTTTATTTGGAATTTATGTTAATGAATACGTCGGACACTACAATAGTGTCAGGGTCGCAAAAGAAAGAAAGTTGTTCAAGAGAGGGATCTAATTAAGTAGGTGTAGATCCAGCTAAGACCTATTGGGATTGCCAAACCCGTGCTATAAATGAATCCCTGAGGGGTGTGAACGGTTTAAGTATGCAAAATATATCTTACCCATTCCCAAAACCAAATAAAAAAAGTGAATTAAAACTATTCAACACAAAAAATGTCAGTTCATTAGTTGTCTATCATAAAGTGAAAATGAACTGTGCATTTTATTAAAATTTAATCAAAACCGGTGCAACCAATTTTGACAAATTATTTATTTATTTCCTAACGTCATATAGGGGATTATTATTATTTTTTTAACCGTAACTTAAGAACGCATTTTAAAGAGATGATAACCAAAACAGCTACGTTCAAATTTATAGTTATTTTAAAAATATTCAAAAGGGTACAAGTGTGTGCTAAAAACCACACTAAATAGGCATACAGGGACAGTTATTATTATAAAGTCTGTGTTTTTTAAGCGGCTAGCGCCAACATATTAATTTCTTTGTCAAATAAACATACATATTCGTAATCAGAATAACTTTTAATTTTATTTGATAATACACATAATATACAATTTTTGAACTGTATAGTTTTGGTTCTTATAAACAAAAAACTATAGCGGTAACAAAAAAATAACCTGAAGTTACTGTAGTTTAGGGGCAAAAAGTATACAGTTGGAAAAAAATATGTTTGTGAAATATTATGGTTATTTTTTATTATTATTTTTTTTAAACTGGGCTGTGATAACCTCCATCAGAGGCCTCACCGGCGTCGACCTAAAGGTCTTTTGCCGCCCCAATTTCCTTCCTACACCCATTCAGTAATACCCGTCATCCTTATGAAGGAACAGATACTACCGATAGGGTTGTCTAGGATGGTTTCCATCTCTTTCCCCGTAGGGCCTAGAGAGTACAGCCTGGCTCGTCCTAACGCCTCACACTCTAAAAGAATGTGTTCTGCAGACTCTTCAGCCAAACCACATTTCCTGCATGTATTATCTGCAGCAATTCCTATCCTATGTAGGTGTTTTCTGAGGTGACAGTGGCTAGTTAAGAGACCAACCACCCACCTCAAGTTATCCCTTCTGAGAGAGATGAGTTGTTCCGCATGTTTCTTGCTTGGTCTAATTAACCTTTTAGCAAGTCTACTAGTGGTTGAATTCGTCCAGACCCTGTTCATCCCCTCCCGCATCCACGTATCAACCGCCGCCCTGGCATGTCCATAAGAGATTCCGAGCACCGGTTCCGGGCCCACGAAAGGGGATTCAGAGCCTGACCTGGCTAGTTCATCTGCTCTCTCATTACCATCAATAAATGAGTGGCCAGGAACCCAGCCAACAGTGACCGTGTTCATCTGACTAAGCTTTATCAATGATGAGATGCAGTCCCATACCTGCTTCGACTTTACCTTAGTCGTGTTAAGTGCCTTAATGGCAGCTTGACTATCTGTGAAAATCAGAATGTTCTTACCAATGTATTTCATTCTTTGATTCTCCTTGATACATTCAGAGATAGCACCTACTTCTGCTTGGAAAACAGTAGCATGCTTACCTAGGCTCAGTACGATGGACCTCTCTGGGTTGAGCCCATTAATGCCACCGCCTGTACCCATCTCTGTTTTCGAGCCATCTGTGAACCAGACTATATCTTGCTCGTTGTATAACCTCCTTCCAGACTCCCATTCTTCCCTAGAGAAGATCTTCGTCTTAAAAGGCTTGTCTAATGAAACCTTAGGTATCATGTGATCTGAGGGCATGTCTAACACTTCCCTGTTGACCACTTGATTTATCCTGCAATGCCCAATTGCAGGCCACCTCTTTCTCCAGCACCCCGTTTGCTGTAGTCTATATGCACTCATCCTGGCCTGTCCCTGAATATATACCCCTAGGGGAGGGAGATCCAGAAGTGCATTCAAGGTAACAGTTGGTGTAGACCCCATGGCCCCCGTGATAGCCAAACAGGCCACCCTTTGGAGACCATCCATTCTACTTCCAACCCCACCTTGTAGCGTCTTAGTCCACCAAACCACCGCAGCATAGGAGATTAGTGGTCTAATAATCATGGTGTAAATCCACATAACCACCTTGGGTTGCAGACCCCATTGTTTACCAACAGCCCTCTTACATGCAAACATAAGACACTTGGCTCTGGTTACTACCCGTTCTATCTGTGGGTTCCAGTTGAGCCTTTTATCTAACACAGAACCTAGGTACTTCACCTGGTTCTCCAACGCTACCTCCTGCCCAAAGAGCTTAGGTAGCGACCTCACTCCCAGATTCCTTTTTCTTGTGAAGGGAATGAGAGAAGTTTTTACAGGATTCACAGATAACTGTTCCTCCTGACACCACCCCTTTCCACCTGGTTAAAGGCAGCCTGCATAAGGTCACAAACAACACTCATGTCTCTACCTCTAACCACGATGGCCACATCATCAGCGTATCCCTGTGAGTAGAATCCTTGTTCGTTTAAACGCCTAAGGATCTTATCCACTACCAGGTTCCATAACAGGGGGGATAAGACTCCGCCCTGAGCACATCCACGTCTAGCTCTGACCGTGATGATTTCATCATACAGAGTAGCCTTGATTGACCTGTTGTTCAGCATGGCAGAAACCCATCCTACAACAGTCTTGTTCACTTCACAATCCTCCAAAGCCCTAATCATTGATTGTATTGAAGTGTTACTGAAGGCTCCCTCTATGTCCAGAAACGCCCCCAGAGCTATTTCCTTTGCTTCCAGACTTTCCTCTATTCTGCTTACTATATGATGTAGAGCAGCATCAGTGGACCTGCCTGGTCTATAAGCAAATTGATTTTCGTGCAAGCCTGAACTCCTAAGCACGCTATCTCTGATGTTAACATCCAGATTTCTCTCCATAGCCTTTAGCAGGAAAGAGTTTAGGCAAATTGGTCTGTAGGCCTTGGCCTGAGCATATCCCGCTCTTCCAGGCTTTGGAGCGAAGACAACCCTCGCCATAGACCAATTCCTTGGAACATGGCGCAGCGCCAAGCTCGCTCGAAAAGCCCTCGTGATAACCGGCCTGAGCACCTCCAAACCCTCCTTGAGGAGTAAGGGAGTGATCCCGTCCGGCCCCGGGGCCCTATGCGTCTCGAACGATCTAATGGCCCAGTCCACCTTATCCTCATTAATGAGTCTCCTTGAGCAGTTCCAGTCCGCTCTACGCGGACTTGCCCTAGTGTACAGGGAGGGATCACTTCCTCCCTCTATCTCGCAATCCGGGAAGTGACATCCCAGGAGTACTTCCAGAGTCTCCCTTCCGGACTGCGTATGCGAGCCATCTGGTTTTTCCAGAGAGCCCACCATATTGTTATGTTCAGCCCTCAGGATCTTCTGGAGTCTAGCCGTTTCAGAGCACTCTTCCACTCTTTCACAGTACTTTCTCCAGGAATCACGCTTGGCTTTCCGAATTGCTGAGTTATACTCAGTAAGTTTTTTGTGATAGGGTTCCCAGCAACCTTGATGTTTAGAGGCCTTGAACAGAGTTCTAACCTCCCTCTTCATTTTTGCTAGTTCCTTGTTCCACCACCTTACCGTGTCGTTTTTTTCCTTTGTGTGAGAGGGCAGTTGGCCTGAAAAGCACCCTGCACCGCAGCCTGCAGCTGCACCGATACTTCTTCCAACTCCTCTATCCCCCTCACTTCAGGCACTATATCCTGAACAGCCTGCCCCAAGTCTTCCCTGTACTTTTCCCAGTTCGTCCTTTTGGGGTTTCTGAACCAGATGACACTCTTCTGCTTCCACCTCATCTCGAATTGAATGTGCTGGTGATCTGCCAGTGATGGCTCCACCGAGACCCTCCAACCCTTGATGAGTTGGGCAGTACGTTCAGTACAGACTGTGATGTCAATGACCTCCCTCCTCACTCTGTTGATGAAGGTCGGTTTGTTACCTACATTAACTATATCTAAATTAGAAATAGTCAAATAGAGACTTACCTCTTACATTGCAGTTGGAGCTGCCCCATGCAAGGTGATGCGCATTGGAATCCACTCCAAGGACTAGGTGTTCACCTTTCCTCTTCGCTTCTCCCACAATGCGTGTGAACTCGTAAGTTGGAGGTGGATTGGCCAAGTCGAACGGGAAGTATGCAGAGCCTATGGTAATTTCTCCACACACCTCCTGGTCCTCCAATCTCACCTTAGCTGCCACCAGATCCCTGGAACAGAACTCATTTAGCAAAAAGACACTTAAATTCTTATTCACTAACATGCATGTTCTGGAACCCAGAACCTTACCTTTCACCGTCCATGGCTCCTGGATCAGAGCCACATCGATGCCTTCGGCCTTGAATCTGCTAGCTAGGTTAAGGCTGGCCGCCTTTTTATGCTGAAGATTGGCCTGGACCACCTTCAGCACCTTCATTGGCTGCACCATCCCTAGTTCTTTTACCAATGATCTGGAACTGGATCTGCCCAAGCCCGAGCCTAACCCTGAGGTTTCTCCTCTTGAGCATCTCCAAATCCTTCTCATTGAGACCAAGAACCACTGTTCTCCCCTGAGGGCCCGTGGTTCTAGCATTGATGATCCTCCAATCTTTTGTCAAGATCGAGAGATCATGTTGCTGGATCCTGGACAGTACGTCCTCCACCTTCATCTTGTCGAATGGGGGCGGAAAACTGGTGATAACCTTGGTAATGTTAATCACATTTTTCGCGTCCACCACCTCCAAGATGTTCCCTTTCCAGGGATTGCATATGGCTACAGCCTGCTCTAGCCACCCCTTGGTTTCTAGATTGCAGCACTGCAGTATCATAGCTCCGCTTTCCAGCCTAGGCGACTCATGGTAGACATCCATCTGAGAGGGGCTTCATCTGCGCAATGAGAGCAGACGAGAGCTCCAGGATGTCCTCCTCAGTGAGTGACCTTTCCGGAAAGTCTTTATTCACCACCGAAACCCCGAAAGAAGTTAGCCTATCTGCATATGAGATTTCCAACCCCCTCCTGGGTCTCTTTGGTGCCTGGTTGACTCCAGAGCTTGAAGGACTGCTGACGTCGGATCTTTGCCTTTTTGGCGTTCCTACATCAGCAGCCGCTCCTCTGCTCATTATTATGGTTTTAGAAAAATTAAGATGTTGGCGCTAAACCAAATTTAAAGTGTCAGATATTACCCTCCCCCTCCCAACTTGAGTATGGTGTGACATACAAATCTGAACAAATTTTGATTTGAAATTAAATTGCAATGCAAAATTATTTATATATATATTTGTATGACGAATACAACTTAATTTAACCTCACAAGGAGATATGCGTAGCGTATATGTTTTAAAAGCAGTTTTTGTGAGATACGAGACAAATAGTTCATGATATCTGACTTTAAATTTGGCATAGGGTCAATTTTTTTGTGTCAAATAAATATTCAGAATCAGAATAACTTCTAATTTTATTTTGATACCACAGACATATTTTCACATTTTTTTTTCAACTGTGTAGTTTTTGACCCTTAACTACCGCAAGGGTTATTTTTCAGTTACCACTATATTTTCTTATATGTGGGACAATACAAATAATGTAAATTGTAAATGTAAAAGTTTGAAATTTATAGGATTTATCGTCTTGTCTTTGAAGACGGTTCGCTACTTACAGGCAGACCCGCGCCTGAAATTTAAAGTGTCCTTGGTTTTTCCTAAAAATGTTTATACCCTATACTTTGCTTGGTTCTCTTAGACATAATTATTTAATTTAAAGCAGTCTCATATAATACATTTATATCTATTTTAATGACAATTAGTTTACCCTGGAAGTCCTAATACACTAGGGAAAACCGTCTAAACTGACATGATGACAATTATGATATAAGAAACATGAGTGAAAAATATTTGAGAAGGTAAACTAGTTGATTTGTGTCTGAGAGTTGTCATGGAATTCAATTAAGAAATTCTGTAACTCCTCGTTGCATAGGAACGCCCACCATCCGTTGCAAGGTCTTATGGTCACTGCACAACTATTAATGCATCAAGATGCATGCAGCTGAATAACAATGGGGTAATAAATCAAGGAAGCACTGTTGCATTTTTATAAGAGGAAATAATTGCTACGATCAGTTGTTATTGAAAAAGTAGCAAAGGACTTGTTATATTCTACACAGGGTTTTAAAGATATGTAGAAATTATGGGAGCTCATTCTGATGTAATAATTTAAAAAAACATGAGTTCGAAAACGTTTAGTTCCTCGTATTCCGCCATTTTGTTAAAAAAAAAAATTGGAACTATGTTAGATATTGGGTTACGCATTATTTATACTAAATTTCACAAGTGCACCAAAAACAAGCAATCAATAACTTATCTAATTCCATAGTTATAATGTTTTTTTTCTAAAAAAACAAAATGGCGGGTGGGTGAAAAGTATTGAGAATGGTTTAATGTCTCGTATATAAGGGGAAATTCGAAGGTAGGATTGAGAAACCTACTCCATTTAAAAATACTATTTTGTTATGATTTCAAAATTTGGTCCGCCATCTTGGATCCGCCATTTTAAATTTAACTTAATTTTTTTAGATGGGAAGGTGGTCATCACTTTAAATGTAGAATTTTAAGACAAAATCAATGGTGGAAACCGCACATTCATATCTGGAACAGTTTATTTACATTTAAACATTTAATATAATGTGAAAATAAAATAAAGTACAATAAACTTTTTACCTATCAAATTTTAATGTTCAATAAAATTAATAATTATGTAACAATCAAAATATAAGGTATTAAATCAATAAGAATAACAAACAAAAATAATAAATCAATGAAATAAATAATAATAAATCAATAATAAAAACATAAGTATCAACACAATGAGAGTAGAAACAAATCAATGTTCAGATAAATAAGAAGAAATTATTACAATGTGTAATTTTGAGCACGTTTCAGCTGATAATTTCAATAATGAAATCAGCTGAAATATCCCGTAATGTTTGAACCTGAATTTAATGTTAAGTAATTGTCAGTCTGAGTGAGTCATAATTTTTTTTAATCTCACATAATTTTTATGTGAGGTATGTGTTGATGAAATTATTAGGGGGGGGGGGGCAAATTAAATTTTTTTAATAGCAATCTCTATCTTGTGACATATCATTATGAAGGTCTATGCAATAGAAAAATATCGCACCTCCAAGAGGTTTCTAGTACATCCCTGGCAAAAGTTACATGAAACAAAAAAGTTATGACGAACTTGCGTATCTCTTTCCTGTTTTAATGTAACAAGTCCTCGAATTGATAAACTTCGGTGGTTTGGCAATCTGCTAGCCGTTTGTAAAATACTGAGACATCAATCGCAATGGATTGAGGCTTTTATAAAATTCTACCCTGTTGACGTCAGTTGGCTTGTTCATGTGACCCCAAAGAAATAGTCCAGTGGAGTAAAGGTCAGGAGACCTTCTACAGTGCCTCTTCTGCCAACCAGATCGTGGACTTGTTACATTAAAACAGGTACCTAAGAGATATGCAAGTTAGTCATAACTAATTTTTTCATGTAAATTTGCCAGAGATGTACTAGAAATCTCTTTTGGAGGTGGCATTATTTTTCTATTGCAACTACCTTTCCAATGATATGTCACAAGGTAGAGGGTGCCATTTAAAAAATGAAAGTTGCTCCCTTTACTACCTCCCCTCCTGTTCAAAATGGGGGCAATAATTTTAACCCTCGTTAAACACTAGAAAGTATGGTAGAGGTTTTACGTTGATACAGCAATCCATTTAAATTATATCCAAGTGTATCACGGCTTATTTTATACTCTGTATATACAGGATGATGCAGTAAGAAACGGACAAACTTTTTTGGTCAAAATAAATAAAAAAAGTTCATGTGGACATAGATTCGAAAACGCGTGGTCTGCTGTCTATCTTTAAACGACAAACAAACTGATTTAATAAAACTGTAGGTCAAAGAGTAACCGGGTTATAAAAAAATAAAATAATTTAATTAACTCGTTTTTTCGTTTCTCATTTTAAAATTAAGTACAATGATTCACAAGTTCATAAGGTTTAAAAAATCGAGTAAATAAAAACATTCGGAGATAAAGTTATCAGAATTTTTAAATGTTTTGGTTTTAGGGCGTTTATCTTGGGTGTTTTGGACTATTACCATGAAATTACATTTTTACACTGAGGATAATGTTATTATTAAAGCCAATAATGGCTCCCAAAATGTTATCAAAGTTGGTCTGGAAGTGGCTGTTTCTAGTTGACCAAATTTCACGACTAATTTTGGGTTCCTATAACGGTATAACGGGGAATGGAACAGCTGATAACTGGCAAAAATAGACTCAGGGTAAGCCAGTAGTGAGCTCTGAGCTGGTTTATTTCTAAGAAGATATATGAAAAAAAGATGTTGGATTTTAATAGTCTTGCAGAGATGGTGAGTTGGAGAGGTCTGGATAGACATCCCAGCAACGAACTAATGAGTCTTGACAGACCAAAAGTGAAGTTGCTGGTTGGTTTTCTGACTGGGGATAAAGTTCTCAAAAAAACTCCTTCATCTTATGAGGTTTTTAGCTTATATTCGTTGCTAAAGGTATGGAGCCATCTTTCACATTTTCTGTGAATGTGATTCCCTAGTTCAGTAGTATTTAGGTCAAGGTTATTCGGATGTTAGCTAATATACGAAGGGACGGGCTTCGAGATCTTCAAGGGCTGTTTTGATGTTGTTTTCCTTGTAGTGTAAGGAGAAAAACCTTGTGATCATCATCGCCTTACAATAAATAGCATAAAATAACCCAGTCCTTGAATACTCTAATAGTGTCAGGGAGGGAAGACAACAAGAGATGTGATTTCATGGTTTATGTACAGTAATCGTGGCTGCACGCTCACTGATCAGACTATTATTGTAGTCTCTTAGTACGTTATACCTGACAAAAGAACTGACGCAGAGGAAAAAGACAAAATTTTCCACAGATCCATGGAGGAGCTTGAATAAGTTGTGTTATCAATTAGCTCTATGTTTCTATGTATTTTCTTTTGATCTGAATAAGTTCTCAATATATCATTTAACTTATCCTAACCACAAATAGTCAGACAACCTTGCTTCAACACTTATAAGCTTTCATTGCAAGACATTTATAGACATATACTTCAAGGACGTAATGTTTAATTACTGCTATTATGTCGGCTGAGATTTTCCTACTTTCTATATGATATACAGGGTGATTAAAAAGTATATTGAAAAGTAATTTTCCTTTGTTGTTTAAAAGCTTAAAACCTCTCGGTCATCACCGCCTAATTAAAAAAAAAAAAAAAGAAAAGAAGATAAAATAAAGATACATCGAATGTAATAGCGTCACGGTCGGAAGAGAACATGAGTTGCTCAAGGAAGATCTGATATGAAAAATAGGGATTTAACCCAAGACTGCATGAAGAGAAGTGTAGAACCAGCTATGTACCTTGGGATTGCCAACCCCGTATCACAATGATTTGGGGACAGCTGCAAATCTGTGGTTCCTTTGAAGTTAGAAAAAACGTACGACTTCTTCAATAATTATCTACAGGGTGGTTCAAAAGTTTTTTTACTAAATACAGGTTGTTTGAAAGTTTTATTAAACTTGTTTTTTTCTCGATATTTTTAATGTGTGTTGTTTGTTATCTTATTATTATAGCCCAAAATATTTCAAATCACTTTTTTTTTTAATGCTCATCTTTAAAAATAAGAAGTTTAGGCGCATTTAAATTATTATCTTTTATTATATAATGATATGAAGTTTAACGTTTTTCAGTGATCTAACTGACATATCAGTTGAAAGGTTAGAACATAAATTAATAAGACAAGTTCAAAAAATAATTGTGAATCACTCTGAGATAGATGGGGTCAAGATGTTTGTAATTATGGGTCGAATGTTTTTTCTTATTGAGTAAAATCAGAGTTACGAAGTCGTTTCCAAACTTTTCTTTCACCCTGTGTACAGTTTTTCTTTGTATTATCCATATATTACTACTTCTTTTAAGAAATCTTAGACAAAAAAAAATCGGTGCTTTAGAAACTTTTTCATTTATTTATTTGCATTTTTATTTAACAATTTATGGTGTTATATTTATAAAAAGAAAGTAAAACTCTACATTACTTTACAAAAGGTACACTCCACAATAATAATTTAGCAAAGCAGCAATACAATGTAGGAATAATTTGGCTTCAAGTTCAGGAGTGATCTAAATACTACAGGAGGAAAAATGTCACAAGTTTTAATGTAAATAAGCGGTGCATAAATATTGCACAAACTGTCTCACTTCCAAAAAACTATAAAAACTAATCGTCACCAAAAATGTCAGTTTGGTAGTTGTCAATCAAAAAATAAAAATGAACCTTGGACACCCCTATTTACATATTTAAATAAGTGTCTTAATTTACTTCGTCCCCAGTCTAAATGGTATTGTTTTAAAAACAAACTTTTATTGACGGTGATCAAAGTTCATTATATTTTTATTTACGATTTTGCTTCAATTGATTATTTGGTTTATTCGATTATTTGGTTTGATTCATTAATGTTCACATCTTGCTAATGAACGAAATTGGTAGAGTCGATTTTGAGAAATTGCTTATTTCATAAAAGAAATAGTCGATTACTGCCCTGGGTTCTTAAGATACTACTTTTAATTGATTTTACAACATAGTCTTAGAATACTAGACTATGTTGGTCTTTTTCATGTTCTAGATTTTTTCACTTGCCACCGATAATTAATGCACACCCTCCACCGAGATTTTGGAGAGATAATGGAACCAATACGTTTTATTCGAATCCTTAGAAGCTATATTTGAGCAAAATTTGATGAAAATCGTTAATTCGATTTTGAGAATATCGCAATTTTTTTTTTTTATGAGAGCTATTTCCAAATTTTTAGTTATTAAAAACAAATGAAACAGTATATATCTAAATTAAATGTCTAAGTTCATTAATAGTAAAACAAAAATTTACTAGAATTAAATTGTTTAATTTTCCTTGATTTTGATCTTAAAACTTAAGAAACGTAATGATTGTGATTTCGTTATTTGTTGTCCAATCGCCGAAAAAAAAACTCTTTCTTGTATGCAGATACAATTGGGATTTATTAAAACGGCTGTTATTTTCATATTAGTTGCCATAGCAACGAGTTTTCTCATTGTTGACTAATTTTAACACAGGAATCTAGTAGGTGGTTAACTTGTAGTAGTTTACAATTAATTAATTGGTATTTTTTTATTCCATCATGACTGTTATTATGAATGCGAACGGAATTTATCAGCCGGGTTAAGAAAGTTTCGTACTCGCAACGGTTTGAGGGACGGAGCGTGTAATGTAGGCGCGTTAATAATCATTTTAGTAAGTTTGAAACCACCGGGTCCGTTGGAGGCATCAAAAGTCTAGGAAGACCTTCAAAGGTAAATTGATGAAATCGTAAGATCTGAAAGAAGCAGTTAGTCAAAACGTAGCTGAGATAAATGGCAACACGCATAGCATAAAGGAAAGACTACGGCTTCTCCAGGAAGAGGATGGTGAAGGAATTTATGTACTTTATTTTGTTCTATGTTAAAACAGAAATAAATTAAAGTCAATTAACACGTTAGCTGCCAGCTGCCTATTTTCGAATTTTCGGCGTAATGCCAACTTTTACTGTTAATTATTTTTTTGATATTTTTACTTTAATTGTGTTTATAATACACTAATACAACAAGATATACTTTAAACTGTTAAAATAAATTGTTTAAAAATTTGTTACCTATCGGGTCGGCCGTGATTTTTTTCACCGAATATTGATTGACAAAAACTTGCCGACCCGATTGGTCGCACGTTCATACTGGCGTATATTTCGTTTTAGAGGTTGGGGTCAACTCTCAAAGTAAGAATAATCATCTCTACTCCATTACGACCTTCAGGGAAAAGATTGTGTACGCACTACTAATGTTGCAAAACGGACAAATCGAGCCAGTAAAACTTGTTGGACATCACCACTTGTCTGAAACGGCGGTATTTTTAGGCTAGGGTAAAAAACAAAAGGAGAGCCCGGAAGAACTGTAAAGTGTGCTATGCAAGAGCTTCACGAACTTGAGACCGAAAAACAACTAAGAACCCTCAAGAAGATCACTAGATTTTGTGAAACGTGTCCTGGGAAACCATTCAAGTCGTACTTTCGTAGCTCACAGATTTTCGATATGGTAAAATTGCTCAGATACTGAGAGAGTTTTAAATTAATATAATAAATTTTTGGATTTTCTACTGCAATTTACAAATATATAGGGGAGGGCTAAAAGTTTATAACGACACTATCTTTAGTTACAGAGAAGGATACGACATTTCTCTACTCTCTAGTTAATTATTCTACTGCCCAGCAGTGCATCGCAACTCACAGCTTATTATAATTGACAATGTCATATGATTTGACCACGCGTGCCAAGTTTATGCAACGATTTCGCAACTTCTCTTTCCTACATGGCGTGCACTCTTCTGTGATGACAGGTTGTAAACACACTCTGATATGAAAACTCAGTCCTTGGGATATTTTAGAAGTTTTCAGAATGTTATCAATATAACAGTCTGGTTGCAAATGACACGAGGAAGTGATTTTAACTAAGTTTGTTAATCGGCTAACTTTCTATCTCCGTTTTTGTGTGATCTACACGTTTTATAGCCTCTGGAAACCGAAAAAGTGATTTTCTACATGCAGTCCGTTCATTGTCGTCTATATGGAGGCCACAAGAAATAATGCAGGAACGTGAAATTTGGTGTAGGGGACTATAGTGTGCTCATATAAAACAGTATTGAAATTCTGAAATATCTAATTATTATGTCAAAATGGCGGCCATTTTGTATCTGCTGTGAATTCATTTTATAATACTATACTCAAAATTAGATAAAAATTTGCAGATTTCAATTCTATGTAGTAACCACACATTTCTACGATACTAGCGAAGTTATTGTAACAAAATTAAATTTCGAATCCTGACCTTCCAAGAAAATTTGATATTTGTATAGTTTCGAGATCCGAATCACCGACACGTGCGTAGAGAGTGGAGGAGCCTTCATATATAGAGAGCTTTGAGACTCGTCAAGGCCGAGACACTGACGCGAGCAAAGCGAGTATATACATCTACGAGGCCCATTAGGAACTAGCAGACGTCCAAAAGTAGTGATATAGACAGAGAACCTGTGTAACAACTGTTTTAAACAAACTGGATAAGACATCTTGATCCACCAAATGTATTTTAACATTTTCTATAAAGCCCCAATAAACTGCTCTTGTACATTACATTTAAAGGTTCTGTTTGATTGGAGCTGGGTAATTACCAAGATGGCGCCCATAAGTTTGTTTTGTGAGTGTATCTGCTCATTTCCTGATCTGAACTTTGGCAACATGCAGATTACCTGTGTGCAACTCACGTATTTCGCAAAGGAACTACTGTAGACTACTATTTTAAAAGGTCGCCATTTTGTAATTTCGCTTATTCTTTTTCACCATATTGTTCAAGTTTAATTAGGAAAAAAATAGAGTGTTAAAAACTATTCCAGTTTGTTTTAAAATACTTTTTTTCTTCTTTTTTTCTTTTCTTTTCTTTTCTTTTTTTTTTTTTAGAAATCGTTGAGCCCCGAAATGTCACTTTTTTTGAGAGTGAAAGAGTTAATAATTAAGTTGCTCTTTTTACATTTATCAAATGAACAATACAAGAAACATACAAATTTGTATAGAGTAATGTCTACTTATTTAACTGGCTTGACGTTTTTTATTAGTAGAAGTCCTCCTGCCGATTTTTAACCAAATTTTAAACGTTTAGACATTTAGGTGTCGTTGGATAGAGCTCAGTCTAAAGTTGTTTCCGCCCAAATTTCAAAAGATGGAATATAAGGGGGGGGGGAGTAGATGGGATGAAAGTTTTTATTTTATTGAAAAATTTATAAACATGTGCAATAATTTAAAACATTGGCTGGAAGTTATAGATATCTGTAATGAAAAAATCTTCTTATTAAGACTTTCTTCTAATAAAAAAAACTTACGTTTTAAATTACACCAATCAAAAACATCAGCTGTTATTGATGTAAAGGAATGTAATTTAAAGCAAACTAAGTAAAGGTGTGGTTATTTGTTAAAAAACTATTGTGATTTTTTGTTTTTAACAAAATTTGGTATTTATCAGTTCGTTTTGACTGGCTTATACACAATTTTAAAATTAGCTTTTTTTAAATTTGGTAACAGATTTGATTTTTTTAAAAGTTTATTGAACTCTTTCTTATTGTACTTTTTAATAGTAACAATGCCTCCAATTAGAGGGAACAGGAACTTATACCGAAGGCGTGTTTATCACAGCAACTACATGTGAGGAAACTAACATTGATTCGTATAAACGAGCACTAAGGATGCCAGCTGAAGCTATACCATTTTTACAATTGGACCAATGAATGAACGTTTTAAATTAGTTTACAACACTGTTTAAATTTATTTATAAATAACAGACTTTTTGCTAGATTTCGAGCGACGGTTACACTAGGGATAAATAAATGTTCAATTGTTATTTGGGCCTAATAATATTGTTATTCAAATTGATAGATTTTTTTTTATATTCATTTGTATGGGGTCTTTTTAAAATATTTTAAATCATAACTAGGTCAATGTACACCTTAAAAAATTAAGGGCAAAAATTAAGTGATTTAAATTATCTAAAATACTATTTTGTTCCGAGGTCTGTTGACTGATATGGTACAAACGCGTGGACCGATTTTAATCAAACTAGTTATGTTGGCAATATACCGCGATTTTTTTTTCCAATTTTCGGATAACTCAAAAATTAGGAGTGGCTCTCATTAAAAGAAATTTTGATTTTCTCAAAATCGGATGAAACGATTTTGACCATATTTTGCTTCAGTGTAGTCTCTAAGAACTCAGACAACGTATTAGTAGTCACTTCTACCAATAATACCGCTTCGTGAGTTAAAAAACCAAAAAATCGGCTCTATTGATAAAAATATTACAGTTCTGAAATAATTAGCAAAAAAATAAATTAATTAACCATGACAGCCTTCATTAAAAGCTAAATTTTAATCACGCTAAGAATGTGTTTATTCAATTTATACTCTATTTAAATATGTATTGGTAAAATTAAGAGGGGGTCCAAAGTTCATGTTTACTTTTTAACGAACTATTGACATTTTTGGTGAAAATAGTTTTGGTGGTTTTTTTTTAGTTTTTAGGATGTGTGAGTGAGAAAATTTGTGCGATATATTTCTACCGTTTATTAATGTTATCGATTTTCAGATGTTATTTTTTTATGTATATATTTTATGTTTTTGAGTTGTAACTATTTTATAATTGTATTTCAACTTTATATCTCTTGTTGCAGGTGGGTCTAATTGAAGTTGAATCTGTATGTATCACAAGTTTTATGAAAAATTTGGTAAGTTTACTTGTAACTCGATTCACTTGAAATTCAAATAAAGTTTTAGATTATGCAAGGATTATATCAAAATTGCACGACCGATTTGAAAAGCGGGTAGCTGTTTCTAGAGCTAAAAATACGAAAAAAATGTTTATCGGAATATATGTCCAGAAACGCTTTGTTTAATTTCTAAAGTTATCATTATTTACAGAAATCACAAAATAATCTACAGACGGAAAACGGACCTATGTTTATTTGAAGCTTTATCCTTATAATTAGATCTAGTCCGTTCACGATGTTTGGTACCTTTCCTTCTGAAACACCCTGTATATACATAGCCAACGTTACGAAAGTAGTGATATAGGCTACACAATTAATTACAAGGTTCAGAAAACCTGTGTAACTCTTTTAAATAAACTTACCTTACTGGATAAGATACCTTAATCTACCAATACAATTTAACATTTCCTGCAAGGACCAAGAAACCAAATTTTGGGCGTTACATAAAGAAGATTTGCTTGTATTACATTTTACGTTTGGGCTAATTACAGTATATGAATGTTTTCTTGATATACTAAGATTAGTATAAACTAATTATATTATGAAGTTATAATAATAATGTAATCCACTGTCTAGAAATGTATAAAGAATGAAAATGTCTCCCTTAACAGTTTCAATATGTTGACTAGCGTTTTAATACTAATTTAATGACAGAGACAAATAAAATACTTCTTTGTCTCTGGTAATGGTGATGAAGATAATGTACGTTTTGCGTGTAGGGAAAAGTGTTTTGATTTGATCTATGTTTGTCATTGATAATGGATCTAAGGGTAGAGGAATTAGTTAATGACAAACTTATTGCCCTATCTTTCTCGCTTCCATACACAATGCCTGCCCAGTGACAGATATTTTACTCCTTTATTTTTGATTTTTTTTTGTTGTTAGACGAAATACATTTCGGTCATCATCACTTTATGAAAAAAAAGAAGAAAAGAATATATAATACTGTAGTAGCGTTGTCAGTAAAGTTGGTCAAGAGAGACCTGATAGTAAAGATGAAAGAGGGATCTAACCCAAGAATAGGTGTAGATCCAGCTAGGTATTTTGGGATCGCCACGCCCGTTATACAATTTAATTTGATTGAAATCAAGAGAGACCTGATAGGAAAGGGGTATAATATAAGTCCCTTTCATAAGGCAGATTTCGATTTTCATTAGTTTTATTTCCCATACAGGACGTTATCTGGTCTGTTTGTTTAGAATAAATTTAAACAACATACATGTTATCAATTTCAAATTGGTATATAATAGAAGCGTTTAAAATTGCTTCAGAGGTTTCAAATTTATAAGAGGTTTTAGTTTGAACGCTGCAGTGGGACGCGGTTCGGAACAATAAAGCTTTAATAATACGAAAGATGTAGTGCTTTCAATCGTCTCATGGGTTTGGTAATCCCGAAGGAACCGAGCTGGATCTACACCTTTTTTCACTTATGGTTAGATCCCTCTCTCATCCTTCATATCAGGTCTCTGTTGTTCTTTTTCGACCTGTGACACTATTATAGTATTCAAGCGCTAAGGGTCTTTATTTTCTTCCTTTTTTAAAAAATTTCTTTATAAGAGTGATGATCGAACAAACAAAAAAGTAGATAATCATGTTGTTAACTACTACCACTCGTGTTTGGTGTGGTTGTTTATGAATCTCTTTTTTATTTTTGTTCTTTACACTGTTTATTTATTTTGTCGTCTATTTTGTACGTTGTTTTAGAACGGTTAAATACCTCAACAGGTAAATTGGTGATAATGTATGTTTTGTACGTTTGAAAATTCCGAATTATAAAGCCGATATAGAATCTTTTCTTTTAAGATTTTCTCAACTGTTGTTATGCTATTACTTCCCCATTAAGACAAGGTGGCCAGTAATAACAGGTATCTTTTACACTTCCTTGCCTCTGTAATTCTATCCAGTCAGTTTGCACACCTCCCAAGTGTGCATTCAAGTGCTATATTAATGTAAACATACTATACAGTAATGTATCGCTTCATTATGTAACCGCTTTGCGGTCTCCTGTACCTACAGGTAATGTAAATATTGGATTGTTCTGTGATGGGTGAAATCATCCTTACTCGGAATTACACAAATACGACAAACTAGGTCATCATCGAATTACACAGACTGTCCAGGGATACTTTTATATTTTTACACAACTTGTAGAATAGAATAGACATTTTTGTAACAATGATATAACATCATACTTAAATACTATATCAATGATTAAAAATTTTGCAAAAAAGCCCATAGGTCATAGAACCAATTACAGGGGGCTATTATGTACAAAATAATGGGATATCATAATTGTAAGAAATACACTATTATATAACCACATTTAGCACAGCAAGGGGTTTAAAACCTACAATTGTAGCTAAAAGGGGTAGTCAAAACATTAGCTTGCAGAGTAGGAATCATGTGGTTGTGCTGAGGAAGGGAGAGACGTTGTAGGAAGACTGAACGTTAGTTCCTCTATGAGTCCCATAAGGGTCGGTCGCTTCTAGAGGGCCAGTAGCTTGTGGTTACTGATTGTTCTGGAACGATGTAAATTCTATCTAAAAATAATTCATTAATTAAATGAGTAGTTCTAGACAAAATTGAGTTGTTTCTTGATTTTGCTCCTAAGTCACGATAGCTGGCATATCTTGATAAAATCCTCCTAAGTCTCGGTCGCTGGCAAATCCTGATAAAATCCTCCTAAGTCTCGGTCGCTGGCAAATCCTGATAAAATCCTCCTAAGTCACGGTCGCTGGCACATCCTGATAAAATGTTCCTAAGTCACGGTCGCTGGCATATCCTGATAAAATCCTCCTAAGTCACGGTCGCTGGCACAACCTGATAAAATCCTCCTAAGTCACGATCGCTGGTTTATCTTGATAAAAATTTCGGTCGAAGTGATCTTCAAACCTGTCAGCTGAGAATTCTTGACCTACATCGAGGGGTTTTCTGCTGAAAGCTGTAGGAAAGCGCCACATACACATATATGTGTACATAAACATTCTATACAAAATTTTGTTTATACAATATTAATTCAATTCAATTTCGCCATTTCTGATGTACTACTTGTCTATGTGGCACTTTCTAGAAGACTCTAGTAGTTAAAAAAGTATTTAGCAGTATTAATTCATTACGTTACTTCTGGAACCTTTCCTAAACTAAATGATTACGTTTTAACATTGACTTGATAATTTGCTTACCCAGTATACGAAAACTTTGATAACTGAAAAGAAATTCGACCGTTGTTTTTTGACTGATTTTCGCGTTTCATGCCCTAAAGTCATTTTCGACGTACCGTCCGTCCTTACGTAAGCATGATAGCGTCCACAAATAATAAGATATGAAGATGAAATTCGGTATAGGGGAAGTGTAGTGTTCTGATATGGAACCCTACTGAAAATTAGAAAATCAAATTGAATATGCCGAACAGTTCATTATTCATATCTCGTTTGTTAGTCAACTCATAACACACTAAATTAGATTCAATTTTTTGGATTTCAATTCTGCATGCAGTGGTACCAACACTAACTCTAAATAACGCAGTTAATGAAAAATAATAATTTGAAAATGTGAAATTCGTATAGTTAAGACAGCTGGCAGGTTCGAGTTACTGGCGTGTGGAGATTCCTTCGAGACACACCAAGGCCAAGTCGAGTGGAGCGAAGCGAGTGGAGACACACACGAGCGAAGCGAGTTGAGACCTTTTAATATATACACATTTACGAGGGCCTAGCTTACATCAAGGGATTCAGAATACTGTACTTTGTAACCAACTATTTTAATCAAATCTATACTTCCGATCTATCAATATAATATATAACATTTCCTAAAAGGTTATTATATTTTAAAGTATCTGTTTGTATTACATTGTGTGGGCTGTGTAAGTACGATGATAACGCCCATCAACATAAATCAAATTACGTAGGAGGTGTTTCATTCACCTTAGGAAGCAAAACAAATTTTAACACCCTCAATGACATTATGAACATTTTGTATTTTGTTTGGATTCATGGAGGCTGAATTTTAGCAAATCTTTTGAGGAAATCATCGTATTTGGGCTTGGCGTTATGTCAGCTACTCCTAAATTTTGAGCTATCAAAAATTTAAAAAAAAGTGTAAATCATGCGTACATAATAATCTAAAGCAGTACACTTGCTTGCTTCATAAGACATTATTCACCAAAATATTTGTAGGCTCATAGAGATCTCAAACAAAACTACGTGAAACTCTCTCGTAAAGTAAAGTAAAATGACAAAACCAGTGAAATCGTTAGAACCACATTGCTACAAGAGTAATGTCTTTTATATAGGTAGTTGTTTAGCATACGTTATCGTTCTGAGTAAGCATAAAGACAGATGTTTTGACAGATACGAGTCTTTGCTTTCCCTAACAATGCCTACTAAATATTCTTTCCATTGTATTGGTTTTATATTTTAAACGTGTCTCAACATTGTCATAAATAATGTCTTTATGGTCGTCAGTGTGTCGAACTTATTTTTAACTTCTTACGGGAAAGTACTGTCGTGAAAAATTTTGATTTCAAAATGGACGCCGTTGAAAATTTGGAATATATCAAAATATGTTAAATAAATTTAGGTTATTTCTCAAGAATTATAACCTAAAGCAATGTTCTAAGCCTCAAGTACGTGAATGTACAGTGAGTAATACCGGATCTTTCAAAAGTAGGATAACACTTTAATTGAGTGTAGTTTATTTGTTTTTTAAACATAGAACAAAATAAAGTACATATAATTATATGAAATTAAACGGGATTTAATGAAAAAAACTCAAAGTTAAGTAAAATTCTTACTTTTTAGGGATATAAGACAGGTGAGGTGGTCGCCATTCTCTTCCTGTTCCTGGAGAAGCAGTTTCTTTTATGCTATGCGCTACATTTCTTAACGTGATGATTTTTATCTCGGCTACGTTTTGTATAATTACTTCTTTCAGTTCTTCAAACAGACTTTCTCTTACGATTGAAGGTCTTCCTGTCCTCTTGATGTCTCTAACGGACCCGATGTTTTCAAACTTACTAACATTCTTTTTATACACGATCTCACTGTACGTCCTCAAACCGTTGTGAGTACGAAACTTTCTTACCTCGGTCATAATAACCCTGAATCAATACGATGCGTGTTTGTCATGATGGATTAAAAAATCAATTAATTAATTGTAAACTACTACAAGTTTACCACCTACTAGATTCCTGTGTTTGAAATGAGTGTTATAAGTTATAAGGGATTCAATTTTTCAAAAATCGTAAAACCGCCAAACAACTTTGGTCCTTAAGAAATACTTGTTTCCTTTCCGATCACTACGAAGCTCTGGATATCTTGGAATCACAAAAGAGATACTTTGTGAGACAATTGAGATGACGTTTTTCCTTCGACGCCGACGATGACTTTTATGGTCTCAAAGTTGCGGTACAATTTATATATTTTGGACGTCGAAACATATGTTTTCCTCGGTATAAATATGCGATCAATAGAACTAAGTATCGTCATATTGATATCTCCCACGATTGATTGATAAGATCATCCACCATAGTCTGAACAGAAAGCTGTATTTTCATCCTTATGCAATGACAAGTACAGATTTTATATCAACTCAAACCACTGATAAAAAGCTTTGATTTATGATCGTCTTCGACCGAGTTTTTTTCCATTCTTTTTTACTTAAGCTGCGATAATTTTCAAGTCAATAAGACCAATTTCCGGGAAATAAATCAAAGTAAATGGAAAACTTTTAAAATATTAACATTTTCACATCTATCAAAACATTTCCTCTAAAATTACAAGGAATTGGATTTTTCGAATAAGTGTCAGACGTTTTGTTGTAATAGGTTTGGCAAGAACGTGTTTTTCAACGATTCCTACCAAACAACTCTTATGAGTTAATAGATTCAAAATGGATATTTCATGTCAATCTAAAACGATCTCGATACATATTTCGAGATATATCGATTCACAGTTTCTTATAATGTTTCGACTTTACTCCTCGATACTGAATTTGTAATCATCATTAAAACAAGATCTTGTTAGTCACTATTTTAACACAATACTATTTTTATGTCTTTATAATGACGAGTATAGGTTTTAAAACGATTCAAAAATCACTTGAAAAACAATAAATTTCGTCTGTTCAGAATGAGCGTTTTTGACGGTATAATTTTCCACATAACTTTTAACCAAATAGACCAATATCAGTGAAACTTTTAACGGTTCTTGCAAGCATCACACACTTCCCCTCACAATAATATTGTAAACTGTTCTGGGCAGAGGGAGTTCCGTCTGCCGTCTCATAGATGGCATTGCGATGTACTTCTCGTAGATTGCAAATAGTTCTTAAAAAATAAGTCTTTTCTCATTCTCTCAGCATAATCTAACGAGATAGGAAGCGCAGACCTTCTAATAAGCAGTTAATCTACTACAAGAAATCCTGTATAAATTAAACTAAAATTGTCTATAAGAAATTACGTGAAATTTTGTAAAAGATCCCTTAAAAATTAAACAAATACTACCGTCAAAATTGCAGACATGCTATGAACTCGGACAACTTTTCACTGTTTTAAAATTTAATTCAAAACAATTTTTATTAAAATTTACTTCAACTAACAAAAACCTTTCAGAATTAAAAATATTTAATCTTTTCAATACAGTGCTAAAACAAAATTTTTGCTAAAGTATTACAAACTTAATTTTGATACTAGGGTGGCGTTGTCCTTCGGTTGATTAATTTATTTTGTATATGATTTTATATTGCTCTTGATTAAAAAAGATCCAAAAACTCTGGTATAGTTTTCTCACAACTTAAAATCAAATATAAGTTAGAATATAAACATTTAGAAATATGCATATCTTTTAGAGGTCTTCAAAAACCGCAGATAAATGACCTTAGACATTTCAGTTGCCACAAACAAGGAAACGGTCGCTGTTATTCATACATTATTATGATTTAAACAAATTACCTATGGAGGACCCGTTGGGAAATTATGAAGCAAGGTGCGTGTTGCGGCAACATATTTATTTTAATTTGAGTTTGGACAGATTTTTGTATTGCGTGTGTTAATAACACGCTCAATGTAATCTATTGCTGTATCATGTGATGTTTTCTTCTCCGGCCTTTATTTTACTATTTTAGTGTAGGCTAATATATATATATATATATATATATATATATGTATATATATAAGTATATATATATGTATATGATATATATCTATATATATGAGTGAAATTATTATTTGAACGAAATAAATTCAAACATTTTAATTTTATGTAGCATAACCACCGAAAGAAAAATCTGATTGATACTAAATTTGTAGCAGTTGGTGCAAATGTGAGAGAAGGATGATTTGATGACATGTTGAGGACATTCGATCGATAAATTTTAAAACGGCGGCCATTTCATCCACGATTTTACGTATGTGTTATTAATTTAAAAAATCCAGCTATTTACAGCTAATCATTTTTGTACGTTTCAATATTTAGAATATCTACTTGGGTACGGAAAACCAGATAACCTGGAGTGTACCGTCACCTGGAGTGTAACTTGTACGTGGACACCGAAACCGTAGTGGTCGTAAATGGTGGTCTGTTTACGATCACGAGCTCGCGACCATTCTGGGCATCGAGGCGAAGTTGAGAAATCAGTTATAGCTAAAAATGGTACCACGGGGCATGGGAGCCCTGAACAAGTTTCATTCCGTCACCCATGCAGTTGAGGTTGGACCCGTGGAGGTAGTGGTGCTGCTGATAGTGGATATTCTCCTTTCTCCTTCTTTTCTTGGGGTGGGTGTCAGTGTTGTTGCGAAAGGCTCTACATACATCCTAGTTCTAGTAACTAGTTCTATTGAAACTCTTAAAGTACATTTAGAATATCTACTATAGGAAAATGAAAATGAGGCCATGGATAACGATTTGAAAAAAAAAAAGTAATAAATTAGATCTCCTAACTAGACGACTGTCACCATTTCTTGGGACGTCAGGGTTCGAAATTACATTTTGACAATAACTTCACTACTTGTCATCGTAGACAGAGGTTTGGGCCGGGTTGGTAACGTTACATGCAGCATTTAAACTCCACTATGTTCGGACTACTAAAGTAGTTGCAAAGATTAAATAAAGGCGTGACAAATTCATTCAGCCTTGCAATTCTCAACTTACTGACATGCTACTCAAGTAATGAGTATTCAGACCAAGAAGTATTCGACGGACTACTAAAGTAGTTGCAAAGATTAAATAAAGGTATGACAAATTCATTCAGCCTTGCAATTCTCAACTTACTGACATGTTACTCAAGTAATCGAGTATTCAGACCAAGAAGTATTCGACGGACTAGTAAAGTAGTTGCAAAGATTAAATAAAGGCGTGACAAATTCATTCAGCCTTGCAATTCTCAACTTACTGACATGTTACACAAGTAATCGAGTATTCAGACCAAGAAGTATTCGACGGACTACTAAAGTAGTTGCAAAGATTAAATAAAGGCGTGACAAATTCATTCAGCCTTGCAATTCTCAACTTACTGACATGTTACACAAGTAATCGAGTATTCAGACCAAAAAGTATTCGACGGACTACTAAAGTAGTTGCAAAGATTAAATAAAGGCATGACAAATTTATTCAGCCTTGCAATTCTCAACTTACTGACATGTTACTCAAGTAATCGAGTATTCAGACCAAGAAGTATTCGACGGACTACTAAAGTAGTTGCAAAGATTAAATAAAGGCGTGGCAAATTCATTCAGCCTTGCAATTCTCAACTTACTGACATGTTACTCAAGTAATCGAGTATTCAGACCAAGAAGTATTCGACGGACTAGTAAAGTAGTTGCAAAGATTAAATAAAGGCGTGACAAATTCATTCAGCCTTGCAATTCTCAACTTACTGACACATTACTCAAGTAATCGAGTATTCAGACCAAGAAGTATTCGACGGACTACTAAAGTAGTTGCAAAGATTAAATAAAGGCGTGACAAATTCATTTAGCCTTGCAATTCTCAACTTACTGACATGTTACTCAAGTAATCGAGTATTCAGACCAAGAAGTATTCGACGGACTACTAAAGTAGTTGCAAAGATTAAATAAAGGCGTGACAAATTCATTCAGCCTTGCAATTCTCAACTTACTGACATGTTACTCAAGTAATCGAGTATTCAGACCAAGAAGTATTCGACGGACTACTAAAGTAGTTGCAAAGATTAAATAAAGGCGTGACAAATTCATTTAGCCTTGCAATTCTCAACTTACTGACATGTTACTCAAGTAATCGAGTATTCAGACCAAGAAGTATTCGACGGACTACTAAAGTAGTTGCAGGTTACGGTTATTAGGTTGTTGTTACTAAAGAGAGAAGAAATAAACTTGAGTCTGGTACCTTCCCTCTCTCTCAGACGCCAGGAATGCTAACAAAACCGATATGCGTGAGTCTCAGGCGGGACGCTATATCTATCGTCAGTCTCGCGTCTCGCGTGACTTTATAACTAAGAGAAGAATATTTACAACGTTCCGGTAAGCTCTTTACTTGGCTAAGGCAAAACGGACGACGCTTAAGACCCGACAACAACTAGACCTGAGCCTAGTAAAAGCGTCAAAATGAGATAATTTGGTAGGAATTGGATCATGTAATGAGATATGTCCCTGAAGATACCAGTTTTATCCCTTGTTGCTTAAAGGCGAAAGACCTCTGGATTACCATCGACTTTTTTTTTAAAAAAGAAGAAAGAATAGAACATGAAATAAAGACGTCTAACTGTGGAGTACTCAGGGTTGGAAGTGAAGAGTTGGTCAAGAAAACCTGACAGGAAAGATGAAAGAGAGGGATCTAACCCAAGACTACACGAAAATGGTGTAGATCCAGTTAGGAGCCTTCGGAATTGTCACACCAATATTCACTATGAGTCTCTGAGGGCTTGAAGTGCACCGTTAGATGAGTTCTGAACTTCAAACCATACTTTGAATGTAGTTTATCTATTTTGTGTGTAAAATCAATGATTCTACTCGCATAATTTTTCTTGCAGACAGCCGTCTGACGTGTTTATCTCGTCAATCGGGCCGTTCTCTGTATTTTGGTTTGAATAACATAGGTTGGATCAACGTCTTATGTACGAACCTGTATAACGACAAGTTGATTATGATGAAACACAGCTAATTTGTCTACATTTCCATAACACTTCACTTGGTGTTATTTATCACCAGCCTTGACAGTCACGTAACCAATAACAGTCATTCTTAATTAGCAATGGTTTATTAGTCTCCTCGCCTCTCAGACCTGGCTATTGATGAGTGTTTTATTTGCTAACGTGACTTTAACACTTATTGGACATGGTGGTGGTTTGTGGTGTCATTTAGCGAATTTGTATTTTATTTATAAAATACTTTGCTAGTATTGGAATATAATTGTGTTTGTAATAGGTAGGTTAGGTTCTGTAGGGATGGCTGGAAATGATGTCGCTTCGCAGGGTACGTAGGAAAACCAGTCTACACAGACAAGAATATACATCCCATATATTTCAAACTTTGGATTTATATTTTTTGTATTGCCCCACAAATAGGAAATTATAGCGGTAACAAAAAAATGATATTGGGGCAAAAACTATAGAGTTGAATTAAAAAAAAAAAAAAGTGTGAAGTATCAAATAAAACTAGAATTTATTCTAATTACGAATATGTATGTTTATTTAACGAAAAAAATTAAGATATCATGACTTCCACTTTAACTTGAATACGTGGTGACCTAAAAATCTGATACGTTTCGATTTAAAATTAAATTTCAGTGTGAAATCATATATTATAGTTTTTTTCTATGACGAATACAACTTAATTTAACAACACAATGAGAAATACATATAGAGAAAGATAACGTATGATGAGCTACTTCTTATACGGGACCAGCGACTTGGTACTTTTAAGAAATAAGTTTGAGAACAGCGTAGAGTGTATGTGTATATTGAAGCGAATCCAGAGCATGTCTGAAGAATTTGGCGTCGGTTTTTTCAGCGGTTTTGGAAGAACCAATGAAGATTGCGACACTTTATTTGGTCTGGAGTAGGAAAATTAAGAAGATCCTCATTGGGCAGTTTAGTTAGCATCGTGACCTCATTGCAAATTCCGAACTCCGTCGAAACGAAATATATAGGAAGCAATTGTTCATTCAATCGTTGAATAATGAAGAGTGTGTATATTGTGTGAAAGTAAATTAATGTTGCTACAGTAAATATTTCTCCTCAAATTCCTACATTATCTGAGCGATGACTTCACAGAGTAATAGAGAGTGCATTGTTTTGTTGCGGTCCCGAGAGAGATAAAGAATGCATTTCCTCTCTTCTAATTAGACTTGATTTAAACCAATATAAGTCTTTAATCAGTTAATCACAATGACTTTAGATAATGAGCAGTGTAATTAATGACTGAAGTTTATATTTCGGCTTTAAGTAATTTACGAATACTGTTCATTGTAGTTATTATTTTTAAATGGATATAATTTAATTTAACTTAAAATAAATAATGGACAAAGTTTAGCCCAACGTAACACTGTAATACAAAAATAGGTTTTTATTTATATCTATTCCTTTAGCAATAATTTTAATGTCATCTTCAGTGTTATTGGGTCACGTTTTACTTTCACACATACACGTAGTATAGAGGGGGGAAAAAATCAAATAATTGATGTCGATTTTTTTTTTAATATTTACGTTTTGAATGTGTCTGAGTTGAAAAAGTAATTTTCTTTTTAAAATGATGTCTCTTTATTGGTTGTGTACTTTTCTACAACCCGAAAGCGTTGATTGATTTAATGAAATTTGGTATGTGTATATTTTGGATAAACAGTGTGTTTCAAAAGTAAGTGTTAATTTAAAATGATTATAGTTTAGTTACTTTTGGTTCAATCTCAAACCGAAAAGTATACCTCTTTGAATGAAGCGACATTCATTTTAATCAAATACGATTTACGTTTATGGCAGAACCGAAGAAGGTTTAATTTAAATATTTTTTCAAAAATCTATATTCAACAATCGTTAATTTTTATGTTTTGATTCACTACTACCGAAGGGATATTTCTGGTGACTGCGTTCATATTTGATTTTGGGGATATGTGTATGAGAAAGTTTATGCAATTGTTTGCACAGTGTATTTCAGTTTTTAATCAGAATTCAATTTCAAGGTTATCCTCACCACTTCGTGGAAGGAATATTACTTTGTCTTTATAAAACAATAAGGAAAACATTTTGAAATAAGAAAATGTAACTGACAATTTAACGTAATACTCGTATTATTATTTTGAAATCGAGTATCTGCACAGAATGATTTTGCGCATCGGATTCGAATTCAGCTTTACCAATCAGATGGTTTTAGATAAAACTACACTTTTGCGTTCTATCTGTTAGACTGATCCACCAAGTATTTATTTTTTAAAACAATATGTGATTGACACTAGATTTGTAATACGTAATTAAATGTTATCCTGCCTCGACACAAATTCAGTAATTTAACGTTAGTATAATTATTTCCAACATTAATAATTTAGTTGTTATTTAAAAAAGTCAATTTACTATATTTTTTATAAAGATGGTAACCTATTAATATTTATTTAAATATAAATAATAACAATTAAATAATAATTTAATTTACTTTTTGTTAATGTGGAAATAAATGAATATTATTATTTTAAATTGAACTTGTTATCCAATCTAAATAATTTTAACTCAAAATCGTAATGTTTAATTAATATGTAGTGAAAAATCAACTTAGAAACTAATATAACCAAAGTAGAAACACCGAGCATTTTGTTTGGAATTGACACAACACTAACGAATATCGTTGTCCGAGGATTTTATTTCGAATTCATACTCGCACATTACCTCCTCCTTGTTGCTAGTTACGAGGATTTCGTCCGAATATTTTAATACGAAACCGAGTATTTTAATACTCGGAATGCTCCAAGGATTTTGATACTCGGACTTACCGAGTATTTTAATTCGAACTCGCACATCACTAATCCCAATTACGAGGTTCATTATAACTGTTACCCTTCTGCGTAAGACTTCTTGACCTTCCAATACAATGTAACATTTCCTACAAGGTCCAAGAGTGCAACTTTTGGATATTACATTTAGATGATATTCTTGTATTACATTGTACAATGGGCTGGGTAAGTACCACAATGGCGCACATCTTCTCGATTTTTATTCTTCTCACGTATAAACGTGGAATTAAAAACATTTTTTATTATTTTTGATCAGAGTATTTGGTTTAGTGAGGGTGTGAATTATTGCACTGTTTATATATATTTTTCCGTGGTCAGCTTTCGGGTTTACGAAGAGGAAATGTTATCGTTTCCGAGGAACTTTCTTTAAGAGTGACTCATTTAATGTGAGTTATGAGTCATACGATAGACACTGTCTCCTGGGGGCAATATAGTGTGTCTCTAAACTTTGTTTACTCTATCGTATATAAAATCCAGAAGCTAATGTCCAAAATTAGAACTCCCATCAACTGGCAGTAATTTCAAGTATCTCTGTTTTCTTTTCTTAGACGACAGGTTTTATTGCTCTATAAACTGAACTTTGTAATGTTTTTATCATCTTCGTAGCAACACAAGGGTGAGCTTGAGACTATTAGATAGAATGTTGTCTTGAAAGAATCGTACAAATGTTGTGCATACGAGTAGAATTATTATATTTTGGATTTTATATCTTTTTTTTTTACAAATGAGTAAAACACTTTTCTTTTTTTTAAGGAAATATCTATCTATTTTCATTATTCATTGACTACGATAGGGTGTTTTTTGTCTCTTGTTTTATGTAACAAATTTATCAAAAACATTGCACAATCATTCTCACTCACCCATCTCCAAAACAAAACTTATCGTCATCAAAAATGTCCCTTACTTTCCTTCTATTAATTAAAAGAGATTAAAAGAAAATCGAAAAATCTCCATAATTTTGGTTACAAAACATTTCGGTTAAAAAAATGGTTTTTTTTCCATCGATCATATTTTGAAGTTTTTTAAACGTAGTTTTAAACCACCCTGTATATTTTAAATAATGAAAAAATTGATGTTTGTTGTATGGCAATAAGTGCACAACATTTTGAAGTTTAAATAAACGCCATTTTGTAAATGTATAAAACAAGTTTTATTTTTGATACGGTTTTTTCCCCCCTTCTTTTTCTTTTTTTTTTTCCCTCAATGTCTGTATCATCTCGTATCACTTCAATTTCTGACGTAATAGATTAAAAAAAAGTATAAAACGCAAACAGAACGACAATCAGAAAACTATTGTTTTCGGGCACATTTTTATAGGGAAAACATTTCTTTCCAAACTTAAAACAATTTATAAAGTTTGGGTACTTAATTTTCAAACATTCTGTATCAGAAAATCATCAATGTTTGTGATATGGCAGTAACGATTGCTACAGGAAGACATGCCCGTTATTTCGAGACAAGTCCCTCCCACATTCCCAATTACTGAATCAGTGATGAGTCATACAGTCATTAAGCCAATGGTAAAGATTGTATTTATGTGTGTTAAAGTGTGTCAAACCGGTTTTTGTAGCAATTCCAAACACACTTGATGGCTGTCTTAATTGGAGCGTTTACACGTTATTGCTCGCTTTGGAATTTATTCAACCATTAAAGATAATGAAGCTGAGCATATTCACGTGTAGGATTATTTTTAAGCAACATTTTATTTGTGAAATAAAATTATCAAATAATTGTTGATATAATTTAATTGCAAATTTGTCATCATTTGTACATATGAAATGTCAGTACTTTCCAGTACAGTGGTGAGACCTCTAATTAAAAATTAGTGAACACAAATTAGGAATTATAAATGCAATTAAGAAGAAGCATAGATAATATAGCTGGGAGAACTTATATAATTGAAGCCGCTTATATAAAGGTATCGGACAACTCGTATCAAACAAATTAGTGTAGAAATAAAGTTATTATGGTTCCCATTGATTAAAACTCATAAAAGAGTGTAAACAAAATTCCTGTACATTAAAGAATGTTATTTTTTTTCCGGTTAAATCTCAACAACGTGTGATCACAAGGTTACGTGCTAAACTTTTTAAAATAAAGACAAAATATGGTTTGCTATGAAGTTGTTATACAACCTTTTTTTAGTTAGCTCCAAATCGCGTTTATGTTAGTCTTAGTTATTTTGATTTCTTAACCTTAACTTAAGCTGTGGGTTCTTTTTTAGATTGCTAGTTGTAGTTTTTAATTCCAACATGGCTCCAGGCACTAGGCTGTATTGGTATTTTCACATTTTAGGTTTATCAGTTGATACACACTTTACAACGGATAACTTCTCAGGGGCTAACTTTGAGTAGGCCTCAGGGCCTATGAGTAGGCCTTTGGGCTCGAAAATTCCGAGGTGTATAGCACTTGGGCTTAGAAAGACCACGAGAGGAGTACCTCAAGTCTAAGTAAAAGCAAACTCTTACTTTAGACGTCCTCTAATATTCAAGATACTAGAAACGCAAGTGACCATTACTTGGGCTCAGAAAGAGCACGAGAGGAGTACTTCAGGTCTAAGTAAGAGGAAACTCTTACTTCGGTTCTCCTCTAATATCCAATAGGCTAGGTACGGAAGTGTCCAGTACTTGGGCTTGGAAAGAGCACGAGAGAATTAACTTAGGTTTTAGTAAGAGCAAACTTTTACTTCGGTTGTCCTCTAATATCCAATAGGCTTGATACGGAAGTGTCCAGTACTTGGGTTTAGGAAGAGCACGAGAGGAGTACTTCAGTCTAAGTAAGAGTTTCTCTCTTTTACCAGGGTAGATGGTAGGGTTCTTTACAGAGCATTGCCACGTGAGAAAACATGCACTCTGTTGGAGTATTCACTTGGGAGGTTCTGTGTAGGAAATGTAACTTGAAAGAGGACACTTGCAGAGCACTTGATTAAAATATTAATGCCTCGATCAGAAAAAGGCTGTGATCCTTGGTTCTTTTACTAAAGGACGACTATTCCTCAACATCCTTTTTCGGAACAATGTAATGTTAAATGAGCTTATGAGTGGAGCTTATCTAGATGCTTCAAATTATCTATTTCCATTTCGGAGCCTATTAAGCTCTTGCATTTCGGTGGCTGTCATACAAAAGGTATAGACCGCTCAGTTGAAAAAGTGGCACGGGAAGTCAAGCATGATGCCAAGAATCTGGTAAGAGGTATAGTTTCTCAGTTCGACGGTCTATCTTGTTTAATTGGAGGTTCAAGGATATGAAATTTCCCCATGGTTGATGGATCTTTTCATGCCTACCTGAAGCTGGAAATAGGGAAACTTTAACTTTACACTCCAAGAGTTATAATAGAAAAATGTTTCGGTCAGATGAAACAATGATTCTGTTCAGCTGTATAGCTGAAGAGGGTTCTGGGAAAGTTATAGGTAGAGGAGTAGCTCAGATTTAAGTACGAGGAAGTTTTCAATTTTCGATCCTCTTTTTATTAAATTCTCGCGTTAGGCAAGGGAAGTTAACCATAACCATAAAGAAAAGTGAGTCTCGTGTGGAGTGTTACACCCATCATATTTCGAAGCATTCAAATGATGAACTTGATGGGGGAATGACAATAAACATGTCAACACAATCCTATACGATTTGAGTAATTGCTTAAAAATGAAGAAACTAACTCTAACCCTAAGTAATTACTTCATCATTTCCCTGAAAACAATCAAAGCGTCGAACAATTACTCCCCAGTACGAGCGTTTGTTTATTCAACTACATTGTGAGAAAGTGTTCAAAGTGCTAGGTTAATAAAATTATTTCTTTTAATTAATTCCACTGAATCATTCTGTTTATTTAGATTGTATAAACTTTTATCTTTTTTTGGGTTATCGTTGAAATTAATATATTAACATACTCAAAGTTGTAGAAATTATAGCATGAGTCTAAATACGCTAGTGTGTAATTAGTACAGTAAAGTAGTTCAAAATGTCTTTTAAAATGAGAAAATATATAATAAGTTGCTTTGAAAAAGTTTTTTTTTTCGACGAATTACCAGTTCTCCGAAATATTGTTTTTAAAGGGAGGGGTGAAACGGTTAAATAAATCGCGATTTTTCTTAAATTGTGAAATTCGCGAAAAAATTATTTTAACAACTTTAAAATAATATTTTGTTTTTTATTCCTTTAGATGCGGTTAAAATACAATTATGACTTTTTAAATGTTTTACTAAAATTTCCTCCATTGACTTTACTTGGTCAATTTTTGTTATAGAGCAAAAAGTAAGAGTTCAAATGTTTTAAACTGTTTAGTTTTGCTAAACTTAAGCTATCAATTCCTTACAACGTGAGTTATCGCAAATAAATTAAGCACTATATAAGTTAACCTAAAAGTAACTTAAAACAGCTGTTATAGATTATCAAACAAAATAAAAAGTATTTGAGAAATTATAACAGCGGTTTCAAATTATTTTTCTTGTGAAACATGTTAATTACTCATGAGAGGCACGTTATTTAAAAATTTAATTGATAAATGTAGTACAAAATAAGTGTTCCCAAGGGAAATTAGCAATTTTCGGCAAATCTCCAGGTAAGCACGGTTTCCATTTGACACCTCAAATATTCCTTAGCGAATGAAATATAAGATATTATTATGTAAATCTAACCATTTAAAATTTGTTTTATCTACAAATAATAATTTGGATGTTTAAGAACAAAATGCCACTTATTACATCAGTATATCTTTGCATTTCGATAATAATGCAACATTGAACTATTTTTTCCACATTTTTAATTTGACCACTGTTTATTACATCTTCATAAGTTGCGAAATTGTCATAAGTTTACAATATATTCACCCTTTTCTACTAAACTTATGAAAAGTGATTATTTCCACCAAAACGATAATAATTATAAGGTTAAGTGTTGCCTCACAATTTTAAAATAAACATAACACTTATTAAATTATATATAAAGATATGTGAACTGTTCGATTTACAAACACCTCAAACAAATGATCCAAGATATTTCATTCGCCACAAACATACTGTACTCGCTGTATTAACATATATTAAATATTGAAATTGTAAATTTAAGTTAGCCTATAAATAATTTGAAACAGCTGTTATACTTCTCAAACCAAACAACAAAATAAAATGCATTGGAAATTTATAACAGCTGTTTTAGAAACACGTTATTTATCCTTAACAGGTAAATTTACTAGAAAATAAGTATTTCCAAGGGAAATTAGTTGTTTTCGGTTAATCTGTAGGCAACACTGTTTAATTTGACATCTCTGTCATTGAAATCGGCGACTGACGTAAAAATTCCTTAGCGAATTAAATATAAAATGTTATTGAGTTATTATGTTCGCGAGTTATTGAAAATTAAAGCGTGTGAAATTTAGATGTGTGGTAGGGTGTAATTTCAGGATTAAAAAATTGTTTTGTTTTGAAATATTTCAGTAGTGGGATTGCCTACCTACCCCTTATTTTATTTCTCGACTAACAACATTTATTGCGACTGAATAAAATTCCTACAAGTATAATAACTAACATGTTACAATTCTTTTTCGATTTTGTTAAAACTCGGTAATATTAATGTATTTAGGTATACTCCAAAATTTTAAATAACATATCCTTATGTGTCTACTTCCCTTTGGTAAGATTGCAGATATTGGCTTGGATCATTTACGTACTGGTATCGCGCCTTCTTAAGCTGTGAATTTTAAGCAACCACTAAATTATTATAATAAGATTAATATTGTTAAATAGGCTATTTGTAATAAAGCAATTGAACGAGTAATTTCGTATATGTTTGTAAATTGTATTTGGCAATGGTCTGAAGGATTTTATTGAAATCTGGTGAATCTACCGGTTTTTCGAATGTGAGAGAGTGATTTACCTTTGTATCGTTTTTAGGAAAATGTATTTAGTCTGATTATTTAATTATTTTTATTATGTAAATAAAATCTACCCTGAAAAAAGAAAATCGTAAAATCAAAATAATTCAATGTGTCGCGTGGAAAGTCCGATTTTTTATTATCAGCGTGGATTATTTAATCCGATTTTGGATCGCCGCCGTGCGGCCGTTCCGCCAAGGATATTTTTTTTTTATAAAATCAGTCCAGAGGGGTTTAAATAATCTCGTCGGTAATAAATAATAAAAATAATCAATTATTTTATTTTGTCCCTATATATGATATCAAATTTGAATAAAATCTGTGCAAGATTTTGGGCTTTAGATATACGACAGACAGACATCATTCCCAAAACTACTTTTTAGAACTCAGGGGACCTCAGGACGAATATATCCATTATTTTTTTTACTCATCACTTAACTTTACCGAGTGTTCAAAAACTCTCTTTAACCTCCTTTATTTTTTTTATTGCTTAAAATAAATTAATATAAGATTGTATATCTTGTGGTGCATAACAAGACGTTTTTTTTGACATATCTGACCCTCTATGATTTTTGGGGGATTGAGGAGTTGGGGTTAAAAATCTTAAATATAAAGGTAGGTCATTTGGCACATCATTGTAAAGCTCTTTAGAAGACAAAGTAAATGGCGCAAACTAGAGCTTAGTGTTTTGCTCCGTTTCAAAGTAATCGACAATCCAAATTCTGAAAAATACCATTTTAGTTTAGCAAAATGCTAAGATCTAGTTTGTGACATTTACTTTATCTTTAATAAGCTTTAAAAAGATGTGTCACATTGATCTATCTTTACATTGTTAAGATCTTTAAGATCACAATCTTTAAGATTGTTAACCCCCTACCATCAATCCTCCAAAAATCATAGAGGGTCAGATATAAAAAAATACGTCTTGTTATGCACCAAAAGATATATACAGTACAAAGCTCTGTTCAATTATTTTAAGTAATACAAAACTTAAATGGACTTTTTTAACACATTATACAGTGTGACCCGGAACTCTCTGGAACATTTCATAAAAAAATGTTCCTTAGGTCGAGACAAACGTATTTCACAATATAAACATGGCTCTCCGGTGACTAGTTTTCCGTCTGTCGGTCTGCATGTGTTTTTTACAAAGGATTTTATAACTCAAGATTTATTTAAGATAGAAACTTAAAATTTGGTATAAATATGTACCTTAATAGGAAGAATAAGTGTATAAAATGTCGTTGCTGGAACTAAATCCATTTCAAAATGGCGGCCCTTTAAATGTTTTAGTGTCAAATTCCACAAAAATAGTTAGCTATAAAACATTATTAAGATAGGTAAAAGATGCACATTAAAAAACAAATCGAAGGACACCTTATTTACTAAAATCGAATAATAAATAACCAAGTTGTGACAATTCTTGCAAATCAAGGCTAACGGTTTTCGTGGAATTTGACACTAAAACATTTAAACGGCCGCCATTTTGAAATGGATTTAGCCCCAGCAACGACATTTTATACACTTAGTCTACCTATTAAGGTACATATTTATACCAAATTTTAAGTTTCTGTCATAAATAAATCTTGAGTTATAAAATCCTTTGTAAAAAACACATACAGACCGACAGACGGAAAACTAGTCACCGGAGACACATTGACATGTTAATATTGTGAAATATGTTTGTCTCGACATAAGAAACATTTTTTCATGAAATGTTCCAGAGAGTTCCGGGACACCCTGTATATGAGAGAGAGTACAAATGGTTATGCACTCACCCTCTCTCCTTATCAGCCTTTTAGGTACTAAGCTATATTGTATCCTCAAGGTACTTCACATACCTGAATATTGTTTACTTACATTTCTTCAATTAGGTCAGAAGACTACAAGTTGCTCAGCACGGTACTGCTTAGGATCCCGTTGGACCACACACGATGACACGGGTTGCGTGTTGCTATAGGCAACCGTGATCATGTTTCCAGACTACAGATACTGCCCTAGTTGTCTCTTTTCTTTAACGGTAACATGACAACCATTCAGCTGTAAAAACATATTGAGTAGGAAAATCAAAATTAGTTGATACTGGCCTGATTATCATTTTGATTTTTCATCCTTGAATTTGATCTCAACATTTCTACTCAAAAAAATTTTAACCAAAGTTTAATAATTGTTCGTTATACACACCTTTTGTGCTAAATTAAAAGTTATTAATTCAATAATTTTTGTAAAATTGTGTGACACTATTCATCTTTCGTTTTTGAAGCTTCATACTTTTTATTCTTCTTTATAAATGCTGGTATTTCCACCACTAGCACATCAGCATAAAAGATTTTTCTGTGCATTTCCTTTATCCTAGCAGATCCAGTTTTAGTTTTCGCATCCTTCATGAGGCTTACTTATCTTCTTCTATTGTAGCTCTATTAGGAATATCCTTAGTTCCAGTACTTAACGCTTCAAACTTATGTGTTCTACTGTTGACTACACAGTCTGCATTTCCTTTATCCTAGCAGATCCAGTTTCAGTTTCGTATCCTTCATGAGGCTTACTTATCTTCTTCTATTGTAGCTCTATTAGGAATATCCTTAGTTCCAGTACTTAACGCTTCAAACTTATGTGTTCTACTGTTGACTACACAGTCTGCATTTCCTTTATCCTAGCAGATCCAGTTTCAGTTTCGTATCCTTCATGAGGCTTACTTATCTTCTTCTATTGTAGCTCTATTAGGAATATCCTTAGTTCCAGTACTTAACGCTTCAAACCTATGTGTTCTACTGTTGACTACACAGTTATCCTAGCAGATCCAGTTTCAGTTTCGTATCCTTCATGAGGCTTACTTATCTTCTTATATTGTAGCACTATTAGGAATATCCTTAGTTCCAGTACTTAACGCTTCAAACCTATGTGTTCTACTGTTGACTCAACAGTCTGCATTTCATGCTACCGTGGATTAAACCCAGAGTATTTGAATGACTTGAATTCTCCATGTCCAGTTTCCATTCTTTGGTTCCACCTACTCAATGCGGTTATATATCAGGAGAATTTATTATTGGGTTGGTACAATGACCCATTACAAGAACCCATTGCAATCATTTGGTACCACACCGTTAAAGATTTTTTGTGTACTTCCTTAATCCTAGTCGATCCTGTTCAGTTCCATGTCCTTCGTGAGTTAGAATCTGATTTGTTATGTTATCTTCTTCTATTCGAACTCTATGAAGAATGTCCTTTGCTCCTGGACTACACACATCAAATTAATGTGTTCTGTTGTTCCTATGCGTTCACCACGTATATAAACACAAATATTTTATTTTTGTAATTTTCAAAATGGCTACTGTTTAAAACTTTTAACGTCGAATATCTCCAAAGTCGTTAACTTTTAACAAATTTAGCTTCTATCCTTCGAACACGAAGATAAGACGGAACTCAAAGAATTCAGCTCAAACAGTGGTATCTTTATCTAATCTTTGCAGCTGCTTTAGTCGTTTGTCGATTGCAGTCTTGGTTAGGCTCGGAGGCGAATTTATCTTTCGCCGACATGTGCAGTAGCAGTCATTTACTGATCTGTGATTCATTCAAAGTGGTTGTTTTAAAATAATTTTGAACCGAGTTAGTTGGTATTGGCTAGTCTTAGTTCTTTCAGATTGGAGATTTAAAAAATTTTGCAAATGGCTATTGCCTCGGCCGGGTGTTTTCTCTGTGACGTTCGACAGAAGAGAGAACATAGATTTTTACATTGAACATTTCGCCCACTAAAAATCGTTCTATAACAATAAATTAGGTAAAGGTAAACTTTTATATTTATATAACAAAAGTCAATAAGACGTAATAAATCGCTAAAGTTAGCGTGTCTTGTAGTTAGCGCAAAAACTTCAACTTTTGTCGCAGCAGATGACAAAATACGTCTCTTTTGTCTATTTTTTACTTCTACACTTTTTTCTTAGATAGATTCTAAGCATTTCTATTTATAAAATGGTACATTTACAAGTTGAGTTTTGGATAAAACAACTATTTTTTGGAAATATGTTATTAACAATTTATTATTTTTTCACCAACATTGTTTTTTTTTTTTTTTTACCAACTTTTGTTCTCTTCCGACCCTGAGATTATTAGACGGCTAGAGGTCTTTATTGTATGTTCTTTTTTTTCCCCTTTTTCCCCCCTTTTTTTATAAGGCGATGATGACTGAAAAGCTTTTCGTTTTTAATCAATAACAAAATAAATAAATAAAATAGACGATAGACCAGAGACGCTAGATATACAGATGTCATATTAACATAATTAAAACAACACGATTTGGCCTCAAAACTCAGGAGGGGATAGATTTGCAAACACTCAACTTAGAGGATACTTGGATAAAATCATTGGAGCGGATTTTGAGAAAATCAAATTTTTGTATTTTTATCTTATGGCAGCCTCACCCAAAGTTTGGCTTATAACAAAACAAAAAATTTAAAATGTCATATTCGTATGGTTATAGCAAACTTGATTAAAAATCGACTCATTTGAACTGTAGAGCACTTCACAAACACCCAACAGACAGACATTATTCTAAAACCCTTTTTTGAACACAAGGGACTTCAAAACGGTTATATCTGCTAAACTGGACATCAGATTTTTAAAATCCATAATATAACTTGTTCTACTGGGTGATCATTTTGTTTTCGTCGCCATTGGTTTCGTGAAAAACTGTAAACGGGGGAACCTTCATTACTTTTCATGGTATTTTCAAATCAGTTTTCAAACTTACAAAAAGTCCACCATATTCCAATATGGCTACCAACTTTAAAATTTGTTAAAGGAATCCCATATATTATATTGATGTGTATTTTATTTCGTACTTCCAATTGTTGAATCAAATTAAAGATTTTATTAGGCAAGTGTAAATACAGTACTAAAAGCAGAACTAAACGTAAATTAAATAATTTGTGGAACGGATAAAAACTAGCTAAATTAAAAATTAAGTAGACACAGACAAATTATATGGTTTTTAACTATCGTAACAGCGGTGAAATAATGATGAAACGAAAAGAATATATCTTTCAGAGTAAAACAAGTTTAAATAAGAAAACAATAACAATACTTAAAAACATTAAATAAGAAATACTCTTTAATGGATTTCTAAAGAATACTGTTTCAACACAAACATGCGCGCACACAACCATAAACATTATTTCATTTCAATTTGGCAAACTATGTTGTTGCGAAGTCTACAAGGTTTTCTATCCAGCCGTCCATTTTGTGTTTCCAACAACAAACAAAATCATAAGTTTTTAACGGTAAATTATATGGAGTTGAATTTGTATGCTACTTAGTGTTATAAAGACCTAATTTGAGCAAAATAATTAACAGATTTCCTTTACTCATTTCAAAATGGCGGCAACTTAAACTATTTAACGTTGAATACCGTTAAGTTTATAAACTATTTACAAGAGAGAAAATATTTTCCTTTTATAAAGGCAAAACAAATTTGGATGTTTGATTCTTTCTGTAGCTTAAAGGACAGAAATTTTAGCCAAGCAAATTTAATAAAAGTTGGAGGTAGCCAATTAATTAATAATGTTTTCATTTCTTCTAGATAACTCAGTTATCTTTTTAAGCTAGAGAATCAATGAAAATTTTTTTGCTTGTTGTTAAAAAAGGAAGATATTTTGTCTCTTGTAAACATTTAGTAAAATTAACGGATTTCCAGATATTCAACGTTAAAAAGTATAAATAGCCTCCATTTTGAAATGAGTAAAGGAAATCAGTTCATTATTTTAATATTTTTTTTTTTCAAATTAGGTCTTTATTACAAAGTAACATGCAAAATTTCAACTCCATATCTATTAACGTTAAATAAAAAGATATGATTTTTTTGTTAAAAAATCAAAATGGCGCCTAGATAGAAAACTAAGCATTTTAGGATATATGTTTATATAAACTTTTTAGTTGGCTTTTTATGTAAGGAATAAACCCCTGAATTCTTTAAACTTTTTTAAACACCCTGTATATGTGAGGAAAGTAAAATAAATCAATTCTAATTTTCACATTGTCACTGAAATCACTTAAATTCGAGTTATCGAATTACTTTGCGATTCGATTTATCAAAGTTTATTGAATTGGAAAATCGTATGCTAGGTCACATCAATTGTTTTATTTTACTGGGACCAACCGTTATTGAGAAATACCACAATGGAATTATTTCTCTCTTTCAAAGGAGAAACGATATATAAAAAGATTTACCAAACAAGTTCACAGTATAAGAATCTCATTACTGAATCATTTTCCACGAGAACAATTTTCCACTTAGTTAGACTAACACGAAGTGACGTCACAGATTTACTATTGTCGGTATTGGTTGAATGATCTCAGCTAAGATAAACAGAACATGTTTCGACCCTTGGCATCTTTATAAACATGTACTAATATATCTTGTTAGATGCAGTGGAACATGTAAGGGAGCGCAATGAACTGATTGTACAGTCTGAATCAAAAGTTAATCACGATTGGAGGAAGTAGTTTGATTGTAATGGATTATATATTTTCCCCTTGTTTTTTAAAAGGAAAACCTCTCGTTTATTTACGTCTTATATATAAACGTATATATTGTGTGTGTATATATATTGTAGCCCTAAAATACTCTCTAATAGTGTCAGGTCAGAAGAGAACAAGAGTTGGTCAAGAGAGAACTAATAGGAAAGATGAAAAAGAGGGATCTAACCCAAGACGGAAAAAGGTGTAGATCCAGTTAGGTTTCCTCGGGATTGGCAAGCTACGTATAGGCTACGTAGTACGGTAAAGTTTTGTGATTGGGTTAAAGAACTTTTGTTGAGGTTTTTCATATAACTATCAGTTTTAGATATCCTTGAATAAGGAAATGTTTTTTAAAATGATGTTTGTCTGTATTCCGTGTCGTGAGCTACAGAAACAAATTTAAAACCGTTAACGCAGCTGTTATAAAAGGTGTAATTTCTCAAAATCGATTCTACCGATTTCGTTCAAATTTGTAGTATTGTAATATTAATTTCAAATATATGTTTGACAAATCTCAACTTAAAGGAAATAAACATTTAGAAATAAATTAGCAGAAACAAAATTAATAGTGACCGCCGTTATTAAAATTCGGTTTAATTAAATACGATTGGTTTATGGTTTGAACAAGGGAGGACGCTCAGTGGCTTACTTAGAGGACGGGTTTGGCAATCCCGAGAAAATCTAGCTGGATTTACACCCCCTTTTTCACGTAGTTTTTTGTTAGATCTCTATCTATCATCTATCCTCTTTTGACCAAATCTTGTTCTTTTCCGACTCTTACGTTATTGGAGTGTTTACTAGGAGTCTTTATTTTCTGTTCTTTTCTTCCTTTTTTTTATAACACGATGATGACGCGAGAGGTTTTTTCTCTTTTAAACAACAAGGAAAAATGAATAAGGGAAACACGTTTAGCTACTTTCTAAGTATGTATATTTCATACAAATCATTTATAAAAGTGTTTATAAACGGGGGGGGGGGGGCTTTTTATACCAACAAATCTGCTGAAACAATATTTTATGAAAAATCTACGTTTTTTCATCTTCAACTATAAAGTTGTTTTTGGAAAAAGTAAAAAAAAGTTACGATTCAGCGATAATTGGTATAAAACCAAAATCAACTCAACCCGCGTCGTTAAAAAATTTTTTTGACGAAATACGTTTTACGTTTAATGCGAATTTATGTTACAAGCTGTATGTGATATTATATAAATCACAAAGTTTGATCACGAATCTCTTAAAGGTTTATGAGATATTCCTACTTTTAAGAAGTGCATGGATTTATTTTTGGTTTTTCATTAATAAATGAACCGACATTTTTAGAGTGATGTCGAAAAATACATTTTCTTTTGAATTTTAAATGCCTAATTTTATCAAAAACGTATGACCCCATTTTGAGTAAATCAAAGTGTCGTGTTTTGACCCAACGATAGACACCAAAATTTGAGGTTTACAATAATACTTCCGTTCGCATAAGTTCTCTTCCATTCAAAAAAAAAAAACAAAGTTAAAAAAAAAATCTTTTCCGTAAATTTGATGTTTTGTGGACAAGTTTTAACATTTTTTTTTCAGTAATATATACTTGAGGGAAGGGAATTGCTAGACGACACTAATTCATTTTAAATTGGAATTCCAGATATATTTATGTCCTCTCAATAAAAACACTATGAATGTTATTGTTTTAAAATTTTTACTGTATGTTCTAAATATCCCAAGGAAAATTCTATACCTTATTTAAAAAAATACATACAAAAGTATAAAATTAATAAATGTGTTTATTGATTAACATTTAATTTTACAAAGAGAAACACTTTTTATCTAACCAAATAGGTACAAGAGATAAAATTATAATTCTGCTACAGCCTCTTTATAACAATCTAAGTTAGTCATCATAAAACTTGCAGCTTCCTAAAACAGAGATACAGGTACATAACTGTAAAATCCTGACTTTCAGAAAAGCGCGATTAAAGTAGCGATATTAGAAAAAATAATATTTCTCTAGTCTTTATTAAAACTTCCCTGCATCATATTTATTGGAATGGCTCGGATCTTCATCTTCTCTCTTCTTTTTAATCGCCCTTCTCTTAACTCATGATTCCTTGGTCATCTCCTTAGCCGGCTTTTCCGGTTGTATCATTTTATCTTAGAGCTAGGAGGTGTTTCTTGAAGACTTTGACCTAGGCCTACTTTCACTTTGATTTGGAGTGGATGCAATATCAATAATATGTGTAATTGTTTCTATTGACGTGTAGGCCTATGCAGGTTTCCTCTAAATGTTCTTTTAGTTTTGTAACTGATTTAGAATACTAATCACACTGATTAACAAAAATAACACAATAACCAAAACTGTAAAAAAAAACAAGAGAGCACAGGGATTTGGAAATATATAGATGAACTAAAACAGGGATTTGGAAAAAGAGATTAATGATACTTTTCAAGATCAGTTGTACTATACGAAAGAAAGCAGGAGCCTCGTGCCTTCCACAATTTCTTGATGCAAAAGCGTAAAAATAGAGTGGAAACATATTTTTTACGGGAAAATGCGCACGAAAAAGATTTTTGTATTATACATCAAAATTTTAAGACAAGAATGATGATTTGTTTGATTTTTGACCCTTCTAGCGACCTTCTCTACTTACAGTATATAAAGAATAAAACTTTTTTTTTTGTCAAAGATTAAATTTATGATCGAGACCCAACCTTGAATAAAATTTCTGTAGCCTAGATAGAGAATTGAAGGGCTGAATGAATTTGTGATGGCTTTATCTAATCTTTGCAAGTACTTTAGTTATCTGTCGATTGCAGTCTTGGTTTGGCTTCTTGTTAATAGAATACTATCATAATTGCAACTATTCAAAGAATTAAACCATTTTCCTTTACTTTTAAACATAAAATCAGACCATTTCCCCTGTAATGGTGAGAATTTTTAGATAGTTTGCGTGAGTATTTTCAAAATTTCATAAAATAATTTAATGCAACATTACCATAAAACGTTGCATATCACTTTGTTCACTAATCTCTAAACTTTATTGGTAATATACTAAAAAAAAAGTCACCCTCGCGGACGGTGGACAGAAGTGGAAACTTTAATTATCAGTTTAATTTTTTTTGTCAATATTATCCTTTCTTCATGATTATCTTTTTCAAGGCTTTTATTTGTCAATATTGGCTCAATATTATCTTCGCTTTCCTCATCATTTTTTTTTGTTTTGTAAATAATGAATTGATTATAATAATTAAATGTTCAGTTTGAAGTAACATAGAATAACATTAACTAAAATACTTTTACACATATATGTATAAAGAACAAACAAAACTCGACATTTAAATCAAAATGTTTACGTAAAATTTCTTCTTTTCAAAATGTTTTATATGTATGTATGGGTGAGAGAAAGTTATTGCAATATTTTTGTGAGTGTGAGAAAGTATTTACATACATATATACATAAGCCTATACAAACGAGCGTGATGAGTTACGCCAAATCGGAGTTTTTCCTCCATACAAAATGTATAGTAAATACTATAACGTACAAAAACGTTTTCACATCAAAAAATTATTTATGGATTTTTAGTTTGAATTTTGTTTTTGTGTTTCAATTAATTTTATCTATATTTTTTAAATTCTAAGGTAGACAAAAGAAGAAGAATTTTATCATCTCTTCAAAAATATATAATTGCTATGCAAAGTTTTCAAAATTATTAAAGCTATGTCAAATCGTAAATATACATACCATAGTCGGAAAAGATAATGTCACATTTATACGAGGATGCTATATTTGTAATTAAAAAAAAAAGTTAAATTTCAAGTAAAAACAAAACAAACAAAACAGAAATAAAGATACTATAATAGTACAACACAGTTACAACAAAAGAGTAAGTATTTACAACAAAAAAAAAAAAAAAAAAAAAAAAAAAAATTAAAATAATTATATAAAACTATTAATTAAACAAGAAATTAATTAAAATTAATCAAAAACACTTAATTTGTTATAGTTTACTTATTTATTTAAAAAATGAACACTTGAAAACAGCGTTATTGATAGCCTAAAGTCGTAATTAATACAACATACCTTGTTCGGTCGAAGATAAAATTAATTCGCGAGTTTTAACCTTGAATAGAATAAACAGAGAATTGCAAAGCTGAATGAATTTGTGATATTTTATCTAATCTCTGCAGATATTTTAGTATTGGTCTGGCTTAATGTTATCAGAAGAATATCGTTACAAGTCCAGGATGAAAGTATGTTACTGTGACGTTAAAATTACGCAGTAAAAACGTAGCGTTTTCAATGCTACCATCTCTGTTATAATTTATTTGTTGTAACTAATGTATCACTGAGGATGGCGACATTGCCGTTGAAACTTGCTTGACTATTAAATGTTATTTTGTGAGAATCAGTACTCTATTTATTATTTATTAAAAGATGTATATATTCACAAGTTCAGATCTGTTATTGATAGTTCCTTATTAAAGGACACTACACGAGTATGTTCTAACTCTTTTGTGCAGCTGACGGTCTGTGTATATTTATACCAAGATTGACGCCTTCCACTGAGTGGATACACAAATAAACACACATTTTCCCACTCGCTCATCCCTCAAAATAAAATTATTTGTCGTTAAATATGTCCGTTATGTAGTTTGTTAATGTAAATGTAACTCTGAATCATGGACGATGTTTGAAACATATGTAAATACTAGGTACAATAGCCACCATAGGCTGGAAACGTTGGAGAAATTGTCCTAGGGCAACGGACGTAGACGGTCTTCCGAGTGTTGCCTCATTTTTCATTTCGTATTATTTTTTAAAATATGGTTTTCGCCAAATCCCATTTCAACCCAGAAATCCAAAAACCCTTGTGACCGAGGGTTTCCTATGATCTCCACTACTTGCCACTCCCGTGCAGGGGTATCTTTCTTAATTATTTTGTCAGCCTTCCCCCCCCCCGAACTCCTGCTCGATCTTTATTTTCTACTCAACCCTAAAGTGTAAAGCAATCTTTGCTGATGGGGTGAATGGCACCGGGTAAAAGGTGTAGCATACGGACCTTGTGAGATACTTGGTATCCTCCCAGCTGAGCTCTTGCGGGGTGTACCTACCTCTCCCTCGCTGTAACTCAACGTGTTGATAGAATGGAGAGTCCTCGCTCCGTCAGAATTTGTTCGACAATGCGAAGATAATAAATCTAGTAGAGAAAGATCAAACAAGCTACTCCGGTCGAATCGGACTCCCGATGTAGAAAGTGCCCAACAAAGAGGGGAAGACAAGCCAAAACGGTCTCAGAAACACGGAAGAAGGAATATCCCGTTCCGGCCACTAGGACAAGCCGGTGAGATAGATGACCCACTGAGAAGAGGCTTTAATTACATGCTACCTGCGATCACCAGCTCAGCGTAAAAAAATACCAGAATAAGCCAGATAAAAGCGCTGGAGCTACAGAACCCTCAAAAGAACATAAGTGTTTCTATCGGTACATTGTAGACTTAGGGGACATCTTAGAAGGATCGGACTAAAAAATAATGGGATCTGTAGATTTTGTCAAAAGGAGGAGAGTAGTCAAATAGTACTCCATCTATTGTCAAATAGTGTATAGTAATCCATAAAAGGGCTACATATCTGGGAGGGTACCAGATTGATGTAATGGAAGTCCTTGACCCCCTCCCCCTTCAGGTATTGCCTAAAGGAAAAGTGGTTAATATACGCGGGAGTTTCCGGAGAACGGAGCGCAGTCCAGTGCCTTTTTAACGACAGTTGTCAAATCTCCATTTAAGGAGGGAGTTCCAGTTGGTAGGCAGAATTTCGTGGGTAGGGATTTTTTGGTAAACAAAAATGTAGATTAGTGGTTGTAAGAATCACCACAAACAGATTAGCCTAGGTTAATATTAAAATCTGGCAATATAACAATATTGTATATTGTCCTCAGGAAATGCGACTAGTCTAGGAATTCTTTGCCTCTCTCGTTTGACTAACGGCTTTTTTTTTTTCACATCCTCAATTCCAGCCTGCCTCTCCCACAGCTTCTCACGCACCTTGATTATCCTCGCTAAATTTGTGATCAGCTCTCCCTCCTACACCCCAGTTACCCTCTTTTAAAACGAAGTGGTTACAACAGATCTCAAGGGGTCACAGTGCATTTCCCCACCACGTCACTACTTGTGATAATAAATTTATTTATAAAGCCTTCGATAACTCTGTACTTTCTCTCTATATATGGAATAAGAAAAGGACAAGAGGTTCACTTTGACAGTAACTTGGCAGCTATTTATTTGGCTCAGATTGTACATCGTGTTCTTATTGGCATGCATAATTTCACGGTAGACGAGTTAACACTGTGACCCGGTGTTGAGGGTTTATCTTTATAAAAGTTGTATTCATTGATAAGATACGATGTACAGTCGCGGATGAAAAAAAAGGGTTCATTTTTTTTAAGAGTGTTCCTATGTGCAGAGCCAAGTCGGCGCCAGTTGGAAAATTTTGTCGGGGAAATTTTAAATGTTGGACAGACAATTTACTACAATTTGTTTACTTTACAACGGGACAACACTCCCTTTTCCTTTTTTGTTTACAATGTGTGATATCTTTGTTTATGTTATTTAAACACCGACTGACCTAAATGATTTTCAAGGACAGCTGATTTATCTGTTATTAAATAATTGTTCATTACGTTATCATTGTTTATAGTGGATAAGAGTATTTTGGCCTATGTACTAAAGTGCATACTAGTTTAGGTTATCTTTATGGATTTTATGTGCATTTACGAACTGATTCTTATATATTCATAATTTTTACTTTTTGGGATGCGTAGAAAGTTGTGATGGAACAAAAAATGAATGTTGAATTAAGGAGTTTATAATCCTTTTTGAGTTTCCTAAGTTCAAAAATATCGAGGTGACCTAGTTGCATATATACATTTTTACAACTAATCTCTCATCTTTCTTATCCGTTCTCGCTTGACCAACTCTTGTTCCCCCCCCCCCCGACTCTGATACTATTCGAAGGCTAGGAGCCTTTATTTTATTTTTTATACGGCGGTTGTCGACTGTGTACCGATATTTAAAGAATTTTTTTTCACATATTTTCGATAACTCAAAATTTGGAGGTAACGAACTATAACTAATCGTTACCAAAAAATGTGAGTTCAGTAGTTATCAATAAAAAAGTGAAAATGAGCCTTGAAGAAAAATGTTTAAATAGGGTTTAAACTTGCTCCGCTTGTGTCATAAACACGGCCTCAAGGTAAATTGTATTTGATTAAAATCGAGCTTTTAATGACACTTGAGGGTCATTTTTGTTAATTCTTACTGAATCGTAATATCTTTAACTTATGATTTTGCATAAGGTTTTAAGTAATTAATTTTCATATTTCAATTTGAAGGAAATCGGTAGAGCCGATTTTGTGAAATTACGTCTTTTATATATAACATTCCTGATTTTTTAGTTTTTTACCAATAACTCACGAACTTGAATTTTTAGAGAGATGACGATCAAAACACTATTGAGGAGTTCTTAGAGGCTACCCTGGAACAAAATTCCATCAAAATTGTTAAAGCTAATTTTGTATATTTCTACCCATATTTTGAGTTATCAAAAAAATTATAAACGAGTCCCGAGATAGGGGCTAAAATATGCCACACTCGTTTGGGCTGTCGAGCACTGTACAGACGTCATACGACAAAGAGACATCATTACAAAATATTTTTCTTTTACTCAGGGGACTTCAAAACGGATATACACACACACACACACACAAATTAACATAGAGTTTTATAAGCAAGAAATCACTTTTTACTACTGTATTTTTTTTTATGGGATAAAATAAAAATGATCGCAAAATTTTCATATTTGACTGTGTGTGAAACGGTTTTTGGAATTTTTATCTATATCCTATGTACATGAGTCTCTAATATTTAAATTATTTTGCTATTTGACGATCCCAACGTCGAGGTCGTCAAAGAAATAGATGGACTAATCTCACCTCCAACCACGTCAGTATAACGTCAGCCGGAGTATTTATCAGTACGAAGCCAGAGGTCTGAATCTCTACCCACATGTCTTGTGAGTGGCACTAATAAGTGAAATAGTAACCCCCTAATTAAAATAAAAGGATTAATAAGGACTAGTTCAAAACAGATGGTTAATTATAGGCTTTCGAAATATCTGACGAAAGGAAGAGCCAAGTTGAAAGGTGGAAAGGAGGAATAAATAAATAATTAACATAATGGCGGATAGTTCTAGTCTGATTAGCGGCCAATATAAAGTAATCAAGATAGGTTGAGTGATGTAAAACAGGCTCCAGATTGTGTAATGTCCCGCTACTATGTTAATAGGTTGTTTCTGTTTATAATACTGTGGTGTTGGCAGGCTACAGTGCGTTTAGTGTCGTAGTTGTGTTATCCCAAAATAATTTGTTTGAAGGAATTATTAGGAAATCCATAGTTTCTAGTATATTGTTGACAGTTCAGTAATAACTTACATTTTATTAATAACAAGCTGGTACATTATTAAAATCGGTCTGTAGGTTTTCAAGTTATAGGCGATTTTAGTTTGTACGCTACTTTGCGGAGTACACTTGGTGAGATGTAGCCTGAGCTGTAACCTTGAGATGCGCTGAAGTGGTGGGGATACATGGTTCGGTTTGTTGGCTCTGCTTTGGTAATATTATTCTATCGATTCCAAATCGGGTAGCTTTCCTTAAGGATATAATAACAGACATTTATGGTATTGATTTCTGTGTAATGAGGTGAATGAGAAGTTAATTACATTGAACTTAAGGAGAACTTTTCTCTTTACTTTAGTGTTAAGATAGAATATATTTCAATAGAAGTAAATGGGTGTCAAGTGAAGTTGTCTTAAATACGCTGTCTTGAGTATAAAAAATACACTCTAGTCCCCTTTACCATATTTTGTGACTGCTATCGTGCTTCCGTACAACGACGACAATACGACAATGTCGACGGACGGACGGAATGTCGAAAATAACTTTTTCAGTTGTCTGTGGTCATGGAACGTAAAGACCAGTCAAAAAACGTAGGTCGAATTTTTTGCGATCACAAAATTTACCCTTCAATTCGTATTCTGGGTAAATAAATACAAATAACGTAATATATGCAGGCGTTGTCGGAGTAATTAAGGATATGCACACAAAGCCCGATTTCCACGAAAACAGAGCGCGGCTACATTCAGTAAAATATATACTAATTTAAGGGTTTTTATACCAGTTTGTGACTGAAGCGAGGCGAGAAAACACACTTAGGTAAAAAAACAGTCCACACATCCATTGAGCTTTAATAACAATAAGAAATACGTAATCCTCAAACCACAGATAAAACACTCATTTACGTTACGAAATTTAATAAACCCTTATGTACATTTCGGTAACATAGCTATCAACCTCAGAGGGATATAAACCAAAACTCCCTATAGAAACCGATAGAGTATTAGTTTATATCCTTTTGAAGATAGAAGCTATAATACCGAAATGTACGTAAGGGTTTCTTAAGCTTTCTAACGTTAAATGTGTTGGCGATTTATTTGTGTGTGTGTGGGGGGGGGGTAATACCCCAAAATCAGTGTTTTGTTGGGAATATCGCCTGGAATTTTTCCGGCATGAATGCAATAGTATCTTCTTTAGATAAATAATATGCTAATCATTGCTTACACAGACAAACCGAATGAATCATATGGTTATCGTATTTCTGCTAACAGGCGTTTGCTATTTATCAGTAACATTATAATTGCATAAGTAAACTTTTTATACGAGGATAGCGTGGAGACAGTTTTGTGTTAGAACAGAAAATCGTTGTTTTCTTCATGGAAATATCATTTGCTTTTTTGGAATGAATTTTGTTTGTCGAAATTCTGTTTAAAACTGAACATTTAATTTTTGATATGCGGTCAAATCTTAATTTTTTTTCATTTCTTTTAACTGTAAAAAAACAAAATATAATTTTCTTAAAATCACTTTTTTTTTTTGTTTTGTTTACATTTTGTCTTGACTTGGGACTAAAAGTGATCGAACTAAATTACTTGTTCTGTAATCTAAGGGTATTTTCGGCGAAAGATTCGAAAGGAATATAAATGAAGTTAGGTGAATTTTGGGCAGGTTAGGTATTTTTGTAAAAATTCAACTACAGTAGCGACATATTGAAATGGAAAACTGATAACGCAAGGAAAATAAGACATAATTTATTCTAAACTTTGACCAACCAGATAACAACCACACAAATAACTGATAACAGGTTTATTGTAATAGTAGAAACTGCAATTTTTTCTAAAAATATTACCGTATCTAAAAAACTAGTTTGCTAGTGTAGGAGTACGAAAAATCAAAATTACAGAATGGTGGGGTTTTTTAAATGGAGTTTATAGCTGCCCCCTCATACTACATTTACAATTTTTAGACATCATCTTGTATTTCAGTTTTTTTATGTACTAACATGATTTTTCTTTAATATCTTTAGCTTTCACGAAAAAAATTTAATTTTAACTTTTTTATAATTTGATTTGCATATTTGCGGTGTAATTATTAAATAATGGAATATCCCTGAGTATATATCCGTCACGTGATTTCTTGGTCGTATTAAAAGGACATGTTTCGGAGCATCAGATCCTTAATATTACGTCACTCCGAGGAGATCGACGTGCATTAAAACAAAACACATACATTACAAATTACACATAAATATCACACAAAATACGCGCACATTGGAACACGACGACATAGAGCGTACTTTTGTTTTAATGTTCGACATCTCGTCTTAGTGATATAATATTAAGGATCTGATGATGAAGTTACTGCTCCGAAACAAGTCACGTGACGGATTTATACGCAGGTAAAATTCAATTTTTTATTTATTTATAATAAATAGTAACAAAGACACATTTACTGTTTTAAACTATTTGAGTTAAATTATACTTTATTATTTAATAGAAGAAAACTGTAATACAAAGTCTCACAAATAGCACGTTCATATTCGAACGCGTTTCAACGAAAAAAATCGCTATCTTCAGTGATGAACGAGTTACTAAATATAAACTTCGGCTAAACTTGCCTATAACTAAATAAACGTACTATTTGTGAGAATTTGCGTTCAAATTTTATTCCATTAAGTATACCAATTCACAAGTCTAGCTCAAGTTTTGTACACTGTATTATTATTTATTCCTCTTGCCTTTGACAAAATTAAATCGTGTAGCATGTGTCGTGTTTTACATTCTTAATAGTTCACAAACCACAAGAATAATTCCTTATAGTAATAAAAATTTCCATAATTGCATACTCATAAAAAACACACATAAACAGTAATCGTAAAAATACATTTCATTCTGCAATTAAGAGACGACATTCATGGCATATAGGATTAGTCAAATATACTAAGCCTAAAAAAAATATCTAAAATATAAACACAATAATTATTTAATAATACATTTATTATTATTATATATTAAAAGATATTTCACATAAACAGATTTCATCTAACGAACTTCCTTTCATCTGTCATCCCGTGATATTGCGATCTATTGATGTCACCCTACATATAGCCTACTAAGTAAGCAAAGCTAAAGTATGGAGGGAACACTCGGATTGTTTAAAGCAACCGAAGCAAGAATCTTAACTAACGGATTGTGTAAATTTGTAAGGTTCAAACATTTTCATCAGATGATATGTAACATGGAACGTCAACATAATGAACTGACATAAGCTTTGTAGGTTAGTTTGTCTTGATTAATTAATGTCCACTGTACTTGTGTGCAACTTGTTGATGCGGGAAGGGAACGCGGAAATATGTGAACCGCCTGTTTGTAAATAATCCGATGGGGAGAATAACTTTGCATGTTTACTTCAACACCTGTTTGCCGGTACAAAGTGAAATCAAAATATGGAAGAAATTAAACTTATTAATCAAGTTAGTTTAGGACTATAAGTTGTAAAAATGGAGTAATTAACTGGTAACTCTTTTTTTCAGGTTATCTTTTTATAATATCTTATTACCTGAAAGCTAAGCATGCTCAGTAAAGAATGCTGTGTTTTGTATATTTTGCTGTAATTCACTATAATATTGTAAGACGAATCAGAGACACTTTAATTAAGAATCGACAAAGATAATATTGAGTACACTAGGAAGGAGAATATGTGTAAACTAAGAAGAGAGGCTGTAGAGACGTTTCAATCGATCGACATTCCACTAGATAGAAATCTCACTAGATCGACAACGCGCTTCTTTTATTCGGTTTGGATTATAGAAATTATACGTAAAAATGTAGGCCATATTAATATGGAATGTCGTATTTTTTGAATTTATTTACCTGTGAATTACTAAAAAATTAAGGTCCATACAAAACCAATGAATGGCATTAATTTTTCAACAACACTTGAAATAAATAGCTCTGTAACGCCGAACAGAACCCCGCATGAAGATGGTGGTCAATGTTTTTAGAACGGCTAGTTGTCTGTAAGAGCCGGGGAATTATACTTTATCTAATTGCCACTACTAGCTTGCATCCGCAGGGAGGTGATTCCCGAACTTCCCTCCTAGTGAGACGTCGATCCATTGAGATTTCTATCTATTGATATGTCACCGACACATTCTGTCTGATTAGAGGCCGTTATGAATTAGAGTAAAATATATGTACAGTAGTCTGATCTGCTACGCTTCCATCTAGGAACGAGATCTACTATTTAATAATACTAAAATTATATGTCACTTTAATAACCTATATCAACAATATAATTTTTGTTTCAGGTGGGTGTATTTGACGCTGTATATATAACAAACAATTTAAGAAAGTTGGTAAGTTTAATTGATCTGAAAAATAAGTTTTATATTTAAAAACTTGGGACCGCTGTACACAGTGGGATTATAAACAATGGCGTTTCCATTTATAAGTCATTCTTATTATAGTTTCATATAGTTAAATATATATGTTTAAGATTACAGTTAGACTGTTACCTGAAGTTTCCTTTAGTACTTGATATAACTGTTATGTAACTTGGAATTATACAACAGTAAAATTTAAACAATAGTCAGATTGTTAACGCTTCCAATGTTTTGATCACCTGCCACCGAAGCCCAACAGTGGTAAGAGTAAGGTTAGTTTTTTGTTAAACCAGCATAAACCAACAGTCAATATGCGGGGGTTTATGATCGATGGGCACAATTTATTTGTGGAAATACAAGTTTGTTTATTTATTATAATTAAATTAACAACTCAAAATTTAATAATAGCTGCTGTAAGAAAAAAACCCATAAAATATGATTTTTTAACGATTTTCATCAATTTTGGGTACGTTCTAAGGACCACTAATAAAACGTTTAGGTTAGGTATTTTTCCCTCGTTGTTTAAAGGCGAAAATCCTTTCGATCATCATCACCTTATAAAAAAAAGAAGAAAAGAGGATAAAATAAAGATCCTCTAGCCCTCGAATATGCAAAGTTGGTCAAGAAAGATCTCATGGGAAAAAGGAAAGAGAAGGATCTAACCCAAGATTACAAGAAAAAAGATCCAGGCTAGGTCCGTCCTTGGGTCTGCCACACACTCACTCATTAGGAGGGAGCTCCTGAAGGATTTTGGGTTAGGTAAAAAAAAATCGTGGGACTGTTAAAAAATAAATAAGTTCTCAAAATCGTGTTTACCAAATTCGTTTAAAATTTAGTGAAATATGAAGATTGATGATCTAAATCTGTGTTCAAAGTTGCAAGTAAAAAAATATCGTCGTTCAGGAATAATTGGCAAAAAAAAAACAAAAATGAAACTTGATCACTGTCATTAAGAGCTTCATTTTATAATTGTCAAATTTGATTTACACCGTAAACGTATTTTGACACTAGTGAAGCAAGTACAGTATAGCTCTTTATTTATGTTTTTAAAAAACAGCTTCCATTATTAAGTTTCACCTTTCGATTAAGTTTTCGGTTCGGTTGTATGGAGATGGTTGAGTGAAAAAGTTTGTGCAACTTTTTGAAACCGTTTATTATATTATACATTTGATAATAAATCACCGATCACATTTAATTATGAGTTTAACAATGCCACGGCCATGTTGGTTTTTCAATTCTTCTGCTATGCCATAAAACCATTAACAATGGTTTACGACTTGTTTTATACTGTTTATGAGCGAATGCTTAACAGATTGGAGTTCTATTTTCATGACTTGATGAATGTGTCTACTTTTAATAAGCACCGGAGTGTACGTTACGTGGCCTATACTGGTGATGGCACGATTCATTATAGCAACATACGTACCGACGCGACGTTTAAAGTAGTGCCAAACGTATACTGCAGCAGTGTAGTTTTAGTGTAGTTTTGTGTTGTGTAGTGTAGTATGAGTGGATTAAACGACGTCTAATTGTAGTTTATATTATGTAAGTACTCCCATAGTTTTGTTAACTCACTTGTCACTGTGTTAGGGATTGTTGTATGTAGACTATTTAGCTATTGAGATCTAACAAGAAACGTCGATCCTAGAGATTAGGAAATGTCTATGTATCCTACCCATTGGAGTAATTTGTCATCATTTTTACCTTCTCACATATACGTAGTGAGAAGTGTTTTTCGCATTTATCATTTTCGGGTCCTCTGTGCGCCGAACTTGGTGGTGTGTTCTGCCAAACGAGGCTCAAAATAAAACGAGCTGCCATAAGAAAATAAACACAAAATTACATTTTCTCAAAATTGGTTTCACCGATTTTGATAAAATTTTCTCCAGTGTAGCTTGGTTACCATATCTTCACATATGCCGGTTTGTGAGTTGTAATTCTTATCAAAAATCCCCCCCCCATAAGATTGTTATAAAGGACGAAATTTCTCAAAATGAGCTTTATCGATTTTAGTGAAATTTGATTAATAAATTTAACCCTTGTGTAGGTCTACAATAGCAATAAAAAATTAGAGTTTAGAAATATTTGGGAAAAAACAATGAGTTTTGACCGCCAACATTAAAAGCACGGCTTTTGCTGGGACGAATTTTGAGTTATATTTATAGATAAATATTTTTCAAACACGGTGTCGAAGGTTCATTTTCCCCTTTTAACTGACTTAATTTTAATGATTTCGGTTAATTTTTTATTTGATTTTGGTGATGGGTTAGTGAAAATATGTTTGCAACTTTTCTTTTGTTTGATTGTCTCACTGTTTCCGAACACTCCTTAATAACTTAGAGGTGTTTACTTTGAGTGAAAAGAAGCCAAAATATTAATACAACCAGGGGTCCTATCTATTGTCGTTGTCCGTCTGTCCATCCGTATGTGGTTTCTACAAAATTAAACTAAACTTGGGTCTATTGTTGCTGTAATTAGTTTCAGTTAGTATGTTAAGCTACGTTATTGCAACCCAAATTATTTTAAAATGGCGGCCATTCAAAAATTTTAAATTGAAATAACTCTAAATTTAGAAAAATTTACAAAAAATATAGAAGAACATTTTTTTAAAGTAAATTGAATAACAAAACAAATCCAGTGTATTTATTTCATAATTGGGTGAAAAATAAACGGAATTTTGTATTTCCTGTCCGGCCATGTAAGTTATGGGTATGTTCTTGTCCTGCAAAGTGTTTATCAAACTGTTGATTGTTGTACTGAAAAAAAATGAACTAGTTTCATTTTTTATACATCAACAGCAGACTGGTCAACTGATCTATTATTTGTAATGATAACAGCTGATTTGTTGAATTCCTACTATCTAAAGTAACTACATCAATTTCCATAGTTATTGAATTTCATGAAAAACATTCTTGTACAACTACTAAAATTCAATTAATTTATGAATAAAACTCCAATTGAAATTTCTACATAAAAACACAACTTTATTTATTCATTCCATTAGTTTATTCTGAAGAGGACAAGGTATGACCATGGGCGGACGGACAAGAAATTCCAAATCTCGTTTATTTTTCATCCACTTTTAAAAACAAAAGCCTATGGATTTGTCATAAATTTGACTAAAAACAGTTGTTATTGTACTTTTTTTGTTGTTAAATGGCTAGTTTTAGAGTTATTTCAATGTAAGAGCTTTGAATGGCCGCCATTTTAAAATGTTGGGTTACAATAAAGAAACTTCACTCAATAACTGAAACTAATAATAGCAACAATGCTGTTAACTTTAATTCAATTGTGTAGAGCTGTTTTTTAGAAAACATACGAACAGACAGATGGACAATGACACAAGATACATCTATACATAGAGGTATGGACACAAAACTGTTTTAAAAGTCATTTTATATTCGATTTTTCAGAATTTCAATGGTTACACTATAGTTCTCTACCAAATTTTGTTTTCTTATCTTAATTTTTGTGGCCGCTATCGTGCTTACGTACAGACAACGACGACGACGACGACTGTCGGGCTTTATAACGAAAATAACTTTCAGTTTCCTGAGGGCCATTAAACCCGAAGATCAATCAATAAACGAGGTTCGAATTTTGTACGATTATCAACTTATCCTGTATTAGTATATTGGGTTAGTAAACATTAAAAAACAAACATCAAAATAAACAAATAGAAAAATAATAAAAGCTCTAGTAGCAATTTTAGTCAAATTTAGCTTGCAAATTATGTTTTATTATTCGTTCTATACATATATATTGAGCAACTTTTGATCTGGGTATATAAATACAGTGACTAAGGATCGGCAATAGAGCGGATATAAAAAAAAACAGTAAAAGATAATGCCGCCCTATTATGTCAGTATGATAGATGCTTTATAAATAGAACTATTTACTGATATGGACCGAATTGATTTATTTGGGAGTTGATTTTTAACCTAATTGTCATTTTCAATGTTTCTTTGATAGAAACGGCAAGTTTTCTGAAGGTTAGTTTTAAAACTACATGTTAACTTTTCGTTTCAGACCTTTATAATGAATAATACAATTAAAAATCAATTAATTACCGCCATCATGGTACTTACCCAACGTCATTGTAGAATGTAATACAAACAGTTGGATTCTTGCGCCTTGTAGGAAATGTTAAATTGTTATTGGTAGATCAAGTGGTCTTATCCAGTAGGGCGTTTGTTTACCTGTATCTCGTAATTGTGTATTTCACTACTTTCTTGATGTCTCCTAGGCCCCAACGGGTCTCGTAGATATGTTTATATTAAAAAGTGTGTACTGACCTTGCGTTATTGCGGACCTGGAAGCTGTATATTGTGAAAGAGGCTCCACTCGCTAGGCTCATGTCGGTGTCTCGGCCCTGCTGGAAGTTGTAATTATACGAATATCAGTTTCTTGCAAGATCAGGGCTCGAAATTACAGTTTTTTTTTTCATGTTCAGATAATAACGACCGCATGTTGAAAGTCATTTTCGGTTTCTTGACGTCATGAAATGTGAAGATCAGTTAAAACAGAGTTCGGAATTTTTGACATTTACCATATTTAAGCTATAGTTCGTATATTGGGTATGTAATGTTCTTATTAAACGGGGAATGCGCCTAAGCGAAGGGTCGCTTCACTCTACGCACGCGTCATCACACACAGGTGCGCAAAGTATCAGGACTTGCCGGTACCTGCCGTGGGCCGCCCGGATGAGTTACCTACTGTGCTTCACTTGATCAAACTTTCATTTATTTAATTTGATATTTTAAAATAAAATCTGTAATATATTTTTATTCTACAAAATGAGACCAAACAATGTATAATTTACTTTAATATAGTACAAAATCAACAATGTTTGGTAAAAAATTATGACTAATAAGTGTGAATAAACAGCACTATTGTATATCTTTATCGAAACATATATACTTTTCGATTTTAATGAAACAAAGAAGCACACTATAATAATAATATAATAAAACATAATTTGTACGTTATTATTTACATTGTGATAAGCTGTGTATGAATAAATATGTATTAAAACTGTATGAGTCATCTCGTACTCGTACTCAGGTCACCGGATGCCCTAATCCTCTACGCTTGTGTGAGTGAAGGACATTTCGTTCAACCGCATTCCCAGTTTGATGCTAGTACAGTTGCTTAATTAAAAATGGTCTTTATTTAATTTATGTAATTCTTTATTCATTTTGAGCAACTAGTGATCGGGATATGAAAATACCGTGACTAAAATCGGCAATCGAGCGGATATAATTAAACCAGTAAAAGATAATCCCTTTCTATTATGTCAGCGTGTCAGATGCATGCCGTCTTCTCTATAAATAGAACTATTTATTAAATGGACGGGACTGATTTATGGCGTAATTGTTATTTACAGAATTTTTTGTTAGAGAACGTTCACAGGCTTCTTACATCCCCGCTTTTCAAAGGTTCTTCTAAAATTTGGAAAAAAAAAATTTAAAAAATACTATGAAAGAATTCACTACCGTGCTCTAGTGATTCATATAAAAAATACCAGTTTACTTTTCGTTTCAAACCTATATACAAAAAGTTGCATGAGAAAACAAGTATATACTTATCCAGCCCGATCATACAGATCCTCTAACTATAATACCCAATAGTTGGTTTCTTGAGACTTGTAGGAAATGTTAAATTCTTTTGGAAGATCAAGGTGTGACAACAGTAGGTTCCTGGTGAAACTCTATAAGAAAGGAAAAAATCAATCTTTAACAAGTGTAATTTCACAAAATTCCCACTTTGTAAATTACACTTTTTGAACTAATCCTTTTTCCTACGTTTAAAACGGTCGTTATAGATACGGAATCTTGTAATTGTGTATGCCACTATATCCTTGATATCGGGCTAGGCCCTACACGTCCTCTTAGATGTGGTTACAGGTCTTCTTAAAAAAAACTCTACTGGTTACATTTTTATAGGAGACGCGACTTGCTGAGTAAAAGAGAATTTCACATTTTCTTGGGATTGCAGTGTTTAAATTAATTTTTTAACAATAACATTTCTATCTGTTGTCGTAGAGAGGCGGGGTTAGTACCATTGCATGCAGAATTGAATCTGTAAATTTGTATTAAATTTAATGTGTATAACACAAAAGAAAAATTGTTTAAAATGGTCGCCATTTTGTAAATTTCAGTTTGATTTTTCAGAATTCCAGTAAGGAACACTATAACAAATTTCATGTTCATATCTAAACTTTTGTCCTCGCCATCGTCCTTAAATTAAGAACAACAATGACGTCGAGAGTTATATTTTCGTTTTTCTAGTAGGTCAAAGATTACCCAGGAGGGAAAGTTTGTTTAAAGCTGTTGTTTAGACAGGTTTTATGAAGTGTGTAATTGTGGATGTGTATATATTAAAAACTTTCCATTCGCTTCGCTCGTGTAGTATATCGGCCCTGTAGTATCTGCGGCGCTGTACAATGTGAAGGAATCACTACGTTCGTGTCAGTTACTTTAGTCCTGCCGGATCTCGTAACTATGCGAAATCATATTTTCTTTGGAAGTTTGTAAAACGGATTTTTAATTACCATGAAGGTTCACATTTAAAGTTTTTCAACAGATCAATAGTTTAGGAGGTGCCAATCGTGGCAAAGATAAAATGATCAACCTGTAGAATGGTACAATCTCTACGATGACAAATAGCGAAGTTATTGTCAAAAATGGGACTTCGAAGACTGATTTCCGAAAAAAAAATCTGATATTGGTATGTTTGCGATCCGGCATAGACGGATAAAGCGTCAAGGCCCCTTAGGGCCGAGATAGTGACACGAGTGAAGTCAATACAATATATTTATCTACAAGGTCTAAGAAACCAACTTTCGTACTGATATTAACAGGGTCTGCTTGTATTACATTGATGGGGCTGGGTAAGTACATGATGCTTATCAACTTATTTGTTTTTCATCTAAGTATTTTCAGAATAGAAAGATGGCACATTTTAAGCAACCATAGACTTAAAGATTATCTATTCTCCACAAATGCAATTGATTAAAATTTCCAAATGTTTATTTATTTTCATTATTGAACGACCCAAAAAGCATGGAACATGAATTATAATAATTTTAGAGGTTTTATGGTAAGTAGATTACATGGAAATATTTCGTTTGATAAGGTATTCCTAATTCAATTTTTAACTTTATTCAACAATTAGAAATAAGAAAAGTCGCCCATCTAAAATGCAACACACTTAAAATGTTTTTAAACTTTAAACACCTATAACTCCTAATGGAGCGGGTTTATCAAGAATTTATGAAGAATAAAAGAGTCTTATAATTTTATGTAAAATCAGAAAACATCATAAAATATAGTTCGTAAGAAATTTTAAAGTTGGCTACCATATTGGTTTTAATGACGGCCATTAACTTTTCAAAACAGATTTTTAATTACCATGAAAAAGTAATGGAGGTTCCCCATTTAATTTAATTTATTTTTATTTAATTTAGTGTTATAACGCACGAGATATGAACAAAAACTGTTTAAAATAGCCGCAATTTTGACATTTTCAATTATATTTTTCTGTATTTCAATAATATGAGAACACTATAATCCCCTCTATGACAAAGGGCCAGACCAAGCCTCTATCTTACTGGTCAACTGATCCGTGGAGTGGGAGGGATTTTAGCTTGCACTCAGGTTATTATAGTTTTAGGTTTAATTTTATTTCATTAGTAGATATGTAAGTTTAGATTTAGTTTATAAGCAAGACCCTCCGATGATGATAACCATGTTATCGAAATGTACATAAGGGCATTTAGTGGAAATAATTAATAAAGAACAATTAATCAGGTACTGTAATTGTGTTTTATTTTAAAGTTTCTAGTGATTGTGGTTAGGGGCAAGTTTGAATCATTATTATAATCCCCTATACCAAATTTCATGTTCCGATTAAAATTTTTGTGGCCGCTATCGTGCTTACGTAGAGACGACAACGACAACTTGAAAGTTTTGTATACTAATAATAAACCATTTAACACGCTCTCGTATCTATGTGGTAACCTAATTACGACCTAATCTAACCTAATTTTGCTTAACGAAAGATAAATCATACAAGAGTATTATAGTAGAGACTGTACACACAAAAGTAATAGATAGAAATGATGAAGTGGTGACTATAATACTTTATGTTAATATCCTAGTCAGGTGTGTTTATATGCAGCTTACGTAATCATTGTGAATGCCATCTTTATAATAACTTTCTATTCAGAACCAATCTACTTTCAGCTCATGTACAAAAATAAATCACAAACCTTACGTCAGTCATAAAGTTACTATTTTGTATGGCATCTCATTTCCGCGTTACAAAGTTTCTAGACGACATTTACAATTTAGAAAATAAACTTTTGTTTACGATCTATCCATGATAAAAATTGTATTTCCTCCCTTGTTGTTTAAAGGTGAAAAAACCTCTCGGTAATCATCACCTCATACAATTAGAAGAAAATGTAATTGTTTACTTTTTAGTCATAGAACTATATATTAAAAAGTAGGTCTGTATTTATATCTAAATTTATTAAATAAATCTCATTTTAATTATATATGAATTACATAAAAATCAATAACATTTTTTATTAATCGTATTTCATAGATTAAATTATAGTTTTAGTTTTTCACATTATGCTCCCATGCATGCACACACAACAAAATATTTCAATACTCTACCAATGTAATTAAAAGTGCAAGATAGATTCTAACTTACTATACTGAGCCCCTTCACAGAATAGCGATGTTTCAGAATGCAACCCGCATAAACCATTGAACTTTCCGTGGAGCGTATTCCATATCAACCACAGTATGTTAAAGAATAAGGATATAAAAAAATGTCAAGAGAGACGTACGTGATAGGAAAAAGGAATTTAACCAAAGACTACATAAAAGGTGTAGATCCAGCTAGGGTCCACGGGATTTACCAATCCGTACTCACTAAAAATGAGCCCCTGAGGTAGATAATGTATAGTACTTCTGTATTAGATAATTTTAAAATCTTTAAAACCTGTTTTTGTCGTAGATGCAATAGTTTTCGAGATATCTGGACAAAAAGGGGTGGATTTGGTTTTTACGCATTTGAAGGGCTTTGAATTTGAAGGCTCCGGGTAAAAACCATTTTGACCTTTTACATTATCTTTCTAATAACCGAATATAGACATCTACAATGAATGAGACTAATATCGCACATGCTTTCTCACTGAACCATCCGCAAAACCAGAGAACAAGAGTAAAGAATGGCAAAATTTTGTTTCACTTAAAACAAACCGCATGAAAATGGGACCGGTAGAACTCCAGAAATAAGCATTAATAGGGTGGTCGCCAAAATATTTCAAAAGACCCGTAAAAGTCCACTTATGATATAATGCGTTATGTATATACTACTGATCCTGAGACATTAAACTTTCCAATGAGACCATCTCCATCTCTGTAGTTTGAGTTGGCATGGAGGAGAGTTCTTTAGTGCACATATTTAGGCACAGCTGAATTATATTTAAGATTAATGGTGAGAGTTAAGATTCATGATTCTGGAACTCTAACTTTGTTTGTTTGTTGTTCTAATATTTGATAAAAATCATTGGAGTCCGTTTTAGTATTTGGAACTTCAAATTATAGTATTGCCTTTAGCTTTTAAGATGTGATAATATATAACCAATATATTCTTCAGAAGGTTGTGCTGAATGCTTCAAATTTGGTGCTTATTTCCTTTTTTCGTTTCTTATCTTTCAAAACGTTGCTTTTTTCTAGTCTGTATAAGTTAGGGACTGTGGGGGGGGGGGGGTAACAGTAACAAAATTAAAGTTGTATTAATTTTACAAATGAAGGCAATTAGAACTATGACCAAGTCGCATAGAAGAAGTAACACTGTAAGCTACTGTTTATACGTTTAGATATTCTTGTAGTTGTCAATTTATACCCGTTTCAGATTGTTAAGTATGCCATTTAATATTCTATCTTATTAACCTGAGATAAGATTTTCACTCTAAATAATAAAGCAAAAGATTATAAATACTACTGGCTAAATAAATCTTTAACGTGCCATATTTCTATAGGACAAAGAGTATATAATAATATTATGCATAGTAAGGATTCTGCCTTTGATTATAATTGCTCAAATAAATTTCATGCTTCATTTCTTGAAAACCCCTTTTATACAACAGAGGAATTTTACATTCTTAACTTAAAGTTAAATGTAGCTGCTTTAATTATTATGTACCCTAATGGGTATATATTAGTTTTTATTATGGTTGAGCTGTGGTGGTTTTGTTTACTTTTGTGTTGTGGTTTTATTAACTTTTATTTTATGTTGGAAATATGTGTTAGTAATGTAAGTAGTAATGTTAGGGATGATAAGTTTCAGTGAAAATAATGTGACTGACTATGTCATTTGTACCAAATGATATGGGAAACGGAAATGGAAAATGATACGGTAATGGATATGGGGAAACGGAAATGAGAAATTAAATAGCAATGTATGTGGGAAATGAAATGGGATAGGAAATGGATATCAGAAATGGGAAATGGAAAAAGAAGTAGAAAGTGGATACAGGAATTGAAAATAGAAGTTTGAAATGGAAACAGGAAATGAAAGTAGGAAAATAGAAATTAAATGGAATGGAAATAGTATGGAAATGGAACTGGAATGTGAGTTCGGACGTTTGGACTTAATGTTATAAAAATCTATGGTCGTCAAAGTCCAAACCGCAGAACCAATTTTCATGTTATTTTCAGTAATCTCTTCATTAGGTGGTTTAGTTATATGGTATGAAGTCCGATTTGAAACTCAAAATAAATTTTTATTTTCGATACTATGGGTTTCGTATTTTACAGATTGGTATGTGTTGGTTAAAAAAATGCATTGTCGAGTCTTTTGTTTGAGGTCTCTTCACCCAAATAAAGTGATTTTGGGAGTGATATCGGCCTTTAACAGCTTTGATAGTCAACCTCAGACAAACAATTGTGTTGTATAAGTAATGTGTATAGTACATTTTAATTTGTATTGTTGACAAGATGGGTCTTGTCACGAAACAGCTGTAGTCCAATAAAACAATAGAAAGTTCCACTGAAAATGATCAAGGGGAGAAATTTCACAATGTTAAAAAATATAGCTTCTAGGGCAAACAAAAAGTATTGATCAACAAAAGCATCTCCCTAAAAATTTAAGTTCGAGTTATCAGTAAAAAACAACAGCAAAAAAATCGTCCATGAGTCACTCGATATAGGTTACTATTTAAACATCTGGTACCCCTCCCCCCATTGAGCAAAAATTTCATCTTTATTTAAAAATATAGTTTAGAAAAACCAAAACATTGGAAGTTTCTAATTTTTTAAGGTTAAAAATTAGTTTACTTATTATAGACATTTCAAACAGTAGTAGCAACATCGTTGTATTGCTCTAACCTTGTTTTCAGAAAATAACGGAATAATAAAGGATTAAATTCCATTTGATTGTTGTTATGACTTCCTGTCTGGTTGCAAGTTGATTGTATTTAAAAAAAAAACTCATGTTGATGTTCAGGTTTGACAAGTACATGGTTGTAAATTAGGCGACTTACATGTTCATGTTATAAATTTATAGAGAGTTCATTTAAAAGATTCGTTATTCGTTACGTTTTTGTTCTCTTGAGTAAACTTTATTTCGAAATTGACGATGGTCTCAAAATTTCCAATTTATAAATTCCAACAGCAAAGCAGCATTTGTGACTTTAGCAAACTACAATACCTTCAAGATAGTGTAGGATTGTCATACTGCCCTCAAAACTTTGAGAATAACCAACAATATTAATCTGTCGTCGGTCATGGGATGTAAGAGCGTTACTGGGAATGAGGATGGAGAGAGGTGCGTTAAAGCAGGAGCTGAATGTTCCTCCATCAACTCAGAATCTGCGTGTGGAGTATCTTACACTTTGGCACTAATGGATCTCGAAGAAACATCAGAAGACTTGAGTCCATCGAGAGTCAATACAGAGGAAGCCCCAAGACTTCTGGAGCTACTTACAACTTCGTGCCAACTTGAAACACATGCTTGGAGGAATAAGAGACATTCCAATATATACCCACGTCAAGGTTCATAAAACCTGCGTAACAGCTGTTTTAAAGAAACTGGATAAGACTATTTGATCTAACAATATAATTTAACATTTCCTACAAGTATCAAGAAACTAACTTGATTAACGAGGATCTGCTTGTATTATATTGCATGATGGGGCTGGGTAAGTACCATGATGGCACCTATTAGTTTGTTTGAACATTTCTTTCCACTCATTTTTGTAATTATTTGATGACTAGAATCACTGGGTGGACTTCTTAGATGTTAACTTGCATTGTTGTTCAATGATTGTGTAGGTACTCTATATAGACTAAATTTATATTGGAATCGTATCAAACTGAAAATAGGTTAAGTGCTTGTATGACCCAGTAAATAGTGCTGTTAATATTTTATGACGAAGAGGAAGAGAATTATTAATTTACTCTCCAAGCTGTCCCTTCCCCCTGCAGTGTTGCCACATTGTCATAATTTGTTTAGGATGATGTATTACATCCTCCAATATTTTGGATATTTATTATTTGTTTGACTTTATTTTCTATAATGTTCTTGTGATATTGCTTGTTAACGTTTGTATTTGTTGTACTTTTTTCTTGAAACTTTGCTAAATATTGGGCTGCACTCACATTATTTCTGTTAATACCTGTCCCCTACACTTTGTAAATATTGAATTAACGTCACTTGTTTAACAGGGTAGGGTTTTGTTTTCTAAGTAGAACTCTTGCTACAGTTATTAACAGATTTTGACATTTGATGTGTCGTTAGGTAAAGCTACGCCAGAAGTTGTTTCCGCCCAAATTTCAAAAAAAAGAAATTTAAGGGAGGGAAAGTAGAAGGGATGAACTTTTTATCAATAACTCTCTACGCTAATTTTTAATATCTGGTTGGTATTTAAAAACCAGAATTAAATTAAGAATTAAGGTTGACTTTATATTAAGAATTTGTTCTAATGAAAAAAACCTATACGTTTTAAACTACACTAATAAATAATATCACCTGTTATTGATATAAACAAAAATAATTTAATGAAAACTAAACGAAAGTGTGGTTATTTATTAAAAAAGTGTTGTTATTTGGTTTTGACAAAATATAGTATTTATCAGTTCGTTTTGACTGGTTTATATAATGTTTTGAAATGACGTTTTTTTAAAGTTTGTTAATAGATTTTTAATGTTTTTCCATGAAGTTTATTGAACTGTTTCTAATTATACTTTTAATAGTACCAATGCTTCCAATTAGAGGGAACAGAAACTTATACCGAAAGCGTGTTTATCACCGCAACTATACGTGAATTTTGCGTGGATTTAACAATGAGGAAACTAACATTGATTCGTATAAACGAGCACTAAGGATGTCAGCCGATGTTATACCATGTTTTACAACTGGACCAATGAATGAACGCTTCAAATCAATTTACAACAGTGTTTAAATTTAAAATATTTATATTTTGTTAATTATTAAAATTATAACAGTTTAAAAGCACACACAATTTACAAATAAATAAATAAATAAAAAAAACATTATGAAATACACGTTTTTCTTTTTATGGCAGCTTCGCCAAAATTTTGAAATAAGGGCTCAAAAGTACTCATATACCAAATTTGATCAAAATCGATCCACACCTTTGGTCTACACGTACAACTGCCATCATTTCTAAAACGGACTGTCCATCATAAGATATAACCGCAAAATCGACTTTGTCATCGATTTTATGACCCATCACATAACTTTCTCTATACTATATATATATATATATATATATATATATATATATATATATATATATATAAAAGTGTCACACAAAAAAGATTACTAAAGAATGAACTCGATAAGGGAATTATGTTTACAAGTTTAAGATAATCGTTTTTATGATGAGGTTAATATTTACTTTTACACAACACGTGATTGTGTGGGTTTACTAATAAAATATTAGGTTTACAATATTTATCCATTATAAGATGGTTATTTCTCAATATATAACTTAGTAGTTGTAAATAATAAATAAACAAATACTACTTTACATTTCTGCTAAACGAAGAATATTTAAAACTGCTGTTTACCCGCAGCATTACATTATTTCAGATTCAACATTGATTTTTATATTAGCTACATACATATGGGAATCGAAATTAGTTTAAGACAATTATAGTTTCTTTTATTGTTATATATATATTCACAAATTGTATACACATCTGTATTAAATTTAGGATGGTACGTTAACACTTTGGCCAAAATCAAGTTTATAACACTCTTAAAAATGTTACACGTTGGTCTATGCTAGGCGAACCTAGCTTTGTGTAGAATTTTTAAGACTGACCTACCTAATCAGCTGTTTTAAGTATATATTATTATATTGGTAACTATGGCAACTAAATTTGTATATAATATAATGTGAAATATTTAGGAAAGCGTTTTAAAAGTTTAAAACGTTTCCCGAAATGTTTCACACTGGTCTAAACCTAACCTAGTTTTGTGTAGAATTATTAAAGCTAACACCTAATCAGCTGTTTTAAAAGTGTGTATTATTACATTGGTTGCTATGGTAACTAAATTTTTATATAAAATAAAATAGTGTTTAAAACACTTTCCTAAATGTTTCGTACTGGTTTCGAGACTAAACCTAACCTAGCTTTGTGTTTAATTATTATAACATATATATTTAAGTAACCTAATATCCTTGTTGAGCAACAAAATCATTTTTAGTGTCGACAATAAGCGCACGAACTACTGCTTTCAGTGTGAAAGACATCCTCCATTTAGCAAATTAAACTTTTTACAGATATATAATTATAGAACAATTAAAATCTCAACATTTCTTTAGCTTTCCATTTCGTAATGAATCTCCACAATAAAAAAAAAGATTTGTTTATTACAACCATTTTATGAAAGTTATAAAATAAATTTACAACAACTTTGCACGTCTTAATTGGCTAAATTAAAATATTTCTTTTTATTACCCTGTTTTTGTCTACAGCTTTCATTCGACTTAATTGGTCGCACACAAGCCCCTCTGGAAGCGAATCTAATTAACTAATTACAAGTATAGAAACATAGCTTTTAACCTTCAATCTACAATAGTTGTTAGAGACTGGATGATATTAGAAAAGTCTGAAGTCTTAACCATTTAATGAGCACCGAACCTGATCCTAGAACATGTTTGAAGGACAGTAAATTATAATTTATATTCTGCTATCAGTAGGATATCAATTCTGATTTTTATTATTTATCCAGTATACAAAGTGTAAGGTAACTGCAAAAAATCCAACAGTTTTTTTGTTTATATTTATTGTGTTATTCAACTTATAAAACGCTAAGTTAGATTCAAATTTGCAGATTTAAATTATGCATGTAATGGTACCAATACCATATCCGTACGATGAAAAATGGCGGATATTGTCAAAAATGTAATTACCAACCTTGACCTTCCAAAAAAGGAAGTGATATTCGTATAATTACGAGTTCCGCCAGGTCGGAGGCACCAACACGAGCGAAGCGAGTGGAGACTATTGAATGTATAAAATTACGAGTCCCGGTAGTGCTTTTATTAGGTGAATTGGACAAAAATAAACACTTTTTTCCTCTTGCCATTATTTCAAAAAATGCTCCCTTTTCGAGTTATTGGCGATTTAAGGTCCGAAAATGGGCAAAAGTGAGCACTTCAAAAATTCATATCTCAACATCTACTGAACCTTTTTGATGTGAAACATCTAATGCGGGATTACGGGAGTAAGAGGGACTATGGATGGTCAAACGTTCCTTGTAGTTCCTCTGTAACATAATGTTATTGTATGTTATTTTCAGTACGTGAGTAAGGTTAGGTTAGGTTAGCGTCACTATGGATGGTCAAACGTTCCTTGTAGTTCCTCTGTAACATAATGTTATTGTATGTTATTTTCAGTACGTGAGTAAGGTTAGGTTAGGTTAGCGTCACTATGGATGGTCAAACGTTCCTTGTAGTTCCTCTGTAACATAATGTTATTGTATGTTATTTTCAGTACGTGAGTAAGGTTAGGTTAGGTTAGCGTCACTATGGATGGTCAAACGTTCCTTGTAGTTCCTCTCTAACATAATGTTATTGTATGTTATTTTCAGTACGTGAGTAAGGTTAGGTTAGGTTAGCGTCACTATGGATGGTCAAACGTTCCTTGTAGTTCCTCTGTAACATAATGTTATTGTATGTTATTTTCAGTACGTGAGTAAGGTTAGGTTAGGTTAGCGTCACTATGGATGGTCAAACGTTCCTTGTAGTTCCTCTGTAACATAATGTTATTGTATGTTATTTTCAGTACGTGAGTAAGGTTAGGTTAGGTTAGCGTCACTATGGATGGTCAAACGTTCCTTGTAGTTCCTCTCTAACATAATGTTATTGTATGTTATTTTCAAACTGAACTTTTATTTATTATTATTAATTAAATATTTACAATAATATTATACTTAGAAACTATTAGATGAAGTTGTTGGAGTAACCAAAGTACTTAGGCCTACGTGTTTGTTGTATTAAAAAAAATAGTTTTATTTTCAAAAATCTAAACATTTGTTTATTTTCATTATTATTTCTTTCAAATACAATTTTTTCTTATGCATACTTTTCATTAAAATGAATTTTGATGTTTCACATCTGCCAGGCGTATGGCGACATCTCATTTTTGTAAACTTACCAAACCGCAAAATAGTCGTCAAGACTTATGTTTTAAAGTAAATAGGCAACTTTTCATTTCTCCCCTGAACTTGTCCATAGAAATATCGCTATTTTCCCCTTTTTTCGCCTATTTGTAACAAGTTTAGTGAGGACATTGTATTTTAAAATAGTTTGGACAAAACAAAAATTCAACGTGAAGTGCAAGTTTGTTTCATTTAACCGCAAATTTTAAATTGAAGTTCATAGTTTTAAAAAATCTTATACCCGTGGTATGGGAAAAGTTATTGGATGTCAAGTTTTTTGAAGAATATATCAGTTTTGATGTGGTTTTTGGAATGATGTCGGAGGTCGTTTGTCTGTCGTCTGTGCTGTCTCTACATCATAAACGCTTGGACCAATTTTAATCAAATTTGCTATGTGAGAAATTTTTAAAATATTTTTGATAACTCAAAATTTGTGGGTTGTTGTCATATATAAAATATAAAATTACGTTTTTGATCACATTGTGCTTATGTGTAGCCTCTAACGCTCCCCCAAAACATTCTTAGTTTGGTTAAAGCTTGGTATATAACAAACTATATTTTTTTATCGTCATACTGTACTTATAAACTGTATAAAAACTTGGTGTTTAGTGTAATTTGTAAAGATATACTCGAATGTGAATTCATAAAAAGACGTTTTTCAAACTCCAAAAAATTGCTAGTTAAATTCGTACAACTTAAAAAAATAATAAAAAAATGGAATATTGTGTGAAAGTTACTAAAAAAAAAGTGTAATTCGAAAGTATTAAATTCAAAAAAACATCTTTTTCCAGACTCGAAAAAATTAGCTAATTAAATTCGTAAAATTAAAAAAAAAATCTATTATAGTGGGAAAGATACTACAAAAGTGTAATTCCAAAGTATTAAATTCATAAAATATGTTTTTTCCAAACCCGAAAAAAAATAGCTAATTAAATTCGTAATTTAAAAAAAAAAAATCTGTATTATAGTGGGAAAGATACTAAAAAAGTGTAATTCGAAAGTATTAAGTTCATAAAACATGTTTTTCCAGACTCGAAAAATATAGCTTCGAGTCAATTAAAAAAAAAAAAAAAATTGAATAAATAATTCTGTTTATAGTGGGAAAGATACTAAAAAAAGTATTATATTCATTAAAGACGTTTTTCCAAACTTGAAAAAAAAATAGGTAGTTAAATTCGTATCAGGGAATTGTAAATTTTTATAAAAATCGACAAAACTTTCTTGAATACAGAGTAAGAACCTAAAAAAGTGTAATTCTTATATGTATACTGAAAATAAATTCATAAAAGCCGTTTATCCCAACTCGAAAAAATTCCAAAGAGATTTAGAAAATTAAAAATAAATAAATATTTTTTTGGAATATACTGTGAAAGTTCTGTTATATGTTCTGTTTTTTCTTGAAAAGTTACCCCACAACAGGATTTTATCCTTTGGGGCTCTTAATTTTATTGTATTTTACCACTTATTGTTATTTTATCATGTAAAAATTATATGTTATATTTCTGCGAAGTAAAATATTTGTTTTAAAAGAACGTATTGGTCCATATCTCCCATAAATGCCAGATTGTTGAAATATGATTCATACTTTTTGACCGAATTGGCTTTTTTGGTGAAAGGTGAGGGAGAACGTTTGTGCAATATCATATTCACGCGAATATAGATTTCCATGAAAAATCATTGTGACCGTGTACATTGACTGCTCTTATTTTAAAATCTATTTGTTTAACGATAACGACACTTTTTATTTGCATTTAAGGAAGTATAATGACTAAATAACAACACATGTACAGTAATATTTAATTAGGCGGCCATTTTCAAAGCAATAAAGCCTTCAGCGAAGCACGTACTGGAAGGTTTTATGACTTAGAACGTGTATTGTATTGTATGGTATCGGCACAATTTAGAACTGGCTTTGTCGATAAAATAATAATTACTCTATGGACATGTTCCAAGTATTGGGGGGGGGGGTTAATACGAATAAGATTGATTCGTCTCACCAGAAATGAAATTTGAATTTTATTTTTTTCACAATATAGAAGCTATTTCAAATAGATATTATCATTGGACCAGCTTGTCCTACTGAACTAAAATTAAGATGTTATAGTTGTACAATAGGCCAATCATCGCCTTGCCCAGGGCGTATTTAACCCTTAACCTCTGTGTTTAATCCAACATCTAATCTTCTAGGATAGATAGAGTCATGGGGAGTTTAAAAAATCAATTTCCAGTTTTTTAGAAATCGTATACGAAATTTAGAAAATCGAATTTAAAATGGCGCCGTTTTTTGTTCATGTATCTTGTATTAAAATTACATGGCCCGTTAGAGATTCAGAAAACTTGTCTAACAACTGTTTTCCTACTGGATAAGACCTTTTGCTCTACCAATACAATTAACATATCCTACAAGGTCCAACAAACAATTTTTGGGTTTTATTTTTTAAAGAAATTGCTTGTTATTACATTATATGATGTGGTTGGGTGAGTACCATGATGATCGCCAAGTTTTCACCTTTAAACCGAAAGGAAAGTAAAAAGATTAATTTAATCTTGATGCGACTCGGTCTTGCAGTTAGGCACAAACAACATGTTGCTGCTATACAATACCGCATCTAACGAGAATTACGTTATTCCAATGAAATGAGAACACATTGCGCAAATCGCCTAAAAATGATGTAACGTCCCATGAAAACAATAGCGTTACTCTCATCGCCTGTCGTGACTTATCTTGTTTATTCAACACACTTTAAGTGAAGTCTACGTGAGATAGGGCGACATTCCTTACGCACAATGGACACTTGACGAGATAGAGTAAGTTGTCACTATTGGAGTAATAATTCTTATATATAATTCAGCCTAAATATGTTGAGTCCGTGCCCACTCAACCCCACAGAGATGGGGATGGTCTTGTTGGGAATCTTGAGGTGGAAATCTCTGAGCATCGATAGTATCTATAGAAGGTGACAGCGTGACCTAAACCATGATCATAAGGACACTTTTGAGGAGTTTTGAAATGGGTTTTGCAACAAACCTATTAATGCCTATTTCTGGAGTTCTACGGAGTTCACGCGGCTTGTTTTAAATGAAAGAATATTTAATATAACTCTCTAATTTATTTCCGTATTAATTCTTATTACTATAGTTTTGAAACTTTATTTTATTCTGCTTGAAGTTTAATTATTAATTCATTTGGTTTGTTATTACAGTCACTGAAAGAAAACAATCATATTTGAAAAGCTAGCATTGTAGTTTTAAGGGAGCAATAAATGAATTTTTTTATTTAGGATATACTACCACATATAAAAATATTTTATTAATTTTAAAAAATATACTAATTCCAAAAGTGAAGCAACACTCGGACGGGGTTCTACGCTCGAAATTAAGAAATAGCTGATCTAGGGGAGACTTTTTTACTTAGTTACAATCATAAAGTGCTCGATCAATTATATTCATTTCTTGACAAGTATATAGTTTCATCCCGTAATGTAGATTTTTTTTTTTATAGAGACAACATCATAATAATCAAATCATGGTTTGAATTTCTTTATACAGAGTGAGTTGTTTTGAGCCCCTTCCTACTTAACTTTTTTTATATGGTTTAAGTTAGAAAATTGAAACTACGCATAAAATTGGACCTAAATACCTTGGTTTTTATGCGCTCCTGACTGTCCAACTCCAGTGGGGGACGGCCTATAGGAAGTCAGAAGAAAATCCTAAAGAGGACATAGGTCGATATGTACATCAAATTAAAGGTCTTTATTAGGAGAGCACATTGCCGGAAACTAGATCTTAAAATGTTCATCCTATCGAAAATGACGGGGTATTATAGTTTACAACATAGTACGTGTTAGAACATCTTTTTACCGATCTATTATTTAAAAAGTTTATCCCAGATTTTTTTCTACAAGCTGTTTGTTAGACACCTGAAAGAACTATTGTTTGAAGTGTTAACGACTCATCTTTTTTAATTCCAATTGCACCATCATTTTAAGCGTAAAAAGGCGGTGTTAAACGACATATCACATGACCCTCTTCTTATTAAAATCTTTTACTTGACTCCTATATCTTGGACTTCCGGTGATCCCCTAATTTTGTTTATCACAAAAAACTATAGTTCTTTCAGGTGTCTAATAAATAGCTTGTAAGAAAACATTCTGGAATAAACTTTTTAAAAAGTAGGGCGGTAAAAAGCGGTTCTATCACGTACTCTTTTAGTACACTTTTGAACACACTGTTGGCGAACTTAAAGATTTAAATCAAACACCCAATACCACAATTCAATATAAAAAGATTTATTTCCTTCTTGTATATCAAGGAAACTAATCTTGTTTTATTGAATTGTGCTATTTGGTGTTTGATTTTAATCTTAACGTACTCTTTTGTAAACTTTAAAACGCCGTCATTTTATCAATAGGATGAATCTTTTGAGATCCTGTTTGCGGCACTGTGCTCTACTAACAGAGACTTTTAATTTGATGTACATATTGGCCTATGTTCTCATTTAAGATTTTCTTCTGACTTCTTGTGGGCCGTCTCCCATTGGAATTGGACAGTCAGTGAGCGCATCAAAATCAAGGTATTTAGGTCCAAAAAAGTAGGGGGAAAGGGGGTTAAAACTCATCCTGTATAACACGTCTAACACGTGAATAAATAAATAGTAAATAGTGATTCCCATGAATTTTGTTCAGTTGAAAAATTAATTGTTTCGAGCTAGATATCACGCAAACTGTAAATTGGGTGTCGTAACATCTCGTCCTGGCACATACGCTAGGTTAGGCTAGGTTAGGTTAGGTTAGGTTAGGTTAGGTTAGGTTAGGTTATAATATAATATAAAAAATAATTGTTTTTACAAATTTTAAAAATATGTTAATAGTAATAACACTTCTCGTATGAAAATGTTTTTATCGAATTTGGTAAAACTCGATAAAATACTTTTAAATTTATTCAATTTATTAAACTTTGTCTCCCCAACGGGAAAAAAAGAAATATATTACCTTACTAACAAGTAAAATATACAAATTTTTTGAGCGGAACGAAATGTTCCTTTTTTCTAGGAAATTGGCAGCGGGACGAAATGTTACTGAACGTAAATTGTGAATGGCAAAACTAATACAATTCCAACCCAACAACTTTGACTTAATTAACCGGGCAGGTTATCTAGACAATCCCAGAGTTAATCCTATGAGTCATATATCTCACAATAGAAACAGTGTCAGCACTTTATTGTCACGTTTGCCAACTGAGCACGAGTCAATCAATGACGTCACTTGCAGGTGTTGTATGTTTACATTCTATCCAAGTCGTTTACCGCGAGGAAGGAGTAAACATAACAAGGAGCGACCAATTCTTGAGAAACTGAGATGAAGTACAACTGCTGTAACCAACTTTCCCACACAAGTTTCATAACCAAACATTAAACAAACAAAATTATACGTCGACAATTTGATATGCGTGTTATTTCAAAATTGGAGTTGTATACAGTGTAGACATGTATGTCAGAACTATTTTCAGATCCCCTTCTATATCTTTATCACATTTATATAATAAAGAAAATAATGGAAATTAAAGGAAGAAGGTGAAAAACTCAAAAAGGGTCATTATGTAAAGAACAAAAATTTGTTAGCTGTTTTGTGAGGTGAAAGAAATAGGTGCCCATGGCTCCACTTTTCAAAAATTGAGGTCGTTTACTAAAATAGGAAAAATACATAAAAGCGTTTTGATTTAGTTAAATAAATTTGTTGTTAAAAAATTTAGTCTTTATTTTTTTCCCATTGATATCTGTGGCAAATGAAAACTCAAAATTCAACTTCTAATCCCCATAATTCCAGTTAGAGAATTGTAGAGATTTTTCATAGATACTAAAATTAGTCTTTTTATACTCTCTTCAAAATGATGTAACACGATAAGAGTTGGTATTTAAACAATTAAAGTCCTCCCTTTTAAAGGAGGTAAACAATTTTTATCCTATAAAAAATTAAAGAACATCCTATGAGATTTGGCGAACGTTTGGAGTTTTCACCTCTACTCGTTTGAAATTACCTAGGGGTTGTAAAAGTTTTTTCACCCTGTATAGATATTTTTGACGTCATTGGTTCATTTTTACTTTTTGATTGACAACTACCGAACAGATATTAAGGGCGGTTTTGATTGGTCGGGGATGTCTGAGAAAGTTTATGCAATGTTTTTGCACGGTTTATTTTTGTATTGAAACAGAAAATTCCTACGCTGTTTAATAAATTAAAAAAGAGCCATTTTCCTCGACCTTTACAATAGATGGACATTATGCGGGTCAGCTTTACAGCTGAAGGTGGAGTTGCACGCTTCGGTATTTCCAAGATAAAATTATTTGCGATTATCACTCGTCTTGTTGTGAAGATTGCTCAAAGCTGTTTCAACATTTACTCTGTGCATAATTACAGTGCGACCTTCCTCTCGTAATGTATAGTCACTTGCACTTAACATGCAACACAATAAGTTATGTTTTATATCTTAGTGAAATAACTGTGGAGCTCTGAATTGTGAAATAATTCGGGACAAAAACAAATGGAAACCATATTTATTTGTTTCTTCTAAAGCGAGAAAAGAATATATTAGGAGGATATCACTTAGTATAGAGAAAGATATGTGAGGGGTCAAAATATCTAAGTAGAATTTTGTGTGGATTTATCCGTTAAGTCCAAAACGTGCTTAATGATATCTGTCTGTCGTTTGTGGAGTGCACTTCTGCTGAAACCACTCAACCGATTTTAATCAAATTTGGTAAATGGGCATATTTTGTCGCAATGTTAGAAATTCATTACATTTTTGATTATTTAAAATTTGGGATAATTGCCGTAAAAAAAACCTCAAATGCAGCTACAAGACTCACGAGTTTTGCGTTGAATAGAGGATAGAATAAAATTCGAACACAAGATGTCACAAAAATTACGTTTACCTAATCAAAGGCGTTTCAACGACAAAGTCGCCATCCTCAGTGATACATGAGCTATTAGTTTATTTAGATTTGAAATTAAATTGCATTGCGAAATCGTATATTATAGTATTTTTTTATGACGAATACAATTTAATTTAACCATACAGTGAGAAATTCGTAGCGTATAAGTTTTAAAAGTAGTTTTAGTGAGATGTGAGACAAACAAATTCAATAGCCTTGGATGGATTAGATTTTCATTGATTTCTTTTTATTAGGTTCGGTAGGTAAAACCAAGGACCCTTATAATTTCACGCGCTTGTCTGTAAGTCGCAATCAGTCTACTCAGACAAGACGATAAATCCTACTATTCAAACTTTGTATTTATATTCTTTGTATTGAAAATATAACGGTGACAAACAATGACCTTGGGGTAGTTAAGGTGTAAAAACTGTTTTTTTTTGTATGAATTAAAAAAAAATTATGTTTGTAGTATCAAATAAAACTAAATGTTATTCTTATTACGAATATGTTTTTGACGAAGAAATTAATATGTTGGCGTTTGGCGACATAAAAGACTTCGACTTTATAAAAATAACTGTCTCTCTATGTCTACGGACCCTAAGTTTTAGTACACGCCTGGCCCTTTTATTTTAACATGTTCAGTCTATTTAAGGGGGTGGCTCAATTTGTAAAAAATATTGATTTTTGTTTTTTTTTTGTTGTGTCTTTTCTGAATTAATTTGAAACCTTATTTATTGAAATCCGTCGAGTCAAACTAGATTTATAAGCATTTGTTTAAGTTAGCGCACGAACAGTTTTTAGGAAATTTCATGTGTTTATTAATATAATAGACCTAGTTTCCTATGATTTAGTTCTTTGTGACTTAATTTTTGAATGCATAATTAGAAAACTTGTATTACAAGCTCTAATAATTTTCTAAAGCTTCTTCATTATTTGTATACGATATGATATATGTTGAAGAAAAAACTTTTTTGTTTTCTTCAAATAGTTATCCAAAAACAAATTAATCAAAATTGGAGAATGTGCGGTTGAAGTACAAGTTCAACCGATGATGCCGCAAGGCTAAACAATTGTAGCTCATTTATATTATTAAAATATTTTGAAACTCTAAGCTTTGTGCTTTATTTTATCCTTGATTATCAAGATAGGACCATCTTACTCCCCTTAAGTTTAGCATCTAATATCATGGCTAAATATTTTGCTGTATTTGCATATGGAATGATTTTTGTTCATTAATCTGTTGTGGTAACTTACTCAATACCGAGCGTGTCAAATTTTGCAAGAAAAATACGTTTTTCAATTACTCTTATGGATAGGATCAGTGAACATTTCATGGTATCGTTTGTTAAAGTTTCCATGAGAGATAGATCTTAATGGCTAGCTTTTCTATTTTAGATACAAGACAAAGAATTGATACAGTGTTGTTAGTAAACAAATGGTGTATTTGTTGGCGCTGGTTTAGTGCAGCGTAGGAGGACATGCTATCTTCTGTGATTGGAGTTAATTATTATACAACAGCTGTTAATTATTGGCTAGATCTGCTGTAGTTTGTGATTACCCCGCTAGAGTTCTCATGTCTCGCTATATGTTGTGTTATTCAAGCATTGCGACCAGCGAGAATAAATGAACTTGAGTTTGTCTTAAATTTGTTCTAATTTCGTTTCGGTACAAATAATTATTTTCAGCGACGAATTTCTATGTCCTTACGAGTAATTACAAATTTAAACTGGCTTTAAAATTATTGATAATGATGAATTGTTTAAATTGCGGTAGGCTGTAAGTTTATTCAGTAATTTTTTATTTGTTTGTATCATGTTAATACACGATTTTCGTTGACAAGAACCTTAGAGCTGAATATAAATAAAACAAACATTGCACGTTTTAAATCAAATGGAACAAATATTATCCCACAGGAAAATATAATAAAAGATAACCAAAATACTAGAACTGAGTTTTTACCAGGGTCGGTGCAGGGTATCGTGACGCCCTATACTATGTGCCACGAATTACACTAGTCCGTTGAGTAAGAGCCAATACGAGAGCAAGAGTATTCCAACAGTTCCCTCCGAGCAAGGCTGCCGAAGTCTTGCAAAGCTAATAGAGTTGTGTAAATAAGTAGTTTATTTGTGTTTGCATAGTTTTTTTATGAATTAATAATAGTTTTGTTGTTTTTGTTAAGAATAATTTAAACATGTTTAGTCTAACTGATATTATGTCAGCTGTATTGATATATTAAAGTTTATTTTTTTATTAACGGTAATAATTATTTCCCCTGTAATAGTAGTAATAACCCAGTTCCAAAAATAAATATTATTTTTTTAATTGAAGTTTCTTGCAATTTAAGGAGAGAGTCTTTTATTTATTGTCGGAAAAATATTTTTTTCGTTGAGAAATTTCCGATGATATGTTTAAAAGGAAGGGAAGTAGCTACGAATGTATATTTTATTCAATTTCAGTTAAGAAAAATCCATTTTTATCGGCATTTTATTTAATCTTAATTTTTATAATTAGTTTTAGAAAAATGTGTGAATTGTTTAAATAACAAAATTTTTATTAAAAAAAAAAGACTCACATAAAAGTAAAAATTAAGACCAAATAAATAATGTATAAATTATTGAAAAAAAAATTGTAAAAATAAAGTGAAAAACAAATTTGGAAAATAGAAATTTTGGCTTATTTGCTATACCAGCTAGTTCAATGGTTTTAATTGTTCGACAGTAATCTAAATTTGCGAGTTTTGGTTTCAATTAAGAAGCACATATTAATACAACAGACAATTGTTATTGTATTCTATTGCGTCACGTTTTCTGGTCGTTGTGTTGGGATGCGACTTTCCGTCTAGCCTTTTTTACATGAAACAACTCTTTGGTTGACAATAAGGGAAGAAGAACAAAATGAATTGTTTCATTTAAATATGTTAAAAGTTAACGACAGTGACGTTGTTTAAAAAAAAAATGTACTTGTGAAATAGTTTAGATGTGCCCCCCCATATCCCGCCCCCATGTCCCGCCCCCATGTGCCGCCCCTAGGCCGTCGCCTAAGTAACTATGGTAGCGAGAGCTACGGTTTTTACATGTTAAAATTGACTGCCACTTAAATTGGAAATCGCAGTCTTTGATTAAGAACCAACACTTATATTGTTTTCAAATGAAAATTTATAAAAATATAACCGATATAAAAACAATGATCATGGTTTATTGCAGATACTCTTATTCCTAAATTAAATAGTGCATAGAAATAGAAAATAGTGCATGTGGCAACCTAAAAGAAACAAATTTTTTTATATATTGGATATATTCAGATTTGGAATTTTTTATATATTCAGATATTGGAAAAATTACGATTATGACAATTAAACCAAAATCTTATTTAAGTAAAACCTTTGTCGTCTCTGTATTTTTAGAAGTTCCATTGTTTTGTACATATCCGTGTGTTTCTATTTAATGGCAATCATATGCAGCATAATTAGAATACAAGAAATAGAGGGAAAATTTTGTACCCAATCCACAGACTAATTTTGATGAAACCATTCCTTTTTATCAGGGTATTTTGTATTTCTTTGGGGGATGATTCTAAAGTGATGGATGGAACTATGTTTAGAAAAAAACTAAAAATAATATTGTTAAAGAAATGTTACATGGATGCTTGTGAATTTGTGTTGGATAAAAATCCCATTTAAAATGTTAAAGTGTTGTGTTTTCTATTATGTACTTATTTTCAAGTTGTAAAAATTAACTGACTAGCTGTCTACCTGTAAAATGTTTTGCACTTTTTTCAAAACATGTGTTATGCAATATTAACAACAAACCTAGAACACGAGAAGTGTGAAAAAACTCAACATAGTTTAGTAACCTAGGGGTCTTGTTGGAAATTTAATCTAAGAAAGTAACCCGATCTAAAGCTTGACCTCAGCTGTCACAATTGTTAATTTTATATAAAAACGTGACCAGGAAAACTAAAAGTCTCAGAACAACAAAAGGAATTACAAACACCAAGTTGAACCGAGAATCTGCACTTGTCAACTAAGCAAACAGGGGTTCTATGTCAAAGGCGTAGAACAGTTACCTAACTGTTTTATCGTTGTGAACAACCTCTTGTCCCCTCTCGAAATGTAATTCAAGAAAGCAACCCGAGCTAAAGCTAGACCTCAGTTGTCACAACATCTATGATTATGTAAACACTTGATCAGGTAAAACTACAAGTCTTAGAACTGCACAACACAAGGAATACCCAACGCCAATTTGAGCCGATAATCCACATTGGTCAACTATCCAAACAGGGGTTGAATGCCAAAGGCATGGATACCTAACGGTTTTATAGTTGTAAACAACCTCATGCCATCCTCGTTTAACACAACCTTATAGTTATACTTACGGAAAATTACCTGGATGAGTTTCACTTCGGTGCCAAATAGTGAAATCATTGTAAAAAATCTAATTTCGAACCCTGACTTTTCAAGAAAATGTGGTATTTTGTGTAGTTACGAACACGAGCGTGGCGAGTGGAGGCTTATGTGCAGCTTGAGGAGGCTCCACTAGCCGCGGCCTGTGCCGTCTGCCGCCCTCTAATGCAATAGAATAATATCAATAAATTCCTTGTATTTAAAGATATAAATATAAATGAGGTATCAATAGAAAGATATTGTACAGCTGAATGTGTTTTGTTGAACCAAATTTAAAATATCTTCTTATGTTTTACAAAAAAAACCAAAACAACATTTTTTTACTTTAGCAATTTTTTAAGATAGTACCTCTAAAGATACGAAGGATTTTTCTCGCAGTTAACATAAAGCAGTCTGTTCTCTTCAATAAAAAAAAAAAATAATAATAATAATCATCGAAATCGGATGAAGAATGAAGGAAAAATATGGGTATCAACGAGAGTACTGTATTGTATTGGCCTTATGGGCGGCAGACGGCATTTTTGTTTTATGAAACCTCCTCTTAAGAGCCACCAGGGCCGAGACACTGTCACATATACACATCTACGAAGCCCGTGAGGGCTTAGCCGAAGTAAAAAAACTAGTGGACGATATACACAATTACGAGGTTCAAAAAACCTGTGTTGTTACTGTTTTAAACAAAAGTTACCTTTAAACTTTTGATTTAAGTCATCTATCAATTCAATTTAACGTTTCCTACAAAGCTCAAGAAACAAACTTTTGCACATTTTGCCTATTTTTAAAGGATCTCTGTGTATTACATAGAGGATTGTCCTGGGTTAGTATCTTGATCCTTGTTTTTTTTTAAAGCGGTGATGAAAACAAGAAAACATCCATTTAAATTTCATTTTATTTTTCCCCCCTTTGAACAACAAGAAAATATATAAATTTTTTTTCAACTGTTTGTTCAATAATTTGGTTGTAAAAATTAATTTGGTAAATCTTGGTTCTGATTGAAAATTCGACTACGATATTTACACAATCTGACTAGCTCCCCCCCCCATATGATTTTAACTAACAGCTGTTTACATAATTTAATTAACTTTGAGGTTATATTGGCTCAAAACAAATGTACTGAACATGTCCACATTGTTTGTTTTGACTTTACAGTTATAAGATACTGCACCGTTATAAGCTGTGATAATGATTTACTCTGTTGATAAACCAAGTGTTCATTGAAGCACAACGAGTCTTACAATGCTTTTTATCTGTGTTGCTAACAAGCAGTAAGACAACACTTGGCACTCAGCTGAGAGAGAATGTTATATGATGGGTTCAAAAACGGACGTCGTGTTTTTCATGGATATATCAGTTTTGGAGTGCCTTTAGTTCAAAATTACTTTTTGGAATGATGCTTGTCTATCTGGAGCACAAACTAGTGGATTGATTTTGTTAAAATTTGGTATGTATTCATATTTTGGCCATATCTCCAGTCTTTTTTTTTAGGGTCCGTAGGTAAAACTAGGGCCCCTTATAATTTCACACGCGTCTCTGTTCTTAACCCGTCTACACAGACAAGACGATAAATCTTATATATTTCAAACTTTGCTTGTATATTCTTTGTATTGTCCCACATAGGCTGTACAAAAATTATAGCAGTATCAAAAGAAACACACGAAATCTTGGGGTAGTTAAGGGGCAAAAACCATTGAGTTGTTTTTTCTGATAATTGAAAATTTAAAGGTAGCTTCCATAAGAGAAAAAACAACTAAAATCCATAATGTTATTAAACTGTAGTCCCTAAGGACACTAATAAACGTATTTATTATTGATTTATTTAATCCGAACATTTGCCACTATTTGCGAATGTAAAAATTAATACATGACGTTTCGAGAATATGAATAAACTTCCGTTATCAAATGATAAATCTGAAATATGAGAAATGTTGAAAGAATCAACATCTGAGCCTAGTAGCCATATTGAAGACTAAAACTAGTAAGCTAAGAAAGTTAGGGGTTTGTGATTAAATTCATTAAGGATAATTGCTGTTTAGGAAAAATTTCAAAAAAAAATTAAAATATTTACCGTCACATTTAAACTCGATTTCTTCAAATATAATTAACACTTAAAACGAGTTTATGACACAAGTGATTCAAGTTAAGACACAAGTGAATCAAGTTTATGACATGTGAATCAAGTTTATGGCATACGTATGTATATGAGTTTGAGAAAGTTAGTGCAATATTTTTCGTAGATATTTAGTTTTAATACGTATGTGTATGTGAGAAAGTTAGTGCAATATTTTTCGTAGATTTTTGTTTTAATATATATGGGTATGTGAGAAAGTTTGTGCAACATTTTTGCATTGATTTTAGTTTACTATGTATATGAGTTTGAGAAAGTTAGTGCAATATTAGATTTTTAGTTTTAATACGTATAGGTATGTGAGAAAGTTTGTGCTATATTTTACGTAGATTTTTAGTTTTAATACGTATGGGTATGTGAGAATGTTTGTGCTATATTTTTTCATTTATACTAGTTTAACTATGTATGCGAATTTTGAGAAAGTTAGTGCAATATTTTTCGTAGATTTTTGTTTTAAAATATATATGGGTATGTGAAAAAGTTTGTGCAATATTTTTGCATTGATTTTAGTTTGACTATGTATATGAGTTTGAGAAAGATTGTGCAATATTTTTCGTAGATTTTTAGTTTTTAATACGTATGGGGCGCGCGTATCCGTGGTCTATATACAGTATTAAGGTTGCATTACGGTAGTGTGCGTGACGCGATTTCTATTGAAAACGTCTATCCCAAAAGTTGCATTACGGTAGTGTGCGTGACGCGATTTCTATTGAAAAAGTCCATCCCAAAAAGTACCCAACGCGCCAATAGAAGTTTTCACTTCAAAAAAAGTTAACAATATATGTATTTATGTTTGTTTATAAATAGTGAGTTAAAATTAGTGTGAAACCACTTTAACAGATAAGATCATCGGTAACAATTTCATGGTGTCAGTTGTCGTTTATTTTATAAAATTACTCTATTGCAAATTTACTAATAAGATTATACGTTTTGTTTCAGATTACGTTGAACAAGTCGAACGAAGTGACAAATGTATCCTTCAGCCTTGCCATCACATCATGACAGTACTGTCCGAGGTAAACGTAGACACATTCATCCATCCTCACCCGGTGGACCCACACCTAACTACGTTGCTAGTCAATCTTATCAACACGCGGGAGATAGTATTGAAGAGTATTCTCAACTAGAACCAGTCAGTGTTCCAATCAATTCGGCATCAAAATCACCGGAAATTGAATTTGTTTACGTTAGTGATAGTGAAAGTGAAACGAGCGCGGAAACACTCGATAGAATATCACAAGTTGTGAGTAAAACGCAAAAAAGTGTTGAGGAATTCTCAGCGGAAGAATTAAAAACGAATTCGAAAAAATCGACAACGAATCGAGAACGTAGCGGTTTCTTGCCACGTGGTGCTCTGTCTAATTTAAAAAGGAAACTGGCGTTTTGGAACAGTGAACCGAACATTGTTGATACTAAAAGTTTGAATTCAAGTGGATCGTTTGAAGAGGGTGAAGTGATAAATATAGGATTAAAGAAAACAGAACTTCCGAGAGCAACGAATCCGAGTTATACAAGTAGACAGGATGAGAATAGTTTACAAAGTAATAAGGTTATTTCGGCATCTTCACCCGATTTGAAGAGATTTGACGACAATAACAATAATTACAAGTCTAAATATTTTACCGATAGTAGGCCTAATAAGAAAGACGGATACGCTGATTTTATAAAAAAATTATCTGTAGATAGAGTTATTTATAGTGATGACGATATTGATTACTCTGGAGATTTAGGGCGTGCGGTTGCTTCACAATTATTATCTTCCGATTCCGAAGAATCGATAGATGAAGAATTGGTAGATCGATTTAGATTGGAATTTTCCAAGTTACGTTTCGGGGAAGTGGAAACGACCGGTTTTAGTGATACAAGTATTGATAAATCAGTCAAAACGGCGCCCGTTATAGAAACACCACCGGAGAAGAAAAAAGTAGGAGGGATTCGTCGTTTATTATCACCTGGTGGAATATTTTCCAACGATGCTCAGCGTAGGAAAAATTCAGAGTCGAATCAACGTCCGACAACGCCGGTTACCCCAACGGAAGGGAAGACTAAAACGACTCTGGTTGAGACTGCGTTTGTTGGAGGTGATAGAAAATCTGTTAGATCGAAAAGTGTAAGTCCTAGTAGAGGCGGAATAAGAGATAATGAAAGGCAGGTTGTTACACCGGGAAGGTACGGTGTACCTAAAACAAACACGCGTGGACAGGATGATCCTTATTATTATTACGAACGTATCCCAACGAACCAAACAGATCAGAATAGGAATCTACCCAATCAACAATTAGGTTTGCTGCAGGTTGATACAGGGAACAGAAGAGACAGTGTGGCTAGTTCAACTTCATCAACATCAACTTTAGTTTCACCTGAAGAATCAACTCCACCGTGGGTAAGAAACGTCAATAAGAATCACCTGTATAGTAAAACACAGTCAATGCCTGGGTATGCAAATCCAGTTCAAAGATCGCAAATACCAGTGAACCAATCTGGAAGATTATCAGCACCTCCGTATATCGATTATTACAATCAATACAGACAAGTTGGTCCAGATCGATTATTAATACCTGTCCCAGCACAAGTGAAAATATCCTCACCGAAAGTTAGTCCTCAAAAGCAACAAAACGTATCACAACAATTACGAGGTTTGTTATCACCACAAAATATTAAACCGAAACAGTTGGATTTTATGTATTATCAAGGACAGTCGAGTAGTGTTGAGTCATCTCCTGGATCGCAGAATTCTCCTCAAAATTTTGAAAAAGGATTAATTCCTAATGCTCCGTTAGTGAAACCACAACCTGTTTATAATTATATTAGTCCAAGGAGGCCTAGAAGTGTTTCCCCTTCTTCGGGAAGACCTGGAATACCGCCGGATCATTTTGTTAGGGGATCGAGTCAAAGGAGTACTTTTAGCGGTGGAAGACAACCTAGACAGTCTACAATTTATGAAGAAGTACAAGAAGAGAGTAAAGATAATTTTAAAGATAGTAAAAAAGAAAAATACGGAACAATTTATAAACATAATAATTTGGTTTCTAGTGCTTCGAGTGAAGGTGAATTAAATTCATCCGGTAGTGGGAAAAGAGTCAGTTTTTCTCCAAGTCACGAGAACGACATAAACGCTGGGATTTATTGGCCTACGAGGAAAGGTTTGGCACCTGAACCTCCGACTAGACGTTCAACGAACGAATCTATTCAACACGTTAATTATGTTAACGTGAACGAATTAAAGAATAGTTCTCCGCAAGCTCCGGATCGACCGTTACCGCCAATACCGCGTCGTGTGATTCAACAAAAACAAAACGTCGGAGTAATCGCGCCGCAACAATCGCGTGTGAATCAACCGGGTCGTACTGTGAATCGACCGACTACTGAAAGAGTGCAAGCTTTAGCTAATAGATGGCAACAAGCGGAAATGCAACAGAAACTTCAAACTGGATCCAATAGATGGCATCAGCAGTCGGATACAGAATCTGGGAGTGAAGCTGGGGAAGTTCAAAGGATAATGCAGCAAAATGATAATGGGTCGTATTATAGATTTTCAGGTTAGTTTTTAATTTGTTTACTTTTTGATATTAAATTGTTTATCATTGTGAAGAGTATTATTTAATTCACTTGCATTTTAATTATAGTTATGGCGATTTTGAGTTCATTAGAGATAGAGTGTTTTTAATGATTGTATTATTTTTACACGTTTATAATTTCATCAGTATAATTAAATTGCAAAAACTTTACATTTACTTTTTAAAACTTTTTTCTGATGAATAGACGGTGCAAAAATAGTGCACTAACTTTCTCAGACGCCTCTCCACAAGACAAAATAATAATATTCGTTATATTGCCACAGATATCTATTTAGACACGTTTTTTTTTACTATTGAGTTTTTTATTTTATTTTTTATCTGTCTTAAAGTGGTATAAGTTTAATATTTGGCTTGTGACTTGTTTTAAAATTAAAATACTTGGAAACAATATCTCATAAATAATAACGTTTTTAAATTCAATCTCGTTTCAACGATATTGTTGCCATCTTCATGAGCTTGAGTTGTAGTTTGATTATTGTAGTTAATGCATCACTGAAAATGGCGACATTGTCGAAACCCGATTGAATAGATATTATTTTTGTGAAATTATATTTTAGTTTTATTTTAATTTTGGTACAGTAGGATCTACAATTTTTTTTTAATTGGATATTTTTTAATTTAAATAGAACTCGCTTGCTCAGTAGAACTTGTCCTAACCATTAATCGTACCTTTTGTCAATTATTAAATTTTTTTTTTTGTATTTAAAGTTTTTGTTAATAATTATTTTCGTCGCTGTAATTTTATTTGACTAGTAATTTATAACTAGTTTGTTATTATTATATTCATATTCAGTCGAAATTTAAACGAAATCTATAGATCTGATTTTGAGAAAAATTCGTTTTTTTGTACTTGTGTATTATACGGACCCCGTTTTTTGTACATTAAACAGGAAATAATATTAAAATAATTGTGTATTTTTAGTATGTTCATAAAGTATGGAAAATATAAAAAAATTTAAAACAGGTGAATATAAAAAGTTCGTTTTTGGTACATTTACTTCCAGTTTTGATAGTTTTAAATTTTGGGGATCATATCGGATCCGTAATTTAGAAACTAGGTTTATTTTTTAAAATAGAAATAGCGTCATGTGACACATGTTTTTACATTTTTTTTCTGAGTATAATGGTGGAATCCGTATTTTTATATCTCATTTCTTAAAAATGTTATCAACTAATACAACTACTGAACATTTAAAAACGATAATTTACAGGTGGACCAATGAGTTGAGTCCTTTGAACACCTCTAAATATAATGCTGCAGTTTTGAACTTGTGATGCTCAAAATATCGCCCTAGAGCTGTTTGGCACAGCCCTAACCGATTATCCACAATGAATGATAGATCACAACCACAATGGAAGGAGCAAACTACCCTTAAAATATTTAACTTTTATAATTTCTCCTTGCGAGTTGTATTTTGTTCAAGTGTAAAGTAGCCATGGAATAATCTCCTGTTCCGTCTTGGTCTGTTATTTGTTTTGGTTCATGTCACACGCTGTGCAGTACCCTTTTTGTTCTTTCCTTCGGGTTTTGTAGTATCAAAGTCACTTTAATTAAAGTTCTAAATTCTAAGATAGGAATACTATATAATTTTGTTTAAAAAAAAATCTTTTCAAAGCGCGTTTCGAAACCGCATTGTCATCTTCAGGTGAATGCTCGGTCGCTCGAGGTCGTCAATTAAACAGAAACATTAACACACTCCACAATACACATATAAACATTATGTCTAAACGGGTCGATGCACACAAGAACGATTAATAGACCGTTTTGATAATTCCAAAAATCGAGAGTCGCCGTTCACGGGGGACATCTTGTAGAAATAGTCACGCTTTACGCTGTCGTGAAACGACGCGATTTTTTTAATGCCTGCGCAACACCAGAATGAAACTGATACATAGAGGCGTCTGAAATTATATCACTTTCTTATCAGAATCTAAGATACGAGTAAACTAGTGTATAGGCCGTAATTAGTTCAAATACATCCTTAATAGAGGGTGACCTAAAAATCGGACATCCTGTACACTTGCACGCTTCGTTTATAGATCAGGTTAACAGTGATTTATGTCGATAAATCTTTAAAAAATTAAATATTATTTTGGGAATTAAATTTTAATATATATTTACACAATCGATATTCTCTAGCTCACAAGTTGTTGGGTTCGTTAGCAAGATATTTTTTAATTAATTAAGACTGTGTAATAAACCAGTTGGGGGTGGGTGGAGGGTCACATGACTACGATATTTACCCTCTCGCCCTGTTGCTACACCATTAAATCAATTGATGACATTGTAATTAATGAGTGATTGAAGCATACGGACGGACGGACAATTTAATTAATCAACCAATCCTGAGAGCCTTGCTTCACTGCGCGCATGTTGAGTTGAATAACTGCAGTGATATTTTTATTCCCGTACTGCTAAAAGATATTACAATTTTGGTTGTGTTTGTTTAAAAGCGAAAACCTTTCGCTTATCATGTCACTTACCCCAATCAGATCCTCCTAAAAGTTGGTCTCTTCTAGGAAATGAATAAGCTTGTTTAAAACATATGTTACCCAGGTTTTCTGAGCCTCGTAATTATGTAACTACTTTGTATATCGGCTGAGCCATAACGGGCCTTAGTTGTGTATGTATTAAAAACTTCATTCGCTTCGCTCGTTTTAAAGGGCCTCGTATTTGATGAAGCTTTATATCGGTAACTTGGCAGTGACGATCTCTTAACTTAATATCACTTATTATTGAGAAGTCATCGTAGAAAGGTGGCGTACATGCCTTCAGGGGGTAATTTGTAGTGAGTACGGGATTGATAATACCGAGATACCCTAGCTGGATCTACACCTTTTTTCATTTACTCTAGCATTAGATTCCTCTTTTTCAGCTCTTCTTTCTTGACCAAATCTTGCTGACCTTGACGCTATTAGAGTATTTGAGGGTTTAGGGGTCTTTATTTTATTCTTTTTTTTTTGAATTCATAAAGGTTTTCCACTTTTAAACAACATTGAATATTAATATAATATAAGTATTACTGATACTTTTAAATTTTTAAACAAAACATTGAACGGCATTATCTTGACTATTTCGATGTAATTTAGTCATCGATTAAACAACATAAATTCGAGTGCCGTCATTTAAAGCCTGGTGTATTTCAAAAATTCAACAATGTGTTATTGTTAAATTTACGACAATTTTGCATTGTAACGGCCACGTGTGAATGAGGGAAACTTTGTTCGACTTTATTTACGAGTCTCAGAAGTATCTGTAACCCTCGCGGCTGTAAGAAAGCAATATGTCACCATGGAAACACATTGGTTTCCTTTTAGACATACAGTTTGTTCCTGTATCATTTCGGCATGTATGAATTTGCTTTTTAGTATCAACTTCAATTTGCACGTTCGATTCTTATTAGATCGGTCAATAATTGAACTAAAACGATTTTGATATAATATAATTTTTATGTACCTAAACAAAGGCGTCATATCCCCCTAAAAAATGCGGGTAAAATGTCTTGATCTACCAATACAAATTAACATTATCTACAAGGCCCAGGAAAGCAACTTTTGGACATTACATGTTACTGAGTACCACGATGTTTAACATGAATTTGTTTCGTTTCTGTATTCATTTAGAGAATGTATTTTTTCTACAATTTTGTAAAGGAGCTTTACTTGACATTATATGTTTGTAAAAACTTTCTCGAGTGATATTTGTCAAACGGTTGGTCTCTAGAGACGATACAGTTTAGGCACGTGACTAACAGTTTCTTTTTATATCTGAGAAAATATTTCCTTAATATTGACATTGTATGATGGGGCTGAGTAAGTACGATGACGGCGCATGAACTGTTTAAATATATTATTTTGTTCATTGAATTCATTACAACTTGAATAGAAGAAGGAAGGAGGGTGGAGGGTACACTCCGGTACCACTTAACTTGTGAAATTCAATTACTGCTTTGTCTATTAACTCAAGTTCTAAACTTTGCTTTTCAGTTCTACGGATTGATTAGTAATTCAACGATAATGTAATTAACTTTATTAAAGACGGTAGAGACATTTTTTGTTAATCAGCTGTTTTTGGAACCATAAATATTATTAAAATTTTAATTTATGTCATGTTATCCACTTCGTAGGGTGCGAAAACGACCAAAAATCACTTCTCCTACGAGAGCCAACCACCAGACTTCTCTACACTTCTCTCCAGGGAGACCACCACCACACTACTCCTCCTCAAGGAGCCACCTAATAGACTCCTCACTACTTCTCTCCGGAGACCAGCTACCAGCACTACACTTCTCCACAGGGAGACCACCACTGCATTGCACCTTGTCACTTGCTGACAACAAGGGAATTGAGAAACTACCACAGAGCGCCCATTCTCCTCATATATGTTTTGTTTATTTCTCCAAAGAAGACACCTATCCATCTCGCCCTTCTATTGAAGACCAGTTCAGCTTAGGACCCCCCGTGCCTCCCGACAGGGAAATTAATAAAGGAACTGTAAGAGCGATAGCGGCCTGTGCACTTGGTTGCCCGCCGGGACGCCCGAAGACGGGGACGTTTCCAGCTACCAGGACCGGTCACCCCTGACATGAAGAGTGATCCGCACAAAAGAATCTTCACCCTGTCCCCGGTCACCCTAGAGCTCCCCAATACGTGGTGCTCTAGCTAGATGGGCAATCTGGCAGCGTAGTCCTTTTCAGGGCCAACAACTGTGCCGTACCGCTCTTCATCATTCCCCGCACTAAATGTCTCCGACCCTCCTCGTTCAATCCTCCACCACTCACGAGACGATAGTCTACGTGTCTTCGTCCCGCTTTAACCACGACAAGGACGCATCATCAAAGACCAGCCTACGTCAAAACAACTGTAATTTAGTGATTCAAATGAAAATTCATTTTTAAACTTGGCTAAATTATGATCTAACTATTTATCTGTAAAAAAACTTTATAAACATTTATATAAATGTCCGTTTTATATAAATATAATTTATTTATTTCAAAATAAAATATTTTTGTAAAAATCTATGCACCAGTTGGTCTTCTGCCGAGCAGCCAGTGGTCTGAGCGTCAAATCTTCATTTAACAAGGGTCAGAAGGGTTTGGCAGGTGTAGGGACTTTCCGCTGAGCGGCACATTTTTCTGCTAAAAGAAATTTCTAAGCCCATGATAGGTTAGGTTAGATTCGAAAATTACATGTTTTAGTCACCTTACTTCAGTTTGTAAAATTTACTTTGAAGATTTTTAAAATAACATTAATTCACCGTTTAAAATTATAATGTTTTTACGCTTTTTAAGAAAATATTTTTTGGGATATGTTTTATCGTGTATTAATACTACCAAAAATCTAAGAATGTTTCCCTATGTATCTTTGACAAACGTAGTAAACCTTTAGCCAGAATGTCAGTTAACAACATGTATAAGAATTCAGGGAGCGAAAGAATGTAACAGAAAAATATGGCGCTCAGCAGATAACTCCTACACCTGTCAAACCCTTCTGACCTTTATCAACTAGAGATGCGAGGAAGACAGACACCTTGTCAACACTGGCAGCACGGTGGACATAACTCACCAGTTCTGTTGAGACTCCCTATATATTGTTACCATAAAAAATGTAAGAAAATTATTACTTACATAGTATATGAAGTTTGTTGACTGATCTTCACGTTTTGTAGCCTCAGGAAACAGAAAAATTGAGTTTCGACATGGCGAACGTCCGTCCGTTATGAAATTTCGTATGGGGGAGTCATAGATGTAAAAATGGCGACCATTTAAAAAAGTTTTTTCCTTGTTTATTTCAACTTATGAAATGTATTTTGGAACCCTGTACTTGCAAGAAAATGTGACTCCGGTAGGGCGGAGTCATCGATCTGATCGTAGCGAGTGGAGGTTTCTTCCGTACACATCAGGGCCGAGACACTGATACGGTATTACATTTAGTGGATCTGCTTTGTATTATATTGTATGATACGCCCAATAGAAATAATACTACAACATGAGAACCGATAGTCCTAAGAACAAAACATGTTGATGTCGAGAATCGCGTGACACCTTACTTACTAGACACCATGTATATAGATTTTATTATTTTGTTGGCGTCACATTGAAAAAAAGATTTAACAATCATCAATCTTCATATTTTACTACAATTTTAAAAGAAATACAGTTGAGCTGATTTTGAGAGATGGCGTCTTTTATTACAAATCTATGGTCGATTTATTGAATTTATACTGATAACTGACGAACCGGAAATTTTGGAAAGATGGCGACCAATACATACTTTTTGGATCCTTAGAGGCTATAATTGAGCAAAATTTGATCAAATTCGTTGTAGCCGATTTTGAGAAAATGTTAATTTTGTGTTTTTTTCCCCTTATGACAGCTACCACCAAATTTTGAGTTATATCGAAAAATTTAATTTAAAAAATGTTGGTTAACATATGCCTACATGCCAAATTTGATTAAAATACGTCCACGAGTTTGGGCTGTAGAGTCCACATACAGACATACTGACATCATTCCCAAAACTACTTTTTTTGGACGCAGGTATCTGAAAAAAAAAAATAAATAAATAAATAAAATAAATGACGCATCACATAAATTACTTAATATTACGTATTTGTGAGAAAGGAAAAAGCTTTTCGCTACTTAACATTTAACTCAAAGTAGTGTAATTAAAATAACTAAATGTATTTCTGGAAAGAAAGAAATTACATTTGAACATGAAGTGGTATTTAACCTTGCGGAGTCAATGATAAGCTGTTGTAATTATGTTACACAAATAGAGACTAATTAAACGTATTTATACAACCTTCGTGCTGAGCTCCTTTAATTAAATAAATTAATATAAAATTTGTAGTTACTGCAATCTCTCTCTCCCTCATGGAATGACGTCACTCGTCCATCCTTTACGAGTGACTTTAACTTCATATATTATGAAAGTTTACCCAAAATGTTTTAATGCCAATCACTCTGTGCATGCTGTCATTGCAAATTTAACAAAGTGAGTAAAATATGTCGGGAATTTTGTATCACAACTGGTTGTCGTACCTATATAGGAAAGTAAGTTGCTTGAAAATCGGATAAGCTGTTTTCGAGTTTACAGAAGATGGTGGGACGTTGAGTTTTATATAAGTTATCATTTCAATTATTGTGTTTATAATTCTGTTTATAATATATATATATATATATATTTATATAATATATATATATAATATATATTTATATATATATTATAAAGACCTAGTGTTAAAATTTTTTTGGGTGATAGAATAAGATAAATGTGACTCAAATTCATAATTTAAAAAATTCTATTTCATACACCCACTAAAAGAGAAATTATTTCAATATTTCCTATAGCTTTTAGCAGTATTATTTTGAAACATCATTTTGTCGATAAAAAGGTCACACGTTCCCCCAATCATCTAATATCAAAGATTACGTAAACTGAACTCCTACTTTCATAACCTAACTTGCTCTTTGTTATGTCCACTCCAGTTAAAACGTCATCTTGTGTAGGACGCACTACAAGGGCGAGGCGGTGCTCGACAATAAATGTGTGTTTTCCTCAACAAAAGGTTAGTCATCGCTTATTATACTCGGCCATCCAACCGGAAATAATCATCTACTTCCGTCCAGAACCGCCTAAACATCCCGGCTTTATATCATTTTGATGTATAGTAGAGGTGCTGAGAAAACAGGTGGAATGACAAAAGGCGACGCCTCCTTCTCATCTTCATATTTTAATCTTGCAACAGCCGAGCCAACTTTGGCTAAGAGGCTTTTTTATTTATCTTGAGACAGTAGAGGGGGGGACGACGACGAAACAATCGCTTACAAAAACTGTTCTTTGTAAAGTCGTCCTGCTATTACACGTATTTTTAAAATAAAAGAAAAGAAAGTTGTCGAGGAAAAGTTATTGTTTGTTTAACTGAGATTTCTGTTTCTACGATGAATACTTGTGACAATCAGTACGTTTTTGGTTGTAGTGAGAAAATTATGATTTTAAATTCTTTTTTACTTTCTAAAATATATGCAGTGGAAAAGGTTATTTGATCGGTTTGTCAGGAAATATTTATGTGTTAAATTTATAAAATCCTAAAATTTTCCTTTATAGAATATCCCAGATTGTACCAAAAACCAGGACGTTGTTTGCATGTTTTCAAAATGACGGCAGTTTAAAATTCCCTTAATGTCGAATGTATCTAAAGCGTTAACTTTACAACAAATTTTGAACGGTTAGTAATACGCATAACACCCGAAATAAATATGATTTCCGAGGACAAAGCACAAATTACTGAGGCTGGTGTCGTTTTAACGAAATATCGGAGGTCTGTGTGTTCAAAAACAAATTAATAAAGCTGTTTAGGGTCAGTGCTTTTTACAGGAGTTTCTTTCAAGTAATTTTGCTTTAACTCTATATTTTGCAACTTCTGAGTAGAGTTTTACCAATGTTAGAGTTGTTACAAATGTACATTTCCATCGTATTTGAACTTATTTGGCAAAGAATTAGTTTATTATTGTGAACGTTTTCGTATGTATGTTTATAGTTATGTTAAATTATCGATTTTTTACTTTCATTGTATGTTTTTGTCTTGTTATTGATGTATATGTGTTGGGTGTGAGGAGTTCTATACCTCTGTATTTGGTCTTATAGATCAATACAAATCCAATGGCCATTATCATGGAAAACATGGCCGCCCTTAGTCTCATGGATCCCTTAGTCTCGTCCGACTCAACAACACCATTCTTTGGTAACCAGTTCTGGCAACCCAAACCACAACTAAAGGCATGATCCGATTTTAATCAAATTTAGAATGTGGTCATACTGTGGCATTATTTCAGAACTTTTTTGTTTTATAACTAAAATCATAAGTAAGTAACACATTTTTTTTTAAATCATCTCTAACGATCTTAAGCAAATTTTGCTCAATTGTAACCTTTAAGGACCCAAATAAAAACGGACCAAACCCGAGTACAAAACAAAAGTAAAAATATATATCACTTATTCAGGACGTGTTTATGGCACACACAGTTTATTTTATTTTTTCCTTTTTTTTTTTATTTCTATATTCATTGGACTCTTCAGTTTCATCGCAACCCCTTGGAGGTCTTTTAGAATAACGGTTTCATTTGCTCACAGACGCTGGCAAGTCATGGTTATTTTTAGCTCATAAATACGTTGATAAACGGGTAATACAATAGGGGTGATTATTGTCCAGACAGGTGGCAGGATTATGCGACACTGGAGGTATTTCAGTAAGAATAACAGCTTAGGCAGTGTTGTATCGGGTAGCCAGCTAAGCTTATTTAGAGATCAGAAGTCTTGGTTTCAGATTACTAAGTATGGTAGAGTAGTGGACACAACTGTGAGGCCTAGTTACATCGCAGGTATTTCCTCCTTGTATTTGATTGTGATAATAAAAAAATGTCTAAAATGGAAAAAAAGGTGATACACAGTTTCTCTAGCTTCTTTCTTCATAAACATATTCATTATTCTGGTTTTAAAGTTATTGGATAACGAGAGAATGTTTTTATTATTGTTATGGTTTCAATCGGAAGTTTACCATGATTATTTGTGTGTGAACAAACTAATACAGGACGTTTCGAGACTATAAATCAACCTCCTTTATCAGGTGATAAACCTAGAACATGAGAAATGTGAAAAGAAATGTGTATAGTTCAGTAGTTTAGTGTCTTGTTCGAAGCTGAAACTAGTAATCTAAGGAATTTAAGGAACTAGTAATCCAACGACCAACTAATCTAAGTATCTATTAATCTAAGGACCCAGTAATATAAGGAACTCACAATATAAGGAACCAGTAATCTAATTAACTACTAATATAAGGAACTATATATCTAAAGAACTGATAATCTAAGCAACTAGTAATCCAAGGAACTAGTAATTTAATGAACTGTAATCTAAGGAACTAGTAGTCTAAGAAACAGTATTCTCAACCTGGTAATCCAAGAAATTAGTAATCTATGGAACCAGTAATCTAAGGAATTAATAAACTAAGAACTTAGTTATCTAAAGAACTAGTACTTTAAGGAACTATTAATCTATGGAAATAGTAATGAGGAACTAGTAACCTAAGAAAAAAGTTATCTAAGTAACAAGAAATATCAGGACCTAGTTATCTATGTAACCAGTAATCTTAAGAACCAATAATCTAAGGAACCAGTAATATAAGGAACCAGTAATCTAAGGAACCTGTGATTTAAAGAACTGGAAATCTAAGGAACAGCAATCAAATCTATGAGGAGATCAGTAAAAACCATAAATCACAATACAAATAAACACGTTTCTATTTCTTTTTTTGGTTAAATACCAAGTTTAACAGGGAACCTGCAATGGTAAATTAAATAAACAGGAGTATGGTAGTGGCGTGGTTTTTCTTTTTATTGTAAACTACTTTTTGTCACCTTTCTCAAATGACTAGTTATTCTTTTTTAACCGACACATTTTTTAGTCTTATGTAGTGTTTCTGCCGCATTTAGTCAGATTTGTTTTGAATAAAAGTCGAATTTCTGTAATTTGTATTTGTTTTATATTTACTTGATCTATATAAATTTTCTCAGAAATGACTGCTCAGAGGCTGAATCATAAGGAGTTCGGGTGTGGCGGATCCGAGGAGCCCTAGCTGGATCATCACATTTCTTCAGAAAGTCTTGGGTTATATCTCTCCTTCCAAACTGTTTTAATTCACCAAACATCCCACTGACCATCGTGGTAACACGACAACACCCTCCAGCTCTAAGTACTGATATCAACGATACACCGCCTCCTCCAGTGCCCAGTTTCTCTTATCCTTCAGAAAGTCTTGGGTTATATCTCTCGTTTTCATCTTTCCTTCCAAACTGGAATATTTCACCAAACATACCACTGACCATCGTGGTAACACGACAACACCCTCCAGCTTTAAGTACTGATATCAACGATACACCGCCTCCTCCAGTGCCCAGTTTCTCTTATCCTTCAGAAAGTCTTGGGTTATATCTCTCGTTTTCATCTTTCCTTCCAAACTGTATTAATTCACCAAACATACCACTGACCATCGTGGTAACACGACAACACCCTCCAGCTCTAAGTACTGATATCAACGATACACCGCCTCCTCCAGTCGCCAGTTTATTTTTTCCTTCAGAACTTTCATTAGACCTTTTTACCGGCCAATCCCTTCATGGAGTCTCTTACAGGGTTTTGTGATGAACCCTTCAGTAAGATGTGTTCTAGGGTTTCTGTCTCCTAGTTATTTAAGTTGCTGTAGATATTGCCCACTTGTCTTACTATGACTCTCTGTAATGTGATCGTGGTCCTCCGTACGTCACGGTACATTGAATAATCTGCCTGAGATGGCTGTATTTTGAAAAGGTAGCGATCTGTGTACTTTGGTCTCCAGCGGTACCCGTGTTGCTTCCAACCTTTCAGTGATTATTGTGGAAGTTGTACAGAATTCACATGGGCAGCCATTTTTATTTCACCAGCTCGTTCCTTACCAAATACTCCACAATGCGCTGGTATCCATTGTAGCTCGATACGCTTTCCGTCCTTCCTGAGTTTTTCTAATAAATTCCTCAGATCTGTGTTGTTGGACGAGTAGTCCTCTGAATCGATCTTGTATGTCGTCTATAGCAGAAGTTCAGTCCGTAAGAATGCATATCTCGTTTTCTTTATTTTAATTAGACTTTGTTTAATAACAGTTTCAGACAATTTAATTTTGCAACATGCTGTCTCCAGAGACGAGCCAATTAGTTTAGGTTTTAGGTTATGCTGCTGAATCCACTTTGTTTGCGTTTTAATGAGAAAGTTAGAAATAAGACTTAAGTGTAATTTACATATTTTAACGTGGTATACCTGAACCTGAACCTATTGCCGCGTATTGTAGCGGCTGATTTGTACACTTAAAGGTTACAATTGTTTTAATAGATAATTTAATTTTACGCATTTTATTAAACGATGCCATATTAACAAAAAGAAGTTGATGGGCCATCATGATACTTACCCCACCTCATTTTACATTGTAATACAAGCAGAATGTAATGCTCATAAGTTGGTTTCTTTCGTTTTGTAGGAAATGTTAAATTGTATTGGTAGATCGAAGCGTCCTCTTCATTTTGTTTTAAAACAGTTGTTACACAGTTTTTCTGAACTTCGAATTTGTACACACTACTTTCTTCACATCAGCTTGGTCCTTACGTGCCTCGTAGAAATGTAATTACTGTATTAATAAGACTCCAATTACATTGCTCATGTTGGTGACTCGACATTATCGGGTCTCGTAACTATTGAGAGGACAGGATTCCAGGTTACAATTTTGACAATAACTTCCCTATTTGTCATCGTAAAGAGTTGAGGTTGGTGCAGAATTGAAATCTCGATATTTATATCTAATTTAGTGTATTCAATTTTATTAAGACATGGGATTTCAACAACAAACTGTATAAAGTGACCACCATTTATATATTTTTAATTCTAATTTTCTGAATTTCGTTGGAATTTTCAATGAGCTTTATCATGGTACTAACCCAGGACGATCCTCTGTGCAATACACAGAGATCTTTTAAATGTAGGCCTATTGTCCAAAAGTTTGTTTCTTGGGCTTTGTAAGAATTGAATTGCTAGATGATTGTGTCTTATTAAGTAAGGTAACTTTGTTTAAAACAGTAACAATACAGGTTTTGTGAACCTCGTAATTGTGTATATCATTAATTATTTAGCATCAGCTTTGGCCTAGCGGGCCTCGTAGAAGTGTATATATTAAAAAGTTATCATTCGCTTCGGTTGTGACAGCGTTTCGAACCTAGTGGCTCTTAAAGCTGTACATATGTGGAGGAGTACTCAATCCTGATTAGTTTCGTAACCAAATTTTCTTTGGATAACAGGATTTGATTTTTGACAATGATTTCGCTATCATCATAGAGAGGTGGGGTTGGTACCATTACATGGAGAATTGAAATTTGCAAATTTTAATGTGTTACGAGTTGAATAACACGCGAGATATGAATAATAAACTTTTTTTAAATACCCGCCATTTTGATATTTTCAATTCATTTTTCTGAATTTCAATACGAGTACACTAAAGTCCTCTATACAGAATTTCATGTTGCTATCTTAATTTTTGTGGCCACTATCGCCCTTAAGTACTGAGAATATAAAATGTGAAGAATAGTCAAAATAAAGAGATCGGTTTTTTAGCGTTCACCAAAGTTACTGTATTGGGTAGCTAAAAGAATCGGTTTTTTATTCTTGCGTTTTTCGAATATATTTCAGTCAATTTTTGTAGTTGACAAATATATAAAATTTGAATAAATTCGAGTTGTTGATGATGTCGATCAAAGTTCATTTGTTTTTTCTAATTATTCATGGATCGTAATTTATTTATTTTTACCATTTGGAAGACCCACAGATAATTTTTTCTTGATATTACATTAAATTTGAAGGTACGCCTATTTTCAACAATATGATCTATTCCGTTACCAATTCTTATGCTTTTACCTATAGCACGTGATCCAAGAAATGTCGTCCCAATATATTTTGTTTGGGTATATAAAATATTGTTTTCCTTTCTTTTCATGTACAGGGTGTTTCTAAAAATAGTTTCAAAACTTCGTAACCTTATTCCTTACATAGAAAATAATGAAAAAGTTTACATAAACATTTCCCCTATAATGCTTAGTTTTCTATTTAGCAGCCATTTTGTGTTTTAAACAAAAATATTAATATGTTTTTAACGGTTAGTGATATGGGGTTGAAATTTTTCATGATATAAAAACACAATTTGAGAAAAATAATCTATTGATTTCCTTTATACATTTCAAAATGGCCGCCATTTAAAATGTTTAAAATCGAATCGTTTCCTCTTTTAACTAGAAGTGAAATATTTTTTCTGTACTTTAATGTATATTCGAGTTATCTACAACAAACTGAAAACATAATTTCTTCGTAGTTATTTGTCTACAATACCTAAAATTAGCCTAGAATGAAAATTGTCTGTGAGTTCTGGAATTTTGTATTTAATTCTGAATAGATTGATATTATTTTAGGTTAATTTTGCGTACAGTATTGTAGACTCAAGGTTTTATATCTGTCAAGGTTACATTTAATTTTATAAATTTTATTAAAATTTTGAAATAACCTAAATTAAAAGTCGTGTAAAATACAAGATCATTCCAAGAATCCTCTATTTTCATCGATTTCAGTTTAAACTAGCATACTATTTTACCTCCTGTTTATATATAAATATCTTTTGGCAATATTGTATCCTCAGGGACGTGGTAATACCTGTTTTTATGTAGTCTTGGGTTAGATCGCTCTCTTTTATCTTTCCTATACAGTCTCGCTTGACCAACTCTTGTTCTTTTCTCACCCTGAGGTTATTTGAGGGCTAGAAGTCTTTATTATTTTTTTGAAGCTTGCCAAAGAGTTTTGTCGCCTTTAAACAACAAGGTCTAAAATTGATAATTTAATTTTTTATACAAATTTCGTGTGTTTGTGTACTTGTCCTTGATATTAATTTAGATACCGTGCTGCTACAAGTTGCAATGAACTGAAACAGAATTCATAGGAAGCCCCTTTTAGAAATTGTGTTAAATGAGGCGATAATATCATTCTACGGAAATGGCAGTTCAAAGGCGCCCCTGCACTTGCTTTTTCAATTAAAAGTAATTTAACCTTTTGTGCTTTAACTGAATTATTTTCGTAATTGTATTTTTGTAATGGCTTTTTACTATTCTAGCATAAAAAGTGAAATAGCACGATAAGATGGAAGAGCAAGTGAAATATAATAACAGTGGTTATGGGTTAAAGTTAATTCAAACATTTATAATGGCTGCCATTTAGAAACTGTATGAAAAATGTTTTTATTATTGATATGATTTAAGCGAACGTTTGCCGTGATTTGTGTGTATAAAACATAATACACTACGTTTCGAGAGTATAAATCAACCCCCGTTATCAAGTGATTAACTTAGACTATTAATAAAGTGAATTAGTCGATCAGCACCATCTTGTTACTTACCCAGCCCAATCATACAAAGTAATGTTCAAAAGTTGGTTTCTTGGATTCTGTAGGAATCAATAAAATGCTAAATTGTATTGTTAGATAAATAAGTCAGGATGTTTGATCCTACCGGTTTGTTTATTTCAGTTGTTACCACAGGTTTTCTGAACCTTGAAATTGTGTATATAACTATTTACTTTATGTTAGTTATATTTAAGCGAACTTTTGGCATAATTTGTGTATATAAAAACTAATACACGACGTTTCGAGGGTATAATCAACCCCCGTTGTCAACCTTTATTAGGAATAAAGTGAACAAATTGATCAGCGCGATCATGTACTTACCCAGTTTGGTGTAATACAAGCAGAGGTAATGTCCAAAAGTTGGTTTCTTGGGTCTTTGTAGGAAATGTTAAATTGTATTGGTAGATCATGGGGTGTTGTCAATTAGGGTATGTTTGTTACACAGGTTTTTTGAAAAAAAATAATTTCCTATTACATAAGTTTTTATATTTCAATAAGAAAGTTTTTAAATTTTACAGAATGCTACAAGGGTCATTTTCAGCACAACCTTAAAAATTTTGTTAATTACATGGACTAATCACCATACAAGTTATAACTGACGATGTTTGTTTGTTTCAGGTAAAGAAGATTGTTTTCTAAAAGTGATTTCGTGAGTTAATATATTCATTTAAAAAATATTATTTAGAGTTTGGTAGTCTAGAAAAGCCGTAGACGGCTGCATCCATTAGTAATCGTCTAGGTAACGCGAATCCTGAAACTAGTTTTGTATTGTAATAAGATGTTCTATAGAAACCCAAATCTGTATTGCATTACTGCGAAATGTATTCTAAAACCATTCAAAATGGTTTACAGAAGCGTGGAATATTGTATAGAGGTAATTTAAGTTTTATTGTTAATCTAAAGCTTAATCGAATTGTCCTTACGCCATTTTGAAATTTGACGATCATTATTTTTACTTTATCATATACACGTACAAAAGAAGTTTTGTGGCGGATCGAAACGAACAGACAAAACTTTGCTTAGATTTTATCTGAACTATACGCTTCGAAAAACAAAAACAAAAAAATAAAATAATCATCCCTGAATCTATAAAAGGCGTCGATTATTGAAAATATAAATTTATCTGAAATTTATGTTTAAACTTTTATCTAGGATAAAAATTGATCAAAAAACGTGGGGTTTTTAATTGAATTTTGCAACCATTTTTCGCTAAATGCACGAATCTAATTTAAAATGACCAATAAATTATTTTTGTAATGTTTACAATTGTTGGCAATTTACCATAGACAGTGTGTTCATAGAGTGTTGAATATATACAATCTTTAAAACGGCTGATCATAGAAAGTTCGTTTTTTATAGATTTTTATAAGATAAAATTTACTTCCAGTTTTAAATTTTGGGATCAATCTAGAATCCGCTATCTTGAAATTAGGAATTGTTTAGGAATAGGGTCGTTTGACACTTGTTTTTACATTGTTATTTACTCTGGGTTCATTGGTGAAATCCCTTTTTTGTATCTCATCCCTTGGAAAGTTATTGATTAATACAACCACAGAACAAGTACAATCTTAATTTACTTAAATTAGCCGAGTACTTACTTTTAAACATGTACATGCTGTAGTTTGAACTTGATTTTTTGAAAATTATCAAATTGTTGTTCTAGAGGAGATATTTGGCAGAGTCCTAAACGGTTATAAAAATCACCAACTTTAGAAATTGTCTGATCAGTAATAGAATTAATTTCTGTTGTATTCTATTTTGTAGTTCATATAGGTTTTGTGATTGGTACTAGGATATCCTACCTCTTTTTTTTTGTTTTTTTTTTTATAGAAAACAATTGTTTTAATGTGTTAAAATTTAAGTGATACCAATCAAAACTGACTGTTATGAGTAGGGTTAATTTTGATATGTAATATTCTCAGATTTAATTTAGTTTAAAATCCATTTAATTTGATTTAATCTTTTAGAGAATAGAAAATTGTATAAGATACGTCATTTAATTTATTTTTAAAACAATAGGGCTAATAGGACAATACAATTAACATAGTACTTCATTGAGACATTGTCAGATATAAAACACAATGTATTCTTTTTAACAAATTCAATGAAATAAAATTTTAAAACATTAATTTAATATTTAGAATAAGACAAATTTAAAAATGAAAAGGGTCTAGGAATGTTGAAAAGCAGTCACATCACAGATAGGTTTTAATAAATAATTTTCAACTTAAAATATTTACTAAATAGCATTCCATAAATTAACAATTTAAACAGTAAAATATAACAGAAAACACAAAGATAATGATGACTGCCTCTGCTAAGATCACCTCTACACAGATTTCTGCTGTATAAACTCATCCACCAAATATAACGATTTTTAAGAATTCATCATATTGTAATTATGAATACATCATAATTAAGAAACAAAACCAATAATCCATTCGTATACCTAAAAACTGAGTACATTTTTGGAGCGAAAATATAAAATGTTTTATTTATAAGTCCAAAGTTCTTTGCAATAAAAGACTTATAATTTTGTTAACCAGAAATTTTAAAATCGTTTTCCTTATTATAAAATATTTCCTTATGAATAAGGGAAGCATTATGGTACTATCTATGTTTACAATACAACATACACTCTTTACTTCTCTCCCTCTCTGTCACACTCATTAAACAACACGCTGCATTTCTCTATCGCACTCGCTGTACTGTAGTGCATTTGATTTCAACGGATGTTTCCGCATTTCCTTTGATGCCACCCTCAGGGACAGACAGACAGACAGACTAGACGGAACGTATCCAACAGAAGTCTGAAAATGGCGTCAAAGGAAGTGATATTAAAGTCCCTAGCGATAACAAACCGAAACTGAGGTAAAGAGAAATCGTAATTATTTATTTTTATTTTCTCGCTATGTATAAAGTAGTGGGGAGGGATCCATTTTATGTTTTTATACTTTCTCGCATATGCGTAGTACTGTATAGATAATGTTATATGATGGGTCTAAAAATCGATCTTTCATTTTTTTGTTGAAATAACTGATTCGAGGTTTTCTCAGTGTTCTACAGTCCAAATGAGTGGTTTTTTTTTATACCCGAACGCAAAATTTAGCGGTAGTTTAAATTTGTGAATATATTACAATGAGCTTCGGCTTTCACCGCTTTCGTTTCTGTAGATTCCGATATAGTTTGGGCTCCATTGGATGAGCGCTCTGGATAATAGCTGCATCATCTCCTCTCGACAGATCGATACAATCAGTTGGTTTGTTGGAGCATAGGAAGGTGGTTGGAATACCTTTTTGGTGATATTGGAGATTCCAACGACTGCGCCATCAAAATAGCTGCAGAGTGTATCAACTACTGCCGAATATGTTATAATGAAACTCTACCACAGTATGTCCGAAGCCTGGTCGCTGTAGATTCCCGAGGTACTCTAGCTGAATCTACACTTCTCTTTATCTAGCCTTGGAGATAGATCTCTTTCTTTCATCTACCCTATCTCCTTTGAGCAACTCTCGTTCTCTTCCGGCCGTGATGAGATTACAATATTGCAGGGCTTAAGGTATTCTATTTTATACTCTTTTCAAACGGACAATTGAACTAATTTAAGTTTTATTTCCTTATAAAACATTTTACATTAATACAATTAAGGAAATCATTCCCATACGGTCTTACGGCTGTACGTGAGAATGGTTCCGCCTAAACGTATAGAGGAATGTTTTTATAATCATACATTTTCCTATAGAAAGTACTACAAAAAATTATGCTTTTTTTGCCTTTAAAATTCAAATTAAACATCGTCGTGGGTCAGACCAAGGAGGCAGTCTCATTTCTGTGCGAGTGCAGGTGTTGATCAAGGTTTTCAGGTGATTTCGATGTGTAAGGCCATACTTTTGTACCAGTTATTCGCCTTTAGTGGAAAGGTTTGAGTTTTCAACCTTCCAGTGGCAGATCTGTTGGTGGTCCAGAACCCACCTCGACGGTACTCTACCAAAATTTCAGATGAATTTTATCCACAGAGGTAATTAAGAGTTCAACTTCTGCTTGGATTTCCAAGACTAGAGTTGGTGTAGATTTGGCCACACCAGTAATGATCCTCAAGGTATGGTTCTGGATTTTATGCATCCAATCAATACTGGGTTTTATTGAAAATATTGAGATTTCTCCTCTATATTACATCGTATGAAACCTTGTGGGTATCTGTATCGGTGCACTTATTTTTCCTAAAAGAGAAATTAGCTAAAGTGTACGAAGTTCTCGTAACATTTTTCCTCAAACCGATTACGTCATTACTTAGTCGAGGGAGAAAACTTGAAAAAGTGCGGTTACAAGGCGTTCGGACACTTCCTAAAGGGTAAAATGTCGCCCTAGTGTTATACTTTTACAGTTATTCCGGCCGGTTACGCATTCTGGTCAACCGTAGTAACCCCCCTTCCAACCCCATGAAAATAATCCGTGAGAAATTATAGTCCCACCCCCCGCAATACAAAGCACAATAAATTATATACTTAATCTGTCTACAGTCGATGTTTTTCAACTGTTTAGTATAACGTTTATCGATGTTTTCAGTAATACTAGTAGAGCTTCAGTTCCCACTTTATCGATTGCTCGTTAAAGGGCTCAATCGTGACGTCACTGCTCCTGTATTGTGAGAGAAGAGGGGGGATAGGAGACGATCTTGTGCAAAATTTCAGATGTACGGAAGGGCCGGGTCGTATCTGTGATTTTGTAAAAAAAGTACGCGCCAAAATATTATGTGCCAAATTTATCGGACGGTCTAAATTGTGTTTATTCTAAAGGCTTTGTTATGATTTGTATTAGGCAATCGTCTATTTAAGCAATGTGTTTTGATTTTTGTAAATAGTATCTAGTAATTTATTTGTGCCAATATTTAGCAGGGTTTGATGGATATACGAAACGGTGATTTGATTATGTGAATTTTTGGTAAAGTGATTTTTTTAGTTTTAATTTGTGAAAATAGTAAAAGGTGCATGCATTGATACAGTTATGGTTGATGGTTTTTATTAGAATACAAGTTATCATTTATACTTGATCAATGAAAACATTCAAAATTATTTTTCGTAATTTAAAAAAAATATATAATTTGATTTTATTTCCTATTGATTTATTGTAATAACTTATTATTTGAACACGTTTCTCGTGTTTATAAAATTCTATATAAAAATCTAAATTAATTTTTGTTTTCGTATAACATTTTCTATCAAGGAAGATTTTTTAAGCAACGATTTCTAATAATTACGTTAATTACCTGATGACTTTACTAAAATATTCTCTTTTTTTTACCAAATAGAACAATTTTACATTTAATTTTAGACATTTAAATATATTATTAACCTATAACCTAAAGCCACACCTATCCAAAATTACAGTCATACTTTTATTAAGTAAATAATTCTTGTTATTTTAAAATTTAAACCAAACCTTCTTATAGTCTACTAGTTGTTTTATATTTTCCAGTATTTAAGAGATTTTAACCCAGTATAGAACATTATACTCATAATTTAATAAAGTAAGCTGATTTCATACAATTTATTCCTTGTAGATTTACTACAAACGTTTATTATAGATGAAAATAATTTAACTTCATTTTGAATCGATATATTTTAAAATAATAAATAATTTATAAGCAAGTTTTAAAATCAGTCAGTTTAATCGTGAATACACTCAATTTTAATTTGTATTATTTAAAAAAATAATTTTTATATATTTGTATAGACTACACAATTTAAACTAATAAAATTTCCCTGCACTTAATGTACCTGCAACCCGCTAGGGGCGGACACCGCCCTCAATGTTCACAGTCCATATTATGAGTAGATTTTATTAATTAAAAAACCCTGTTATTTTACAAATTAATGGTTTAATTGAAAGATGACATTTAGGTTTTTTTTAAGTGAAATGTTACAAAATGTTATTGTAAAAACAAAAATAGTTTTATTACTTCACTGAGAAAATTAATTTCAAATTTCATGATTTATTATAGAAAATAATTGTTTGTATTAGCAGAGTAATATATATATATATATATAAACGGCGTATTTCTTGTGTGTTTTCTTACAGGGTATAGTGTTATTTAAATTATAAAATATAGTTTTAATTGTTAAATAATAATAAAACTAAAATAATAATAATAATAATTACTAAGTACGTAAACAATCAATTTTTGTGATAAATTGTAACAAAACAAATTAATACTTTATTTAAGAAATTATCACGACTTTTCTTATGATGCCCTTTTGAAACGAATTTTCTACATATACATAAATTCCTGTATATAGTTATTTGTGTATATTTTATAGAATTAATGAAATGTCATGTAGGAAAATAAACCTAGTTAATTTTTTTAAACACATTTCTGACCTTAATGAAAGTAGTGTTGCTTGTAATTAAAAAACGGCCTTAATATTCTATTTCAACGTCGTAAAAAACACAACCGATTTCATTAAAATTGGTTAATAAATAATAACAAAAAGAAATGTACAAATTTCAATTTGAGTTTTGATTGGTAATGCACAAATCTATGTTTAAATTGAACTCAATTTCTTAAAAATTATAAGTTTAATCAAAATGGAATAGTAAAAAGCGGACAAAATTTTGAATTTATTTTTGCAGATTCGGCATTACGTTCGTATAACAGATGTCAAATTTTAATCGGCCTCCACAATATACATTAATATTGTGAGTTTTTATTAAAATAGGTGTCGTAAAAAGACCCTGATTTTTTCATCCCATCTTTAAGGGATCCTGACTGAAAAAGGTTTGCCTGACCACTAAAATATTCAAGAAAATCTCTTTTTTTGGTGATGATTCTATTAGAATTCTTCTCATATTCTCGGAAATAGGTGTGATACTGGCAGACTTCTTGTTCCAGCATCCCCATTATTTGTAGGTGATAACTCACTTTGAAGTGAACAGTTAACAGAACTTGCAAAGTTGCTTGCTATAAGTCCTGACTGCTAAGTGAGAATACTTATTTGACAACTGGATACCTCTTCACTGGTTTAAACTCCGTAATCTGCTCCCCTTCTGTATTTATTATTCTACAATATGATCTTTCAACCTCCAAAAATAAGATTCTGGACCATAATGATCGGGATATCCCTCTAAACCTGCACCTGACATCCATTTCAAGATGACTTTATAGTATCTTGATCAATCAGTCACAAACTTAGTCTGGATTCAAAGTTGAATGACTCACAAAGGCGTAGTTTGGATGTCTGAAAATCTATAGATTTGTAGTGTCCCACCCCCAATCTCACTCTAACAGACGGACAGATCTAATTCGAAATATTGTCTATATATTTCTAAGGGCTGAAAAAAACTGAGAATTGAAATAGAAATTTTCACTCTTATTAAAATACTTGCCTTTTGTAAATTGAAATAAAACGAAATGATACTTGCATTATGAAAATGAATAAACCTTATATATATAATTAGTAACAATAAAATTCCTAAACAGTTTTATGTAAAAAAACTCACTTTTAAAGAAATTTTGAAGTTAGTCATTGAAAATACTCTAATTTTGTTTTAAACGGTGCGGAAAAAGGGATATAAAATGTTTTTTTTTTTAAAGAAATCTAACAATATCAAAAGGCATTTAAAAAAAATTGATTAAATTACAATTTATGTCGGTCGTTTTACTGTACGATGAAAATTGACAGGGAACGTATAATTTTAGTCTTTTTTCATCCCTTTATCGTAGGTCGATAGATAAGTATGTAGAAAATGTTTTTTTATAAAGTTGATAGCTTTTTAAATTTCATATATTTTGTTTTTTTGTTTTTTGTTACTACGATGAAAAATGGCCAAGCAATAACTAAATTATGCAAAAGTACATTCTTGTCAATTAAATATTGCCAATTTATTCACTTATATTAAGTGCATAGATTTTTACTTAGGAAAACCATGCAAAAGACGGTTTTTAAAATAAAATAGTTTTTAACTGAATTGATTATATATATATATATATATATTTAAAATCACTATGGAACTCTTAATTCCACATGAATTTCCATTAAAATGTTGTTTATTTTCTATATTTTTCTTTCTTTAGAACTTTTGAAATATCCATTTCTTACATTCAAATCTTTGTTAAATTAGTAAGCCATTTTTTGTTGTTTATTATGAACAACATGTTTTGTAATAATTAAATATAAATTGTAACTTTTTCCGTAATTTCAATATTGTAATTGTATTTTCCAGCAAGTTTTAAACTAAAGTTTTACATTTTGAAAGTTACCAAGCGTTTTGTTAAATTTTTTTATTTAAGCAGCTTAAAGAGTTCTTTAAAACAAAATCTAAGTTTCATAGTATAACCATATAACCTAGACATTTAACTTTCTCACTTATTATACATAGTATAAAGAAAGTTACGTGACGAATCAAAATATCTGTCAAAATTTTCGTTGATGTATCCGTTTTGCGAGCGCAATAATGTTTCGAGTCTGTGCAGTAGTCTACAGCCCAAACGAAGTACACCGATTGGAATTTAGTATTAGGGCATATATTTGCCATATTTAGGGACTTTTTTTTTTTACACGATGCATTGAAAAACACAAAATTACGATTTTATCAAAATTGGATTCAAACAAAACGTATTAGTTGCCGTCTCCACAAAATTTTTAAAATAAAATTCTCTAATTTTAATCTTACTTTTTTGAAAGGTAAAATGTTTTAAGATTTAAAAAGTTCTATCGACATATTTCAATCAAGTTGATATATTTAAACAAAACAAACTTTTTTTCACACACCTTTAAACCAAAGTCGCAGTTAGTGACTCGTCGTTTTTTTTTTTGTAAAGTAAACATATTTACACGCGGAGGAATTTCGCTGATATTAACGATTTATAGCTAATTTGACTGTACTACTTGTTGACCCACAGATTAGCGTGCAATGGGCCACAGATTATTATGTAAACACGGACAAATCTGTTGCACTATATGTAAATGAGTTAATTGTGTCTGAACATGCGATGTATCACGAGACTCATGTTTGTTGAATGTGTAGTGGTGATAATTATCTTGTAGATGTTTAGTAAGATTTCGATCTGTTGCGATCACCTGAGACAATGAAATGTTCACCGATCCTCTCCGCCGAAGTAATTGACAGTAATGCATTTATTGTACTAATTCCCTAATTTATAATTATTTTCAACAAGAATTTTATATGTTGTTAATAGAGGGCTTACGTAGTGTCACTGTTCCTTCATTCTCAATACCATTATTGTAACTATTTTGTTTAACGTCTTATGTTGTGCTGCAAGGGTGTCAAAGGGGTTATCGCTCTCTTAAATGGAAATAGATGGTTTGATGTATACAATTCTTAAGCTTTATGTCTGTCTTTTTGTCTCAATCTTGTCGTGACCAATCGAAAATCAGATGCTTAATTTTCTCTCTTTTAGAGGCAACCCTATGCATGATTTCTGAGGTAGCAGCAGTACTTCATACACCACCTTTCTTAATATTGTTTCAGGAGAAGGTCAGTTCCAATTTGCTTAGAGAAGAAGCGAAGTGAAAGTTTCTTCATCCTTACTTCTACACTTCTTGGCGTGTTCTTTCAAATCCCAAGTGTTGATAACTTGAATAACTAGTCTTATTACAGTATTGCTTAAATAGATGGGTTTCGCTGTTCACTCCTGGTTTTACCGACTGTGAGATACTGGGTCTTTTATAACAGGTCCCTGGTTAATATTTTGATTTGTTTATGTTTTGTTTGTGCAATTCCAGATTACATTTTATGAATAACAGTCATGGTAGTAAAGGCTAAATAGAACCATGCATAACCTCTTTTAAGGACCTCTACATACAGGATGATTCAGAACTGCACTACAATCTCTCGTGAAATGATTCTATAGCTAAACATAAAAGGAAAAGTTCATAGAAACATAGGTCTGAAAAAGTTTCGTTTGCGAGTTACGGCTAGCGGAAGATTTCACCCGGATTAATGATACACCGGTAATAAGCGGCCATTTTGAATTCCACGGGGTATAAATTATGACGCAAATTTGTTTGTCTTGTACGTTTTGTGACTCGATAAAAAGTAAAAAAAAAGCCCTAGTAGTTTAAAAAAAAAAATTGTAAAATCCCAAAAAATGTAGTTGAAAAATATTTTTAGAAAAAATTAATTCTGTACTAATTGATGGAATAAATCCAATAAAAAACAAATATAATGCAAATAGGAACTTTTTTAAATAGCATTTTTTGATTCTTAAGGTTTAAAATTAAAAAAAAAAGATTTGGAGATAAAAATTATCGGAATCAACAAATTTCATATTCATTCAAAACAGAAATTCGCGTCCTTCATTTTCTTTGGTCTTTAGAGGCTACATTAAGTTGCTTTTAGTATGGCACCTATCCCTAAAGTTGTTGATATATAAAAAGATTATATAGGCTATTTAAAAACACAATTTTAAAAAGTCTTGAATAAAACCTGACAATATTAAAAATAAAATAACTTTATAGGAAATAACAGTAACAATTTATTTCTTTAACCAAAATATGTACATAGTTATACCATTTTCATTTAGTTCCCTACCAATCTCAAAACCTTGGCTCATAAGGTACTCCCACAACCAAAAATCACAAGCAGTTAGATCCCGAGACCAGTCATGCTTTACGACATCATCAAAACGTGAAATGAGATGCCCCTGGAACAGTCATTGACATATTTGCCATGTGCGTAGTCGCTTCATCTTCCAGGTACCACAACGAGTCCATTTCTATTTCAAACTGTTACAATCGTGGAACCTAAAAAGGTTCTGGGTCATTTCCATTTATCGCTTTTTATTGACAGTAAATGTTGCACAATTTTGATTTTCAAAAAATAAGACCCAATAAACTTCACAACGTGCAAAACCACAGCATAGAGTCACTTTGATGGATTTCCCTGGGATTCTCTCTTGATCAGTAATAACGATTTATTACCAGAAAACTCAAAATGAGCTTCAGAAAAAATTATTAAACATTGCAATATGTTTTTGTCATCAGTGAGCTGCAATAATCTTTGATACAAAATAAGATCTTATTAAAGATTTGGAGGATTTGATTTTTTGTGCAACCGTTAATTTGTTGGGATGAAAATCAAATCAAGATGTAAAATTCTTTGTAAACTTGTCTTTGAAACTCGTAAGGCGGCAGATTGTTTCTTGGTTGATCGGTTTAGGCTTTGCAGTACTGATATGCGGACATTGTCTGAAGAAAGTACATATGTATCTCTTCCAGATGGTTTCACTTTTAATGCAGCTCCATTATTTCTGAAATTGTTAGAAATTCAATAAATTGATAAATCTGTTATAAAATTATAATAAAAAGCTTGACGTTTTGAAAATTTAATCAAGGCCTAATTTTACACACAAACTGAGTCTTAAGAACTATCAAGATTAAATCAAAACTTTGAAGAGACTAAATAAAGATCGGATTTAGAACGTCGGAAGAAAAATAGAATTCAATTGAAAAGTAAACAAAAACTCAAACGATAGGAAGCTTTATAGAAAATACGGGAATAATCTAAATTGGAGTCGGAGATAATGGGAGGGAGGTGGTGTCGATAAGAGGGATGGAAGAGGTTAAACCTGGCCGAATTAAGGGTGGGAGTGTCCTGGCTCCCTTAATCCTAGACTATGCTGCCAAAGTGAAAAGCTTCAAGCTATTGTTCAGACCACAATTTGTGAGTTGTTTGTGTTAATGTTGATATTAAATTGTGCTGTTCGTGTATACGTGATTACGTGATGTAAAAATGTTGTGTTAACTTTCTCAGATATGCCTCGACAAATCCAAATATTAATTAAAATAATATATATCGCCATTCCCCCCCCCACACAATAAAAATCTCTATTATAATACGAGAAAGAAATATTTAATACATACTTTTTCTGCGTATTTTCTTATCAACGTTTTGTAAGTTGTACTTTTTAATTAAGAGGTAAAATAGGTTTTTATTTTATTAGAGCCAAAGTTTTCTTTTGCGCCATAAATACGTCCTATGCGTAAATCGAGTTTCTATTTACGGGGGGGGGGGGGTCAAGGTACGTTTTTTCCTTTGCCAATAACGTAATTTCATTTACTTCGAATTATCATTCTAGATCAAAATTGGAATTTATTTATTTTTAAATTGATTAAGAATTTTTTCCCAATTGCATTGACGACTTTATTATAATTTTAAATTTTAATCAAGTTAAAATTATTGGTAAACGACAACTATATATCCAAAAATTTGATCTAAACCAATATTAAAAATTTATATATATATATATATATATATATATATATATATATATATATATATATAAATCTACAATCAGTCGCACACTATAATTAGATCTGTTCAGATAAGAATGTTTTTGTGGAGCTAGAGGGCCACTTCTCTATCCACCCTACCCGAATTGAAGAGCGTATCTTCTGGCAGCACAGGCACTCCCTTCAGTCTTCAGACAGCACATGACGTCAGCAACAAGTTGGCAAGAGGGTTAGTGTGCCCTGATAGGCGCTGAGTTTTCCCCATAGTCGTAAATCTCAGTTGTTACCAGAGTGCATCCACAATGATTAAACCAATATAAATATAATAAAAAAAATTAATATTGGTGTTATGAGACACCTGTGGCCAAATTTTCGTTGCAGAAAAATTGAAAATGTCACAGATATCTCCAAAATATACCCCCTAAGCAAATTCGATAAAACAAATTTCAAATTGTTCCTGGGCCGTAATATTTACGATTTTGATCATGGGTTTGCAACGTTAGTCTTCATATGTCATTAAAATTTGAACGAAATCGGTAAGTCGATTTTGAGAAATAACAGACCTATCCTCCATTTATTAAATTTTAACGATAACTCACGAAGGTGGATTATTGAAGAGATGGCGACCAATTTGTTAGTTTCTTTAGAGGGTGCACGTGAGCAAAATTTGATCGTGATCATAATATTGTATTTTATCTATCCCCCCCCCACGTTTCAGTTATCGAAAAAAACTTCACGACACATGGATACAATATGACCACACACCAAATTTGATTAAATCTGTCATCGTAGGTTGTAGAGACTGCACATACTACAGATAACACAAATCAGTTAATACAGTTTTTAAAAATGGTCATTAAACCTCATTTTTATCTAATACATTGAAATTTATCAAAATATTTCGATAGTATAACAAAGTAAATTGAAATCTATCGAAATATTTCGATAGTATAACAAAGTAAATTGAAATTTATCAAAATATTTCGATAGTATAACAAAGTAAATTGAAATTTATCAAAATATTTCGATAGTATAACAAAGTAAATTGAAATTTATCAAAATATTTCGATAGTATAACAAAGTAAATTGAAATTTATCAAAATATTTCGATAGTATAACAAAGTAAATTGAAATTTATCAAAATATTTCGATAGTGTAACAAAGTAAATTAAAAATTTATCAAAATGTAACGAGTAAGTATTAATATATTAAAAAAATATTAAATTATGATAGATATGCAAATTAATGTAACAAAAATATCGAGATATATAAAAGCAACAATGGAATATTGCATTGACATCTGACTTACATAAGTGAGCAATCATTTGTGATTACCAAACTTACCTTAAGTAAAATGTAAGGTCGTAATCTGATCAGAAATGTACTCTAGCAATGCAATTGATTCAAATCTAAATCATATTTTAAACACCTTTATTTTGGATGTATTTACCTAAAGTTAATGATTTAAAAAAATTTATTTTCCACAGATTACAAACCACAAATATTTATAATAATCATACAACATAAGAACTTAAAAATAAACTTAAAACAAAACTTAAAACAAAACTTAAAACTAATCTTTATCCAATGACCTTAAAATAAACTTATGAAACAATGTTAACATGTCAAAATTTAAATTGTAAACATATAGTAAAAAAAACTCTGCGGAAAACATACCACACACAGAAGAGCAATAAAACACCCTTATACGTGTGCGGGAGCTATCTTAAATATTAATTAAATCCCATTCATAACAACATACACACAAACAGACAGACTGTGATTTTATTTACAAAATACATTTAAAGATGTTACTTACATTAAACACCTAAAATGCAAATACTGTACAGAATTCAACACCTTCTTGTTAATTTGACAATAGGCCTAACTATAAATTAACCTCTTTGCTGGGAATGTCTTCCCCCACCTCTCAACAAACATTTACACTGTCTTAAACTCACCCCCACGTTGGTAATGATTTAACTTCAATGTTTCTTGGAATATACACTATACTCTGGGTCACGAAGAATCATGTCCGTAGGGTAACAGCCAATTATTGCGCGGTTGTCAATTCGAACAGCTCCCTGTACAAGACTAACCCCCGAGCGAAGGCTACCTACGTCTTGTAATGCTAACAGAGTTGGGTAAATAAGTAGTTTTATTATGTTTACGTAAACATGTTGTCATTAACATTATCTCATCGGTATTGACAAATTTAATTTTTAAACATTTATAAAACTAACGATAATAATTATTTCCCAGTAATAATAGTAATAACGCAGTAAGAAAATATATATTAGTTTTTAGTTGAAGTTTTTTGCATTTTAAGGGGAATGATTTCTAGTACATTTATTTACTTAGTCGGGAATATATTGTTTTCGTTGAGAAATTTCTGATTAATTTACAAGTAAGGAAAGCAGCTATGGATGGATTTTTTAAATATTTTTTAAAAATTGGCCCTGTAATTATCCTCTTTTCAAGTGTAATACAATATCTATGAATTTTCCGAGATTCGGTGACGATCCCACACTAGTGATGAGTAGTGTTCGTGTGAGCTTACAGACCTGTCCGACCTGATAATGATATACTCAATGGTGTATCCTTTAGCTAGGCACAGAAGTATTGCCATGACTTCTGCTTGGAATACAGTTGCGTATTGTCCCAAAGCTATACTTATATTTTTCTTGGTTGTTTTACCATATATTCCCGCACCTACACCGAAGTTAGTACGAGATCCCTCAGTATAGTATTCTATACCTTTTCTTAGTTAAACAACACCAAAAGCATTTATAAAACACTGAACTAGAGTAACGACAATCTAAAAAACAAAACAACAAATAATGGCATACAAATAATACAAAAATTGGTTTATTATTAAATTACAAAGAAAATAAGATTTGATTGAACTTGATGGGTCTATTAAGTGAGCTGTTATAATTTCAAAGTTTGAACACGACCATTTTCAAACAATTACTTATAAGACATTTTGATGGATTTTAATGAAACTGATGAAAATATGCTACTGTGAAAATGATTACATTTGTCAATTTCGAGTTAAAATATATAAAAAAAGAATATTAGAAAGAAAGTTTGTCTCTTTTAGAAATAAATCTAAAGATTGTAAAATTGAATTTTCAATTAAATTTCTTGGCTTGTTTCTAGAAAATACAATTCTTTTTTTAAATGTGTTTCTTTAGGTTATGATTACACTATTTTCACTCGAAATTTAGATTTAGTATGTTTCTAAATGTTTTTCAAAATTTTCATTACTGTATTTCATTAATTCATAATTATTATTTCTTATACAGTTTTTAATTCATTAAGAAATTTCTGCGTCAGTCGCGTATTTCTTTACTATATAGGGGATTTTAATTATTGAGGTGTCAAATTAAACAGTTTTTACCTGCAGAAAAATTATTCTTCTTTCTTGGGAACTTTATTTTGTAATAAATTTATCATTTAAATATATGCCTGTTAAGGGTAAACAAGTTTCACAACAAAAATAATTTGAAACAGCTGTTATAAATTGTGAAATAAGTTTTGTTTGAACAGCTGTTTTAAATTATTTTTAGGAGCACTTTATTTGTGGGGATTCACGTAGTGTTGTGATTGAATGCTTAAATTTCTCAAAATTAAACAGTTTATATGCCTTATTGAATGTGTGGCAATCGAGTCTGAATGTTTTATCTCGCAAAAGTTAACGACTTAACTGTATATACTGTATAGCGCTTACTTTATTTTCGCATAAGTTAATGGTTTATATGGCTTATTGTTAATGAGTGATTACGGTTGATATTAGGAAGACCGCGTGGTAACCGTCTAACACGTACTATCGTCAAAAAATCCCAATGATAGACTCAAATTTAGTTATTCAAAACTGTTGAAATTCTTAACTGGAAACGTCAAGCATTGTATAAATTTATAATTATAGCCAATTCTTTAACATGGGCGTGTACAAACTTTGAGCTTATGTTACAACTAACTGAATATACTAATAAATTCAAACTCATCGTATTTTCTTAGTAATTAAAAAAAAAAAAAAATTCCATGTGAGCTAATAGAAATATTTTTATAAAACTAAAAAAAAAGAACCATTTTGCAACTTAAATTTTTAATACAAAATTAAGTTCGTCTCCAAATAAGGATAAATTTGTTGTGTAATTTTATTTGTCCTTCTGAATCCATATTAAAATAAAATAGCCCCTTCCGTCCTTGATATTTTACTAGATTATAACCAAAATTCGAACCAGGATCTTGTTTGTCTTGAACATTTTCCAACGTGATACCCCCCCCCCATTATTAATACTCCAGCTTACAAACCTGAATAATTTAAATGTTACAATCCTCCATCTCTGTCTACCTGTGAAACTGCTTCACCGACTTTACCCAGTCCAGCTATGTACGTGTACATTTTTAATATCATCAGAGGAATAGGGTTCTCCAACTCTCTCTCTCTACGATTCAGATAATAAAATCTACCTCTAGCGCGATCTGATGAAGGATAATGATACTAACCACTCTCCTACAATGTTGCCAGCTTGTGCACCCGTATTGGTTTACCTGTTTAATTAATTGATGCTGTTATCCTTACTAGTTATCTATTTGTTTTGTAGATTGTATAATTGTTTAGAGGAATAAATCAAATGGGATTTTTAATAGACGAGTGCCAAACTAGGAGTTTCTCATTTAGTGTTTATAAAACTTAAAACAATATAAAAAAATATTGTGCTTGACTTGTAAAATGATATACTTGATAGAATAAAACTTAAACACAAATAGTACGTTTATTTAATGAAACGTGTTTCAACGACAAATTCGCCATCTTCAGTCATGTACGAGTTACAATAATTAAACTATAAATACACTATTTGCGTTTAAGTTTAATTCTACAAATTTTAAACGATAAAAAAAGACAGGTTCCCATTAATTATTTTGGTGGAATTTCCCTAAATTATGACTTTTTATACAGTTGTGTTGCTATTTTCAAATGGCGCTTATCAAAATAAACAATAAAGCATTATTAGAATTTTCAACGATAAAAATGTATTTATAACATCAAAAGTATTAATAATAATAAATATTATTTGAAAAAAATCTGGTGGAAAAGGAAGGAGAAATGAAACGTAGCTCATAAACGGCTCAGACGAATAATAACAGTTGAAAACATTTATTTTACAGTAGCAAAAATATTTTAATCGGGAAAAAACGAAAATAAACCGCGATCTTTTAAAGACTCGATTAATCAAATTAACGCTGCGGAAGCGTTTATGATACAAATGAAACAAATTTAAGCCCTATTTAAAAAAAATTTCAAGCTCCCTTGATACTTTTTTCACTTTTTGAAAAAGTTTTCGTTCTTTTCTATTTGACCTGAAGGAAGGGTGAGGAAGAGAGTTTGTGCAGTATTTTTTCTTTTTTTATTTACGTAAGTAATTATAATGTCATGTATTGGACCTCCTTGTCACTGTTATCTGAAAAATCCAATTAAATCTGGCAGAGTAGCAACTGAAGGATTGGGGGGGGGGGGGGAGCTTATTCCGATAATTGAGCTGGACCAAAGTAAAGCTTTTAAGCCGATGTTAGTCTGTTAAATTATTGGGAGAGTATTTCAATAACAGTTTCGTATCTTTTGTGCGTTTGACGTCCGTTGAAAGATAAAATGGCCGTGTTTTTTTTTGATCAATTGAAACATTAAATTTATTTTTATACTTCCCGTATAAACGTAGTATAGGGTTACGTTAGGTTAGATGAGGCGAAGTTATGTAAGGTTAGGTTATGTAAGGTTAGGTTAGGTGAGGTTAGGTTATGTAAGGTTAGGTTAGGTTAGGTTATGTAAGGTTAGGTTAGGTGAGGTTAGGTTATGTAAGGTTAGGTTAGGTGAGGTTAGGTTATGTAAGGTTAGGTTAGGTTAGGTTAGGTTATGTAAGGTTAGGTTAGGTTAGGTTAGGTTATGTAAGGTTAGGTTAGGTGAGGTTAGGTTAGGTTAGGTTAGGTTAGGTGAGGTTAAGTTGGGTTGATATATACGTAGTATAGAGTTCGGGATAATAATAACTGTCTCAAGTGATTTGCTGATTTGTCCGTTTTAAGGTAGCCTGAGTTATAAAAAAATAATTTTCGGTTTGATATCTCTGTCTGTAGTCTGCGTGTATGTCTCTTTGTCGTATGTGCGTTGCTCTACAGCCCAAACGTGGATAGATTTTAATTTGGTTATGTGGACATGTTTTGCCACAATCGAGTGGTTTTTTATTTTATAAATAACTATAAATTTGGACTTTTAATTCATAGCATGACTCTAGTATCATTAGCGCCAGCAACGTTTAATCTGATCCCGGACTGCAAGTTTCTTCGTAAAAAAAATAAAAGTAGAAACAATAGTCTGATCGTTTACGCTTCCAACCAAGAGAGCGATTATTGTTCACAGAACAGTCGTATCTAGGTACCATGAAACTAAGGCATGTTTGCCGCGGTGAGGAACTTCTGATCAAGGGTTCGAGCCTTGGTTAACCGTCTTTCTGTCACTTTTATATACTAGTTTCCCGTCAATATTGGTTATAAATTCTATTAGGTTTAATTTGTTGTGTTAAAACAATGTGATATTAATTAAGATGTTCATTGATTTAGAAACCGTATAGGCGACGAAACAAGAATTTAAAAACTTAAAGACTTTATCAGTGAAACAATGTTGATTCGGTGGAAAAACAAAGATAAATCGTCTTCAGCAAGCACAAACTCAACATCAACACCTACATCGAAGTCTTCCAGTTCAACAAAGAAGAAAAGAAAGTTCGGCAGAGAAGGTAAGTAGGAATGACAAAACATTGTTTTTAAATAGGTGGAAAGTGTATCAGAGCATGTTACGAGTGACTTTAACACTCGGGTAGAACAGAAGTTGTTAAATTAATTTAAACACAAGTTCGTGTTCACAATTTGGCGCAAGGAGATATGTTTCGGTTGGATTATTTGTCTCGTTTTTATGTTTATTTATGCATTCCAAAGTGTGGAAGTTTTGAAATGGAGATATTCTCGAGAGATTAAAAGTTTGTAAAGTCGACTTCCTTTTACAGTTTGGGTTTGTTTTGTAATTTCTGAGATTTTTGTTGTCTTTGTATCATTTTCAAATGATTCCCTAGAGGTAACTAGTGAGTTGTATTTACTTTAAAAGTAAAGCACGATTAATTAAAACTTGTAAAAGTTTTAAAATATTCTGATTTTTTAAAATGTGTTTATGTCGTTTTACCTTAAAAGAGAACTTGAAAAGTTTTATTTCCAAATTATAACTGTTAAAATGTTTTCCTTGGCTGCTTTTGAAAATTCATGAATACAAAAATGAATTATATAAAATAATAAAATAAAATACAAAAGTAGGAACGTATTAAGGTGCGATTACGTATGCTTGTGAAAAAAACAGGCTATGATTTTTGATATTTCTCAATGTTATCGCTACCCTCATTTTACGGGAGAAAACTAAGTATATAATAAGCTCAAACGAAAATCTCCGTTACATCACCTTCTTACGAAAGTTTTCAATTTTTAAAATGTAGTATTAATTTTTTATGAATTCTGTCATTTTGTTAATTTCTCTTAAGTTCCTTTTGTTTTATAAAGAGTTTTGTCTAAGAGTAAAACGGGGACAAAAGCGTCTCCCTTTGCCAAAGTTTTTTTTCTTTTCGTGGTTATTTTGTCCTTTTCTTGCAATGAAAAGTAGGTATTAAGCATCGCAAGTATTTGGGAGGTCTTTTCTGGGGTTAATTAAATACAAAAATCGTGCTTGGTAAATATGCTATTGAAAGTGAAAAAATGAAAATAGTATAACAGTCGTTTCAGTGTTGGAGCTGTAGTCACGAAACATCCGGACGTACTCAGTTTTTGTGTTGATATTTTAATAAATGGGTCGAAAAAAAGTATCTCAAAATGTTAAATGTCACCAAAAAAACTTTGAATTCCTGAAACACAAAATGCAAATGAAAAATAATAATAGGGTGAAGCTATGCAAATCCTGGGCCTAAAGCGATGAAAAGATTAAACAGTATGTAAAGACAAACATATATTGATATTCTAAGCGCTTTACTTGCCTTGCAGGTTATTTGTTGTCAGAATGTACATTTTATCCTCTTATATAAGAGGTCTTTTACATGTTCAGATCCCTTCCATTCTATCCAATATTCCTTTCTATCGTAGCTTTAGGTTCAAATGTTTTTAACCTCGAACGTTATTTGTTCATTTTCCATAATTTAATGTAAAACATGTTTTTAAAACCGCTTTACAGATAAAGTGAAATTTTCGATTCATCGATAAGAAGCATTTTTAAGATGAAAGCTGTCATCAACGTTTGAGTCATTGATTTTGTAAAAAAAAAGTATCTACGCAAATAATGCAATCTAGATTGAGAAGCATTTGTCTGTTTATTCAACTATGTTTCAGTTATCTCAGAAAGTATTTCAATAATCTTTGTTCAAGTATTTCTCAACTTGAGCACAATTTCATTCAAATTCGGTAACATGGCTATCCATGAGGGAGCAGTATGGAGTATAAACTTGTTGTTATCTCTTGAACTTCGGTTCTTTCAGTTAAAACTTGATTACGGTTTTGTCATTGGTTGTCCAATCCCTGAGAAAATTTTTTATTGTATGCAGACATAATTGGGATGTATTAAAAGTTCAGCTGTTTATTTCATTGCTATTTATTTGTTGCCATAGCAACGGGTTTTATCATTGTTGACTAATTTCAAAGACAGGAATCTAGTAAGTGGTAAACTTGTAGGTTACAATTAATTTTTTTTTTTATTCCATCATGACTAACTTTACAAACACACATTGCATTGATTCAGTATTATTATGAATGTGAACGGAATTTATCAGCCGAGTTGTTTCTTACTCGCAACGAGTTGAGGGTATGGACCGACCGTATAAAAAGAGTGTTAGAAACCCTCCAAAAAAAATTTTAATGATTTGATTTTAATATGTTGTAGACAATTACCAAGAAATTAAATTTTTAGTCTTTTGTCGATAACTCGGTTATTTTTTAAGCTACAGAAAAAAATAATTAAAAACGTTATATTCGATATTAAAAAACGAAAATATTTTGTACATATTTTGGTGAAGTTAATGGTTTTCTAGATATGTGACTTTTGAAATTATAAAACGTTCGCCATTTTGAAAATATTTCTTTCTTTGGGATATACATGTAAACTGTTACATTATAAATGCGTGTACAAAATCAGAAATCAGTATCTTATCTATTTTCAAAGTTATAACGTTTTTTGGTTAAAAACAAATGGCGAATACTCGGAAAACAAAGTGTTTCCAGACATAAGTTTTAGGAACTTTTTTTTTGTTTTCACTTGGAGAATGTTCTCTGAGAGTGCCGGGAGAACTACGTGAAACACCCTGTATACAAAACACGTAGATCACACAAACAAAGAGAGAGAAAGAGAGATACAGAGACGCCCTCTCCCTCGCTCCATAATATATACAGACTGATTGAAACAGGCGTGACTACTGTTTTATTCGAAAAGTAAAAAACTTACAAAACAATATTTATAAGGTAACCCCAGCATTTTTGACTTACTAAAGGTATTACCAAATTGTTCATATCACCCGCTATTTTTCCAATATGGCGGTTAGATCTAAATTATCTTATGGGAATCCCTAAAGAAAACAAAATTCATAGTTTGCTGGATATTCTCTATAAAACATGCTGGCTTGCATCAGTTTGTAATTATTAGTGGATGTATTCTAGTATAATATTCCTTGTGAATAAGATGCAGCCCAAACAAATGTATTAACAGTGCTTAATAATATAATTTGACCTTAATTCACAAGGTGTAATACATTTAGTAATAATAAAGACCTAGTGTAAGCTAGTGGGTTTTCTATAATTATGATTTTTGTTTTCTATCAATGCTCTGTTAATCCTCAGCCTACAGAACAAATAAAAACATTACACGTTTTACCCTAGCTCTAGTTTAAATTTCACCTGAATTTGACTTTGAAAAATAAAAAAAAATCTTCTTTGGAAATACTTCGAATTTGCCATTTGTTGACACATTTAAATGCTCCTAAACATTTAGAAATATCGAAAAATACCTCAAAATAAAAAAAAAGTCTTAAAATAATAAGTTATATCCAAAATCAATAAAAGGAAGTCGGTAAAAACACCATTTCGAAAAATGTCAATTTAATATTACAAAACTGTTTTACTATGTAAAATTTGCACAACAGCTGTTTTAGGGAATAAAGAGTGTCAATTAACTGCCTGATATTTATAAAGTGTATTTCCAACATTATTTTTAACCAGAAAAATAATTCATAATTTCTCAAAAATGTTGTCATTTTGATGAATAAAAAGTCTTAAAATAATGTGTCATCCAAAATCGTCATACAAAATAGGGGTTTCCATAAAAAAATTAGAGCTAACAGCTATATTGGAAAAATGGGGGTGATATAAATTTTTTGTAATACCTCTAGTTTTAACTCAAAAAACCCTGGTGTTACCTTTTAAAGTTTTTTAACTTTTGTACTTGAATAAAACAGCGGCCACACCTGTTTTATAATTTAAAAATCCATTCTGAAACTACACAAACACCAAACTAGCTAATAATAACTAAATAACTAAATGAGGTATTTTGTCCAGTAATAAATTTATAAAATAATGGTATAATTTTCCTGATTTCAGTTTCATAATTTACTAAAATAGATGTTTACCGAAAAGCGACGTCAATATGTCTCTAAACCGGAAAAGCAAAACAGCTATAAAGGGGTGGTAAAAAGGGATCTAAATTCAGACTCCAATTACTGGGATAAATAGGGTTGTTAATAATTTACATTATAATCTTAGCATCTTTGGTTTACTGTGTCAATGAAGGGGTGTGTCTCTCGTAAGTAATTAACGTGACGTATCGTTCAAAAAGAAAACAAAATGTGAGGCCTTTAGGTAGCCGTGGAATTTGTGGAGGAGTGTTGGAATATTTCACAAAAATAACAATGCTGGACTCAGTTAATGAGAACTGCCAAGTAGTGTTCTGTATAGACGAAGTTATTCTGTTATTACCAATTATAGAATAACAAACCATCTAATAGTTACAATATGTTACATAGATATGTAAAAAAAAGTACCCTCGAGTTATATTTTTTTATGGTTAATCAAAACAAAATGACGAAATAAAATAATGGTATGTTTTCGTAAAAAAATATTTTCTTTCCATAACCATTGCAAATTGTTCATTTGCAGATAATATGAAAATGTGTAAAACTTAATAATGAAAAATAACAGTAATGCAATATTGATGAAATAAATTTGACCTTTATTCGAATTGATCTAAATCAATAGCTATGCATTGATATCAACGACACAAAAGTGATAAGAGTGATAAGAATTTTGAAAATTTTTCGATGTATCAACAGTAATTCTTCTGCAATTAGGCTCATTAATTCATCATCTGTTGATATAGGTTGAGAATAAACTTTTTCTTTCAATAAACTCCATAGTAAAAAATCGCAAGTTTGGGAATCTTGGAGGCCAGTATATGAAGTGGCTGGCACAACCTTTCCATTAGTTGAAAAAATCTCGATCTAAAACTGCTTTGGTCACAATACCACAATGAGGAGAAATTCCATCCTGTTGGGAAAAAGTCCTTCATCTCCGGTTGAGTAAGGTGAGGAACTATGTGATTAGTTAATATTGATGCGTATCTGTCTCCAGACATTGTTTGAGGGGATAACTTCCTTGGTAACGTCAGCCCAAACCCTTTAGTCAGTTATACCCTTTGATTTCAAGCTCTCTTCGTATAAGTAATGTGGATTTTGTGTGTTATATATCTGTTTACACATCCTGTTCTGTAAAATGTAGTTTTATCTGAGAATACAATTTCTTCATACCAGTCGACATCTTCGTCAATTACCTTCGAACAAAATTCCACTCGTCTGTCCGGGCCATCTTCCAGCACTCCGTGAAATAAATGCGTTTTATAAAAATTTATTAATTTTTTTGCATACATTTTCTTTGATATCCCAGTAGCGGATGACCGTTTTCTAAGCGAATTATGTCTGTTTGGAGATTTCAGTAAAATAGCACATGTAAGCTCTTCATTTTATGTGTTAGAAAATCTTTGAAACTGGTCCAGTTTCTAGTAGCATAGGTTTCCATTTATGTACTGATTTTTTTGATGGAACACCTTATCGCTTCATATTCATTTTCTAAAACAATAGCCCAAAAACAACGGTTCACTTTTTGTTAAATTGAAATTATAGTGTGTTAAAAAACAACAGCTGATCGATATTCAACATATGGCAATGCAGATTTTAATTGCATTGCATTGTGTGAGGAAATGATTCTATCCAGAAATCAATGTTCTTTTTGTTATTCCGCCAGTATCCTTTGATTGACCATACGTAAATGAAACTCGAGGGAACTTTATTTACATATCTATGCAACATAACTGTAAAGCGTCAAGTTTGTAGAGTGTTCCACATGTCCGGCATTTAAATTAAAAAATAGCGACCTCTTCGTTAGACAGCCGGTGGTAATATATTGATTACTGTTTTCTTCTCTCTCCTAATCTATCAGTAAAGGACAGTGTGGCAAGTGCGTCGGTGCTCAGAATAAGTTTGTTATCTTTTTAACCCATTAACTTATTTTTAAATGATGACTTTCTTGAAAACTCGGTTTCTCTAGTCTAGTGTATATGCGGTAGATGGGAGAGGTAGGGTCGCTAGTCGACATTTAACTTGCAAATTTCAAGTCATTTCCCCTCCTTCACTCAAGTCAATCATGCTTCATCTCACCTTCACTTCAAAGTTCCGATACACACTCCCTTATGAAATTCACAGTATCGAATCATCCTTTAGGGAAATTCACTCGTACAAATTAAATTAAATTAATGGTTTTGAAAACAAATTTAGTAGATTTTCAATTATTTTTATTTTGTTTTCCTTGTTTAAAGACGAAAAATCTCTCCGTCATCATCGCTTTATAAAAAAGGACACGAACATATAATGAACCTTGGACTTTGAATATTCTAATAGTGCCATAGTCGGAGAATAACAAGAGTTGGTTAATAAAGATCTGATAGGAAAGATGAAAGAGAGGGATCTAACCCAAGATTACTTTAAGCCGAGGACGTGTTTATTGCATAAACGAATCAAGTTTAGGAACTCATTTCAAATAAATAAATAGATTTTTCAAAGGGGGCGCCCGTAGTTCATTTTAATTTTTTTACCAACTACTACCGACCAACTAATTTGGTGACGAACAGAACTGATTGGTTTCGGGGATGGGTGAGTGAGAAAGTTTGTGCAATGTTTTGTATCGTTTATTTGGACAGCCTCTAGTTCTAGAGAGATCAATTTAAGCCAGTCCTACTATATGGACTTTTTTTTTTTTTAAATAAAGAGAGCAATTTACCGTAACTAGAGCTTGCTCACCAATATCAGTTGATCGCATTGGAAATATTTGTCGTGACCTTTGCACCCTTCCAGTCTCCTTCTCTTTCGCAGATGAAATTTCTGGCGACGCCTGACGTCTCTCTTCCTTTGGACAGCATCTAGTTCTAGCTTGTTCCACTCACAAATATACTGACAGTCTTTGCTTATATATCTTCTAGTGTTCCAGATTATTTTTAGTGGTTGCAAGTTCAGCGGTTTCCTAACTTTTTACATTATTTCCCAACCACTGTCGATGCTCTGCTGCCTACATTGTGACTTAGAATAATATATACTTGTCTACACAACAACTTATAACAGAAAAATCACTAGAAATAGTCTATGCAGATGCTTTATGAACACTACTTGGTAGCTCTCATTAACTGACTCCAGTACTGTTATTAGTGTGAAATATTTTAACCCTCCCCACAAATTCCACAGTGACCTCACTAAATAATACAACCGTCCATTTTCTTTTTGAACAATACATGGGAATATTATTTTGGGGAGGTTCACCCCTTCATTGACACAGTAAACCTAAGATGCTAAGATTATAAATGTAAATTATTAACAACCCTATTTATCCCAGTAATTGGAGTCTGAATTTAGAACCCTTTTTTCCACCCCTACATAGCCGCGGTATGCTTTTCCGGTTTAGAGACATTTTGACGTTGCGCTTCGGTAAACATGTATTTTAGTAAATTATGAAACTGAAAACAAAGCGAACTAAATCAACATCTCACTTTATTTTTTTTAATTTATTACTTGAGAGATAATATTTTTAATTTATTCAAAATTATTGGATCTTGAATTTTTGCTTAACCTCTTTACGCCCGTTGGACTAATGAAGACGATTGAGTAGGTAACACATGGAACTCAATGGGCTCGAATCTGCGTAGGATTTGCCGATTTATAAGTCCGAAGTACGAGATATTCCGCTCTGCCTAATCTTATCCTAGTGGTTCCTGGTGTTTGCTTAGTTTCAGATAAATAATATTTTAAATTGTGTATGTTGAGTGAGAGAGGGATAAAGTCAGATAGATAGAAGTTTTAAGGGTTTAGTTAGGACCATCAAGTCCCTTTTTCCATTTAACTTGGAGAGAGAGAGTGAGAGAGAGAGAGAGAGAGAGAGAGAGAGAGAGAGAGAGAGAGAGAGAGGGGGGGGGGAGAATGCTTGGTAACTGTCAGACAATTAAATTTTTACTGGCATTTTAAACAGTATAACATCTTGTAAATCGTCGTTTAATTATTTTTCTGATATCCGTAGTCATCGTTGATAACCTTAATTAATTATACATAGAAAACGTAACGGACTGTTATAGATTTTAGGAAGACATTGTGGTTATCCTATTACTCCAACTGGACGCCATTTAGAGTATAGAGGAGTGAATCACTGAGTCTCCCTTAGGAAAACCACAACAATATCTCTAACCAACCAACCATCTTTGATAACAACTTACAATTAACAATCAGGGAACAGTTCTAAATGGAAATTATCATTAGATATAAGACACTTTTACCTATATTCTCGAAATTTATCATATCACTGCTTGAGAGATATATCGGCCCCCCGGTGTAACCAGTCGCCACGCTTCATAAATTAAAATCAACTGTATTAATTTCAGCACAATTGATGACCGGTTTGCAGCCACTCCTGTTGCAAATCCCAAGGAGAGTCGTTAGATTCTTACTAGAGATTGGGGATTAATATTTATGAAGTCTCGCCTTAGCTCATCAAACAGTGTTCTGGTTAAACCTCTTCAAATTTTAATTAATTTTTCTTTTTTCCGTTACATTTTCCGAGATTTCCCCTCTAGATTGAAATAAGTTCTCCCTTTGTTTAAAAAAGGAGAAAGAAGTAAGATCAATAATTATAGGCCTACTTTTCGTCTACCAGTGTTTAGTAAGGATAACTGTTTTGTCTTATTACAATACTTTTTGATTTATCACGATCAAAATAATATCCCTTTATAAAAGAGGTTCTATAAAACTGTTTGAAAATATACAATGTCCAATATTATTTACTTCAAGTTATGGTAGCCAAGTTACTGGATAACGTTCCTGGCTGTAAACATTTGAACCTTAAAGAAATAATTCATGGAATGTAAAGGATCGAGACATTCAAAAAGCTTTTATGTAAGAGGATAAAATCTACTTTCTGCCAACAAATAACCTGCAAGGCAAGTAAAGCGTGTAGAATACCAATGTACATGTAATGTTATATTTTTGTATTTGCATATTGTGTGAACTAAACAATTAAGGTTATGTTTAAATTAAAGTTCTGTTATTACATCGGGGAATGCGGTGTTTTTAGAAATAATGTATATTTCTTTATAGGTGAATTAGTCAAGTTACAATTAATCACTACACTTTCTCTTAACACTGAATCTTCTTCTTAAAAAAATGATACTGACTTTTTGAATGTTTCAAGTAGAATGTCCCAAAAAATCTTTTTTTCTTGTTTTTTTTCTTCACTATAGACTTCTTTTCCCTCCCAAGTGGTAGTTCTTCTTTCTTCTTTCTTTTTAAAATTTTTATTTTTTTATTATATATTTTTAATTTTATTTAAACTCGTGACATATTATAATGTTTATTATATTACTGTTCAACTTATATGGAGATACAAAATATTAATGATATTTAGATTACACCTACTGTGATATGGATTTTAATGAAATGGGTTATGATTTAGGTTGGTGATAGTGAATTACTTGAATTGGATGATTTTTAAGTTCTTTTCTTTTCATTAATATCCATGACAAATAAAATCTCGTAATTAAGATCCCCCTTTTAACCCTCCTTGAAAAGGGGGCAAACATGATTTTACCCCACAAAAAGTGAAAGGCCTTACTCTATAAGGTTTGGCCAATGTGGGAAGTTTTCATCTCTACTCGTTCAGATATTACTTAGGGGTGCAAGACTTTGTGTCCATTCTATATACTCCAATAATAATTTAATGATTAAACAAAACAAAATTAAAAATAATTAACACAGTAAAAAATGAATGTTGGGATAGAAGGAATGTTTTCAGATGGTGTTTAGAATGTCCCGCTAAATAAAGAATCTTCTAAATTTTAGTAAGAAATATTAACGCTTAGAGGCAAAGCTATTTAGCGTGGACTCTACATTGTATTGTATTCTTGTACTGCAACTTGTTGCCTTAGAGAGAGAGACAGAATGACAATTCAAAGTGTTTAGACAAAGACAAAAATAATCCATAATTAACAACAATTACGCACTTTTACTTTTATAATTATTAATTTACTGTGAGAAAATGTATAATGTAAAAATTATAGATGTTACCATCTTCCTCTTTAGAAACGATGAACTGTGCACTGACCCTAACCATAGGAGTAATTTAGGACCATTTTTATTTACCCATAGTTTAAATTTGTTGATCATACACAATTTCGACCTCCATTTTTTGACTGATCTTCACGTTTCATGGCCGTAGGATATCGAAAAAGTGATTTTCCATAAACCGAAAAGCTACTTAACGCACCAATAATCTAATTTGTAGTATAACTCCGGTGATGACAACCTAAACATCTGAAATGGAGTATTATATATAAAACTATTACATAGATTGTGAAAAAATTGAAAGTGATCGGACAAAACGAATTAAGAGTTATTAAATTTTTTAAGTTAATTTTGTCTAAAAAGTTGAAAAAAAATTGGTACTTTTTTGTTCCAACCGCATTAAAAATAATATAGCATTAAAATAAAAAAATCAACTTTACATCAATCAAAGCAGAATTAAACAAGTAAAATTATTATTTCTTTTAGGTCACTTGGTTAATTTTATATTAACGTCAAAACTCAAATATCAATAGTTTTGCAACCGACAGTAGCCATTGTTGAAATATTAAATAGCTTTAAAAAATAAAAGCTCAACCGTGTTCTAAACCATACGATTTATGAATATTTGTCCTATACGTCGGACGACAGTACAATACGTATATAAATATATAGGATTTATCGTCTTGATAAGCATATTTTTGGTTCCAAGTCACAATTTAAATAACGAATTTAATTATGATGATGTGTGAAAGATTTAATTTCATATGATGTGTTTTTATTTTTGTGTCAGTGTATGTTTTTGTGTTAAATGTGTTTTTTAATATAATCAATGACGAGTTCTTCAAAGTGAACAAAGTAATTTTCTGATGATGGGGTTACGGCCTCGAAACATGTAAGAAGCAACCAACAACGAAGTCACAAGACGGACCTAAGGTAATTAAATATTTTATTTATCGTCTTGTCTGTGTAGACTGGTTGCGACTTACAGACAGACAGATACGCTCGTAAAATTATAAGGATCTTTGGTTTTAACTACGGACACGAATAGTTATTAAAATTTGATTCCTTTATTTTAAATCAGTAGGTTTTCTGATTAATTCTCCGCAAAGTGTGACTACAAGGTTCATAAATTCAAGCGACGTACAGACAGACAGATGAATAGATAAGCGCGTGAAATTATGAAGGTTCTAGGTTGTATCTACAGACACTAAAAAAAATTGATACAGAGCGGACCTTGAAATACCATGTAAATCTTTCATAAGAAATACACTGGGAAAATATTGTAAAAACAAAATTTACATTCTTTCCCCTCACCTAAAAGTGACATTTATTGGGAGGCAACGTATTGTATTTTAGTTTCATAGATGAGTGTATGAGAAAGTTAGTGCAGTTTAATGCTGATTATCTATTGACTAGGATAGTTTGGCACAATGTAGCTAACCCGATATCGACCTCGGTAACGAACTGTCATGATCACGTTCGCTTTCGTTACTTCCCAATTCAAGAGATGACCGGCGGCCATTTATTTCTCACGATTCTGGGCACGTATAAGTTTCGTTTATAGAGGTCTTGTGAGATATGAGAATGTGAGATTCCACACAGTCGTGGGAGGATTGAGGGACGACTTGACGTCAGGGGGATGTTTTGGACACGACTGATTGTTGCAGGGGAGGAGGGGGTAATTCAATAGACTTTGTGTAGATGGAGGACAGTCATCACAAACAATGTTTTTATTTTGTTTCCCTTGAATTTGTATGAAAAGATTTATCGTGAAGTACGTTAGGAACTGAAGGGATTAATTTTGATTTTTTTTCCATTTTTTTAATATATTTGTAAAATTTAAAATTAGTATATTTATAATGTGTTATCTTTTTAAAAGTCTTATAAGTTTTACTTTCTTACATTTTACGATGACGAAAAAATAATTAACGTTTTGTTAAAATGCTGAAATATCCGTTGTTAGTTATTTTAATTTTATAATACTATATTACATTACGAGACCAGACAGTGGCTGTGCGAGGGGTAGCCGAGTAATGTATCCTGTTTTTCATTAATAGTTGATTACATTACACTGTCAGTAAGTAAAGTTTTTTCATTCGAGCGTGATAAGTCCTTAGTGTAAGGTTTATTTGATGAAAATTTACGTTGCCAATTATTTCTGAACCGTAATATTTTTTATTTGCGAATTCACACACGCGTTTGCATCAATAATCTTCATATTGGAGTAAAATTTGAATGAAATCGATTGTATAGATTCGATTTTGAGATATGTCAACTTCTAATAACTGCTCTTTGTCTGATTGTTTTGAATTTTATATCCTACTAGCAGAGTACCCGTCCTTCGTACGGGGTTGACGTATATTTGTATTGAGTGTTAAGGGAGTTTTCAAGGCCAGTGGGGCGGTGCCCTGATGGAATTTCTAAATAAAAATAGGCCTATGTGTTAACCAGGGACCCTAAGAATGTCCATGTACAATTTCAGCTCAATGGATCCAGTAGTTTTTACGTGATTGAGTAACATACACAGACAGACACCATTAGATTTTTTTATAATAGTATAGATAGATAACTCTCGAAACAGCATTTTGGAGAAATGGTTTCCTTTGATTATGGTTATAAATCTTCACATTTCATCTAAATTTGATTAAAATTGTTTGCATCAATTTTGAAACGTTTTAGTCGCTGACCATTTTAATTTTCTCGTAGATAACGTCAACATTGTTAGTTTTGTGACTATAATGGTTTTGTATAGGCCCTGACGGCCTATATTTAATTGAAAGTGTTTTCTAAAATTGTTTTTTTAAGTCCTAATTTTTAGCTTTTGTCTTATATGAAAATATTATTTTATTTATAATACAAATTCTAGTCTATTTGTAAAATATTATAAACTCTGTGTGGGTATCAATAACTTGACATGTGTGTGTAACCAAGTGTGTAATTGAAGTTTGTCTGCTAACTAAGCTAACGGCTAATGACTAGGTCTAGTTTGATATGACTTTGTCAAACAGGTAAACGAATTACTTGTCTTAATAACTTGACCAATTTAATTATACACGAACCTTGTCATGCAATCTGCGTTACATACTATATACATGGCTTTCTTGACAACAGCCTCTCATTCATTTCGATTTTTTTTTGTTGTTTAAAGGCGAACATCTTCATCATCGACTTATTTTAAAAAAAGAGCATACAATAGAGACCCTGGAATACTCTAATAGTATCAAAGTATTTGGTCAAGAGAGACCTGATAGCAAAGATGAAAGTGAGGGATCTATATCAAGATTACATGAAAAGGTATATATATATATATATATCTCCAGCTAGTATCCGTCGGAGTTATTACAATGAACTATTGACGGAATCAATAACTTTAAGTTTTCCAATAGTCTTAACAAATCTTCCATAGATCTTCAATTGCATCAGTTTTTTCTAGATCGTCCTATTTTTCTTCTTGGTTATTTTGAAGGTCTTTTTAGTGGATCTTTCGTTCTTCATCCTTACCAGAGCACATAACCATTTTAGTCCTATTTAAATTTCACCAAATATGATGACATGTAGACCACAATTTGTTCTAGCTTGACCACGATTTTCTTTAGTCACTCAAAATACTTTCTAACTTTGTTTTTTCTCATTGCCTCCGAACTTTTATTCTCTTTGGTGAGACATCATGGTTCAAATTCGTATTATAGGTGTGATCACTGTTTTATATATTAGGGTTTTATTATAGACTGTATACTGTAACTTGGCGTCTGAACCCTTGGCTACCTGCGAGCGGCCGGAACCGCCCCCCGTCGCTCATTTCCTCACCTACTAGCGTTAACACTGCACTATTTAACTTTTTTTATGGGGGACACAATTTTAAATTTTTTTCAGCATAGTTAAAATGTTTAGGAAAATATAAGCAAATTGATACCAAACACGACACTATTCCGTTTGTAAAAGCCGCCAGTAGAAAGCTCTTTACACAGCTACTTTTTGCATAATCACATACTTATTATTTACATGTTTACGTACTATTAACATACATTTGTGTCGTGTTTGGTATCAATTTGCTTATATTTTCCTAAACATTTTAACTATGCTGAAAAAAATTAAAAATTGTGTCTCCCATAAAAAAGTTAAACAGTGCACTGTTAACGCTAGTAGGTGACTCATCACGGAAACAGCAGGGTGAGGAAGGGAGCGAGGGGGAGACGGTCCGGGTCCAGATGCCAAGTTATGGTATGCAGATAATAGTTCTGGTTATGAAAGATTAGCAAATTGCGATGGGTTGTTGTCATGGCAACAGAAGACAAGAACCATTGTTTACATTCTTACAACTCGAGTTTTATTTAATTTTTTGCAGTCATAACCTAATTTTTCAATTAAACTAAACATTTTGATAGTTTGTTTCTTTGAAATATTATGGATGGTATAGAAACAGTCATCATTTCTCCAGACATTATTCAATATTATGGAATATTTAAAAAAAATCAAGTAGTTGTATAGGTCTGCTATAACTCAGAAGTTGATGTTTATACCATTATAGAAGAGAACTTGTTAATCTGTTTAATAAAGTTGTTAATCATAATAGTGGTGTAGTAATCTTATTAAAATTGTCAGCATTTTCTTTCTAGGCGACAAAGTCTTGCTTTCCACTTTTAATTCACAAATAACTATTCCCTTTAAACAACATTAAATAAACAAAAAAATCGTACAAGAAACCAACTTTTGGGCTATTACATTTAAAGGATTTGTTTGTATATGGCGGGGGTGGGTAAGTACCATGATGGTATTTTATAACTTTATTTGCATTTCCCCAATACTACGGAGTTAAGGTTATTTTTCGACTTCACATTTCAATAACATTTGAACGAAATCTATTGAGTCTATTTTGAGAAATTAGGTTTTTATATTTCTCTAAAGACAATTGTTATTATATACATTTTATTTACTGAATCGGTTATTTTGGGGCGTAAAATACGTTTTATTTAGAGAGCAAAGTTTAATCAAAATCGTCGCATCCGATTTTTAGAAAATCTAAATTTTTAAATTTCGATCTTCGTCCAAATATAAGTTATTGCGAAAAGATAAAAATGCCTCGATATATTGTAAAATTATTTCAACATACAAGGTTTGATCAAAATCAGTTCATTTGTTTAGACTGTAAACATAGAGGAGCTTATAATGATTTTACAGCTAGAATTCAATTCGCTCGTTTGTCTGTATTCTATGTATATGTTAGAAATTATAAGTTTTAATAATAATTTACATTTTAATTCAATAAATACATTTCAAATATATTACATTACAAAATAGACAGACTTTATTCGATGACAATAATACTACTTTTATAGACATGACAATTTCATCTGGAGCTTTTATAAAATAACATTGGATAGCGTAAGCTTCCGAGACAACGTTAGCTGACACAGTTCTTCTCTCGTCCACCAGAATGCGCTTTTATATAAGTTACCGACTTGGGTCAAACCAGGTCATTGGGTGTGGTCAATATAATCATAGTGTAGAAACATTTACCGGTGTTTATTTAGAAAAAAGCAACAAAGGGAGTTGATGAAAATGAGTAAAGATATATGTCAATTAAGAGTTTTGAATTAACAATTTTTTTATATTGAAATGCAGACATTTGAACCTCTGTAGCGTCAACCGATCCTATCTATTTACCTTTTTTTTTCTTTTCTTTTTTTCCCCTCTTTGTATGTATAAGTCACATGTGTTAATATTTGTATTCTTAGAGGAATACTTAATTCTAGAATAAAATTTTTTTGTTTGAATTCAAAATGGTTTCTTTGAAATTTACTTTTTGTATTTAAATAGCGCTTGTTTACTTTGTGTCAATCTTGTACTAAACGTAAATCGGATTTGTTTGAAATCAAGTTTTTAATGACGACGCTCAAGGTTCATTTTGTGTTTTTTGCAAATTATTCCGAACTTGATTCTTGATTCTTTTCTGGTTTCATGTCGAAGGTAACAATAATAAAAGTCCTAACACCCTATGTGACGTTTTGAAGGTTATTTGACGCTCATGTTTATTTTTTTATTAAATTCGTAACGTATCAATAGATCGACATCTTCTTGGATCGATCGTAGTGAAACTGCCCCGACATTTTGGGTACTTTTGAAACGACGAACCTGCCCCGCAAATTAAAGAGGATTAGGAAGGGTCGCCTCGCAAGACTAGAAATGCTGAAATTGCCCCGAGCGCCTAAATAATAATGAAAATTTTATTTTACATGTTACGCTACGGGACCTAACCTAACCTAACCTTACAGGCTTATAGGATTGATTGAGGTTAAATTTAAACACATACTACCGAAATTGCGCTCGGGGAAATTTTAGCATTTCTGGTCTTGCGAGGCGACCCTTCTTGATCCTCTTTTGAGCTAGGAAGTTTCATCATTTCAAACGTACCTAAAATATCGGGGCAGTTTCATAGTCCCCTACTGGATCGATAGATGGAGAGAAGTTTGGGAATTGGTATCTCTGAGAGTGCAATCCTGCAAGCTAGTAGCGGGAAATTAGGTCAGTGTGATGTATAATTCCCCGGCACTTGCAGACATTCGCGCCGCGCCCCTATGAAACGAGTGTTTTAAACACTCATTTTTCGGAATTATAATATAGTTTTAGATAAATCATATAGTTTTAGTCTTGCATTTATTGGGTATAAGCACATTCAGCAGAATGACTCAATTGTTCCCCTAGCTGCTCCGGCACTCATTTTTCAGGGTTATGATAAAAATATAGATGAATCAGTGATTTATTTACGTAATCATGTGAAATCGTACGTAATACGTAACAGTCAATCAATGTATGCACTATTACTGCCAACTGAATTATTCAATAAAAAAAAAAAAAACCATGTAACTTAATTTAAAGGGAAAAAAAAACACTTTTACACTTTTATTTAATGTATATACAAAATAGTTTTCAATTTGTCCAAACTAGAAGGGAGGGGGGATGCAAAGTATGCGGCTTTCCTGTGCCACCATGTTTAAACTTAGGGGAAAATAAATACATATTCATAATTAAGGCAAACTTTTCTTTAATTTGATAACCTACATAGAATATTTAATCACAACAAAATTAATTTTGTTTGTTTGCCCAAAATTTTTTCAAAAATGGTTTAATTGGTTTAAAATGGTCTCTGTATTTTTTCTGGTTTTGGATACGGTCTATAAACAACTTGAACTAGTTTCATCAATATAGGACCTTTTGATGTTTTGAAGTTATAATTGTCGATGTCGACAGACAGTCATGCCCGCGATTTTATAAGAGTCCTTGGTTTTCCTAGTACCATAAATAGCACGAAAATAATAGGCTATGTTATTTAAGTTTTATACTTAAAGTGATTATTTCGCATACGTGTATTGAATAAAATAAATTACCAGTTCCTCAAGCAGTGAACCACGTTGTCGATCAAGTGGGATGTCGATCTAGTGGGATGTCGATCTAGTGGGATGTCGATCGAGTGGGATGTCGATCAAGTGGGATGTCGATCTAGTGGGATGTCGATCTAGTGGGATGTCGATCGAGTGGGATGTCGAACTAGTGGGATGTCGATTTAGTGGGATGTCGATTGAGTGAGATGTCGATGTAGTGGGTTGTCGATCAAGTGGGATGTCGATCTAGTGGGATGTCGATCTAGTGGAATATCGATCTAGTGTGATGTCGATCTAGTGGGTTGTCGATCTAGTGGGTTGTCGATATAGTGGGATTTCGATCTAGTGGGATGTCGATCTAGTGTGATGTCGATCTAGTGGGTTGTCGATATAGTGGGATTTCGATCTAGTGTGATGTGATCTAGTGTGATGTCGATCTAGTGGGTTGTCGATCTAGTGGGTTGTCGATATAGTGGGATTTCGATCTAGTGGGATGTCGATCTAGTGGGTTGTCGATCTAGTGGGATGTCGATCTAGTGGGTTGTCGATATAGTGGGTTGTCGATATAGTGGGATTTCGATCTAGTGGGTTGTCGATCTAGTGTGATGTCGATCTAGAGGGTTGTCGATCTAGTGGGTTGTCGATATAGTGGGATTTCGATCTAGTGGGATGTCGATCTAGTGGGTTGTCGATCTAGTGGGATGTCGATCTAGTGGGGGTCGATCTAGTGGGATGTCGATCTAGTGGGGTGTCGATCAAGTGTGATGTCGATCTAGTGGGATGTCGATCTAGAGGGATGTGGATCTAGTGGGTTGTCGATATAGTGGGTTGTCGATATAGTGGGATTTCGATCTAGTGGGTTGTCGATCTAGTGTGATGTCGATCTAGTGGGTTGTCGATATAGTGGGTTGTCGATCTAGTGGGTTGTCGATATAGTGGGTTGTCGATATAGTGGGATTTCGATCTAGTGGGTTGTCGATCTAGTGGGATGTCGATCTAGTGGGTTGTCGATATAGTGGGTTGTCGATCAAGTGGGTGGTCGATCTAGTGTGATGTCGATCTAGTGGGTTGTCGATCTAGTGGGTTGTCGATATAGTGGGATTTCGATCTAGTGGGATGTCGATCTAGTGGGTTGTCGATATAGTGGGTTGTCGATCTAGTGGGTTGTCGATCTAGTGTGATGTCGATCTAGTGGGTTGTCGATCTAGTGGGTTGTCGATATAGTGGGATTTCGATATAGTGGGATGTCGATCTAGTGGGTTGTCGATATAGTGGGTTGTCGATCTAGTGGGTTGTCGATCTAGTGCGATGTCGATCTAGTGGGTTGTCGATCTAGTGGGTTGTCGGTATAGTGGGTTGTCGATATAGTGGGATTTCGATCTAGTGGGTTGTCGATCTAGAGTGATGTCGATCTAGTGGGTTGTCGATCTAGTGGGTTGTCGATATAGTGGGATTTCGATCTAGTGGGATTTCGATCTAGTGGGTTGTCGATCTAGTGGGATGTCGATCTAGTGGGTTGTCGATCTAGTGGGATGTCGATCTAGTGGGATGTCGATCAAGTGGGATGTCGATCTAGAGGGTTGTCGATCTAGTGGGATGTCGATCTAGTGGGATGTCGATCTAGTGGGTTGTCGATCTAGTGGGTTGTCGATCTAGTGGGTTGTCGATCTAGTGGGATGTCGATCTAGAGGGTTGTCGATATAGTGGGATTTCGATCTAGTGGGATGTCGATCTAGTGGGTTGTCGATCTAGTGGGATGTCGATCTAGTGGGTTGTCGATCTAGTGGGATGTCGATCTAGTGGGATGTCGATCAAGTGGGATGTCGATCTAGAGGGTTGTCGATCTAGTGGGTTGTCGATCTAGTGGGATGTCGATCTAGTGGGTTGTCGATCTAGTGGGATGTCGATCTAGAGGGATGTGGATCTAGTGGGATGTCGATCCAGAGGGATGTGGATCTAGTGGGATGTCGATCTAGTGGGATGTCGATCTAGTGGTATGTCGATCTAGTGGGTTGTCAATCTAGTGGGATTTCAATCTAATTGGGTTTCGATACAGTGGATTGTCGATCGAATGGGATATCGATCGGTTGAGATGTCACGTGCCTATAGTACAATATTTACACATAATGCTAATATGTTCTACAATGTATTTAAAGTGTAATAGATTATTATATTTTGTATAATGTTTTTGTTGTTTTTACATTTTGTAAATGATCTTATCAACATTACCTGCTTTATACCTGCTTTATAATTACATAGATTTGAATTAGTGTTTAACTCTTCTATTAATAAGTTATTTTATTTTAATCCTGGTATTTGCACTTCATAGATTGTGCCTAATTAAATTTTTAACTTAATTCAACAATGGGAAGCATGGAAAATTGCCTACATAAATAGCACCAAACTTAAAATTTTCGAAAATACAAGCGCCTTAACTCCTAAACGAGTGAGTTAAAAATAATAAAGGTCCTAAAGTTTGGTATAAAATTCTAAAACGCCATGAAAAATAGGGGTTTCTATTAGAAATGTTTTAGACATAATGCATAACGTCGGAAGCAAGACAAGCTGCCTATAGGTTTCATAACCATGACGAATAGAGGGCGAGTATCATCTCCGGGGCCCGGTGTTGGTCATCTTCTCTCGGGATCCGATCCTGAGCTGACAAAAGTACTGGTTCAGTTTAACAAGAAGTTCCTAAGACAAATCGTTGCTATGGTAGTCGGACATGGGCATTTATACAAAGTGGGACTTCTTCAAGTCTCGTCTGCGGTCAGGAACTTGGAGAGCTCTTCAGAGCTACTGTGATCGGTTTAAGCTGAACATAGGAGATCACAATAAGCCTAAAACTGGCGTTCCGGAGACCAACAGAGTTTCAGTTATAGTTCCCCCCCCTTATAATAAAAATACAAAATTTAGTTATCCGCCATATTGGAAATTGCATGAAATACAAGGGTACATATTAAAATTGTTCATAAGATCAATAACTGACAGGATAAAATGATCAACCTATCATTACATAATATTGACAATTTAAAATGTGTTTGTTCAATAATAGCTTTTATATAACCAAATTTCCGTTAGTCTATCTTTACATTGCAGGTGGGTGAATACACATCCTTAATTTTGGAAAACAGTGTTATTGTTTGTGTTGATAATGTAACGTCACGCATAACTACGTGGGTAGAATGTTTGTGTTTACAACCTTACTACTTTGTCTTCATCTCACGTTTAAGGCTTACTTTTCTTTATCTAAGAATTATAATTCACAGAGTCAACAGGCTAAGTTAAAAGAACAGAGATAAGCTCTGTAAACTGGAGAAATGGCGATAACAAATTAGGGTTTGTAAGTCAGAAATACAGAGTGGAACGTAAGTCCTGTCCCTGAAACGTATCGACTAATTTTGTGTTGGTGACTTAATAGCTTTAAAATACTTTATGGACTAGTTAACTTTTTTGGGTTTCAAACGTTTTAGAGAGGGGGGGATATAAGGTCCAACTCAATAAGTTCTCAATTTATCTACCCAGTATATGCAGTATAGGGTAAGTTTACCCTATTACCAAATCGTAAAAAAAAACATTTTATTGTGTTTGACGAATCTCAACGTTACATGGCCTTAAAAAACCGATGAAATGATTTTTGACATCCCGTCCGTAAAAATGTAATATCGAACTCCGAGGTTCGAAGAAAATGTAATATTCGTACATGTACTTTAAGAGTTTCAAAAGAGAACTTAGTTACTAGAACTAGGAGTGCCGATGTATGTAGAGCCTTTCGGCACAACACCGACACCCACCCAAGAAATGAAAGAGGAAGGAGAATATCCACTATCAGCAGCACCACTACCCCCACGAGTCCAACCTCATCTGCATGCCCCGTGGTACCATTTTAAGCTATAACTGATTTCTCAGCTTCGCCCCGATGCCCAGAATGGTCGCGGGCCCGTGATCGTAAACAGTACACCATTCACGACCACTACGGTTTCGGCGTCCCTTCATGTTACGCCTGGAACTTGACGGTACACTCCAGGTTGCCTGGTTTTCCGTACCCATGTAATATTCGTACAATATTCATTACAAGAGTCGGTGGGGTCAAGTTACCAACACGAGCGTAGCTAGTGGAAGCGCCTTCATTGTACAGCTTAGAGGTCCCGCCAGGGCGTACAGACTGATAAGAGTGTAGCTTTGGAAGCTTTTTAATATATATACATCTACGAACCTTTTTGGGGTGTAGCTGACGCAAAGAAAGTACTGATACAGACTAGGTTCAAAAACCTGTATAACAACTACTTTAAAGATATTTATCCTACTGGATTGATTTATTTATTTTATTTATTCATTTCATCACTTTTGTTTTTTACACATGAAACATGTGATATGTCTTGGATTACATTAATATCTTATATAATAGTAGATACTAAAATAAAATCTACATATACATAAAATAACACTGGTATACCTGCAATTTTAACAAAACAATACAGCATATTAAAATATCTACAAACAATAAGCTTTTTCTGGAAGGTAGAACCTGAATGAAATCTTGAAACTCTGGTTATAATTTATGTTTTTCATATTTTCTAGAACAACCTCATACCAGAATTCCGCGTTAAAAAAATTTAAGTTAGTGGACAGGATATTGAAAAAAGATTTTGACGGATAGGGTATTCATGGTGGTGCTGATTGAAATTTCATTAGTATAAATACAAGGGAAAGTTAAAATATTGTTTTCTGAAAAAAAAAAAGCTGTACGAAGGAACATTGAGCGTACAATTCCTTTTTGTAAATGGAATATTTTGAATGATTAATCTGAGTTCTCTCAGAATGCCATCCCATATCTAAGATGTTACTTGATCTCCAACAACCAAAAAAACCAACTTTTGGGCGTTATATTTAGAGAATACATTGTAACACCATGATGCCGTCATCAACTTCTTATGAAGACAAGAAAATAGTGGAAACAATATGACTATTACGCCCGATCGGAAAATGGTGTGAGTTTAAAGTTTGATTCATTGTTGTTAAAAATACTATAACAGTATTTTATATAAACTGGCAAGTTAGTAAGACACAAGTCTTTTCTTTATGTTATTAGTGCTCTTATTCATCCAGACTAATTGCCTCCTTTTAAAAGTCCCCTTCTGGTTTTGCAATGTCAGCATTTGTAATTCTTGAATTACAACTTTGCCTTGTTATTGCTATTCGAGCAGTTATTGTCTGACATTTATAATCATTTGTGTGTATAAAAATAATATCCGAGAATCAACTCTTCGGTATTAAGTGAGAAACGTAGAAAATGAGATTCATGAAAAGGGCAAACACAGCCTACCTAGGTCCATGTTGGAAACTACACAAAACCTAGTAATCTGAGAAAGGAACTCGGGGCTAAAATTGGACATGAACGGTCAAGATAAGGAGAGAGTATAGCCTACACGTGTTCAGGATACTATGAATTACAAAGCTACCTTATTGGTTGACTGCTAGAATTGTCTCTTAGGTTTATATACACAAACTATGAAATATTATCTTCATCAGTAATATAAACAATCCTTCATTATCCAAAATTTGTCTTATAAACTCTTTTTTACATTTTCTTGTAATATGTATTACTGTTTAAATAATGACACAAATTTGTTTCCAGTATAAAATCTGTATCAATATTCTGTGTCTATAAAAACATTAATATTTTATTTCTTTTCAGGTAAGAGTCACTATATTTCGTGCAGTCTTCTTATTATGTAAGTAACTTTTAAACTATATACATAGAAATATTAACACTGTGAATAGCTGGACGTGGTTTTCAGCCATAGCAACGTTTCGCTGATCACTGTCGTCTTCATGAAGCGAAGTACTTAGGTTAGGTTAATTTACGTTTGGTTAGGTTAGGTTATTATATTTTCATATAACTTGTAATGCCGCTGATGGCTACCAGATCACGCTAGTTTTACCGTTTTGAACTGGTATATAACTATATTTTATTATAACTTGTTAGAAAATAAAGTAGTCAGTCAACTGGGCAATAAATGTTTCTCTCTTTTTAAAATACAAACTAATATTTTCACAACAATAATGTATAGACGTTTTAAACTTTTGATCAGTCTGACTTTAAACATTATTGTCGTGTATATGAATAAAACTGTTGGGTTTACATTGCAAACATCCACTGAATTAGTTTAAAATACATTAAGATTGTAATGACTATCACTAATTGCTCTGCTGGGCAGGTTATGAACTTATTTACCCTTATTTTGTTCACAGTTCTTTTTCTAATCTACAGTATTCCAATCTAACAAATTTTTTGTCAAAATTATTAAAATAAAACCGTGTCAATCCAAGACGCCAACCCACAGTACTGATAAATGGAACCAGTATTGATTAGGACTCGCGTGTTTACTACATTAACTCGAAAATGTTTAAGTTAAGTCTTGTACATACATTTTATTCATAAATGTGGTGCGCATTAAATACAAAAAGAAACAACATTAAAGAGGTTTGATAATGTCTGAATAATAGGCGAAACGTCGTAACCGATCGATAAAAGAGACAAAGAAAGACTGTGAGGAGTGAACAAAACAAAGGTAAATAACTTATGATCTTTGTGTCACGTGGAAATGTTTAGTATAATTTGTTTTACATCATATTTCAAGTATCTGCTTATCAACATCGGATATCCGATCTTGACAGTTTTGTTTGTAAGAATAACAGTGGAGAATGTGTCGAACACGTTGTAAAAGTAGAAGAAAAATATCGCTAAACTGAACATGAGGTCGATATTACCACATGGTTATTAATGTCAATGAGTTGAACTCAAGTGATCAAAGTGAGAGTGATAGTGAATTAAATTACTAAATAAACATTTCCATGAAGTATAAAGACATCCTGAGAGCTTTCAGCCTGATCTAAGGTTGATCATAAATTCATTTTGCAATGTGCACTCTACACTACTAACTGCACAAGTCCGACCCAATCGTTTTTGCAAGTCCAGGACGCTATAGTTACCCATTGCTGTTGGCTGTGACTGTACATTCACAGCGAAGCCTCATCTCGTTTATTGTCCGATGTCATTGTCAATTATAAATCAATAATAAATGCATATAATTATCCAACATTTGCTTTTGTGAAATATTTACATTAATAATATCATGCTGATTATGTACATGTAAATACTATTTGATTGATATTATTACAAGTGGAATGAATTGGATATAGAAAAAAATTATCAAAATAAAGTTTCGATAAATTTCAGTTATATTCAGGAAATGACGGATAACAATCGCTGTAAAAGAAAATTTTTATGTTCAATATTCTTGATCTGGAAAAATCTTGAATAAAGTTCAACAACAGTAAAAAGAGTAGGATAAACTGTGTTCGTTTTAAACATATTACTCTCAAAACAATTGTATACATGAACAAAACAACTAATGTAACCGTGTAACTACTTTTATTACGTAGTTTTTCGTTTGCTTGTAACAACGCGTCAAAGTTGGAGGTCTGTAATAGTTGTCTAATCCTATAGTAGATTTCTAGCCTTCTTCACCTCAGTACCACCGTTTCTTCAGAGCGTACTAGCGTTGTTTTGTCAGACGTCATAACCTATACCATTCGCCACGAATTATGTCCGATGGGTAGGGGAGCAAGAGTATCGCGCCGTTGTAAAGCTCTCTGTGCGAGGCTATCGACGTCTTGCATTGATAATAGAATTGCGTAAATAAGTAGTTGTACCGTTTTCGTAGTTTGTTTGAGTTAAACGATAGTTTTTTTTTTTTTAATAATTTAAACCTGTTTAGTCTAATAGATACATTAACATTATGCCAGTTGTCGTTAAAAATGCATTTTGTAGGTTAGTTGTTTGTAAGTTACTGGCCGAAAGAAAACCATACTGACTATTCCTTGTTAATCAAAAGGCTTTACTTTGTCCTCTGAACGAGAATAAGGTGTTTTGCATTCCAGTAGTAGAACGCAAACGTTACTTTCCATAGTAGCTGTTGGTAAAAGTTATTTTTGACATGTAGTTTTCGTCTGTACGACAAAATAGAGGAACAAACTATTTGGTATTGTAGTGTACATATTATTGAAATTAGAAAAATAGAATTTAAAATGTCAGAATGGCGGCCATTTTAAACAGTTATTTCTCCATATAACGTGTTTTATTCAAATTATAACGCAATAAATAGGTAATAATTTGCACATTACTTACAATTCAACATGTAATGGTATTAACTTCATATGACAAGTAGCGAAGTTACTGTCAAAAAAGTAATTTTTGAACTCTGACCTTGCAAGCAATTGTGATATTCATATAGTTAAGAGGAGGCTCCACTAGCCGGCCGGTGCCGTCTGCCGCCCATAAGACTAATGCAATAGAATAATACCCATAAATTCCTTGTTTTTAAAGATATAAATATAAATGAGGTATCAATAGAAATGTATCGTACAGCTGAATGTGTTTTTTTGAACCAAATTTAAAATATCGTTTTTCTGTTTTACATGAAAACCAAAACAACTTTTTTTTACTTTAGCTTTTTTTTAAGAAAGTACCTTTAAAGATACGAAGGATTTTTCTCGCAGTTAACATAAAACAGTTTGTTCTCTTCAATAAAAAATAAAAATAAAAATAAAATCAACGAAATCGGATGAAGAATGAAGGAAAAATATGGGTATCAACGAGAGTACTGTCACCCGAGTTTTCCTCCGAAAAGCAGACTGTTTTTGGTGACACCTAACGGACGGACATCGACATTTTTGTTATATGGACCTTGTCTTAAGAGGTCCAGCAGGGCCGAATCATCGATACCATCGTAGTGAGTGGAGGCTCTTTGACATAGTACAACTTCTACACCCTTGATACCCTTGATATTGTCACGAGCGTAACATTACGAAGAGCCCCTGAATCTACCAATACAATCAACATTTCCTACAAAGTTCAATAGACTAAATTTTGAGTATTACATTTAGAAGATCTGTTTGTATTATGGGGCTGGCTAAGTACAATAATGTCGCTTATAACCTCGTTTCCATTGAAAGTGTTTTTATCTATCTTTAACGGTTGATGAGATGGCAATGGTGGTAATGAGAAATTACTTCCTCTCATTACACAACACTGTGACCTTAATAGCACTTTAAATCCTTAAAGGAACTTCCTTCCATATTTGTTATTCTTGCTGCTGTCAGATGACGTGTTGCCTGTCATGATGAAACGACTACATTTGTATCCCACCTTCAGAGTTGAAGTCTCTTTACATATTCAAAACTTTATTATTCATATTCTCTAGGTTGTATCTGTCTTCTAGGTACTCTTTAACATGTCATTTAATGTAGGTAAATTATACAAGTGTTTGTGGAACAGTAGTACTCGCTTCGCTTTAGATTATTAAACATCCTGTACTCTCATTTATGCATGTATTTGGCGTTCCAAAAGTTTGGGACTCCTTTCGAAATTTGTTATAGGATTGAAATAGAAAAATTAAACTCTGAGAATGCTCTTCCATAAATAAGACCTTCTTTAAAAAAATAGTTAAAATAAAATGTACTAAATACTAATGAAACACAGAAATTTTGTATTTAAAAAATAGTAGACATGTCCCATTACTTTTGGAACACTCTGTAATATACAAGTTATATCAAGGTCTAAAGGAAATAACAGGGCACGAAAAACTGTTATGTAAATAATAATATTTGATATTTTTAATACTACGAAACTAAAAAAGGTTTTAATTTAAACAAAAACACACAAAAATGTAATAAGCTTGGTAGCTTTTAGTTAAAAAAAAGTTTTTGTTAAAGTTATTGTTGGAAAATGTTTGTTTTGTTTTTATTTTACTGCTTATAGTCGCGGTTCGTTTAAACTATGTTTATTTTGTAACACCATGAAATTATTATTATTTTTTTAACAATTCAAAATGTTTGTGTAGTGTCCGTAAGACGAAAAATGAAATTAAAATTCCTTAAATACTGCTTTAATGATTTTTATAAATTTTGAAAATGTAGTACTCTAAAGATTTAAGAAAATTGTTGGTAACCATCTGTCCTATAAATGCGATTTCGGAAGTTATAGCTAAAAACACAAACATCGTTTTAAAATCCTCATTTTTCAAAATAGGCTTTAAAGATTACGATTTTGGTTAAATTTAAGGGTTAATGACCCATATAATTAAGAAAAATCGCAATAGAGAATTACATTTTAGGAATAATTGGCAAAAACAAAAAATGAATGCCTTCAAAAGTTAATTTAAAACAAACTTAATTTAAGCTTAGAAATGTTGTTCTCGTATGCCACAATTGAAGGAGATATAAATATATAAATTATATCTTATATATATATTTTTTAATTTGATAAGGTGAGAATTTTCTATACCTCAACTTTTTCCCCGCGTTGAAATCAGGTTTTGTGTGCAATGCGTAATTTGCATTCTGTGGTATACACAGCTCAGGTTAGCGTATCATACAATTTAAGTTTTATTTTTACATTTAGCGTCTCTGGTCTGTAGTGTGTGTGGAGTGCTCTACAGCTGATCTAAAATGCGCGCACAAATTTTAATCAAATTTTGTATGCGAGCATATTTTATCCATGTCTTAGGACTTTAAAAAATTTCTATTCCTTCTCAACATTTTGAAGATCGTTTTGAAGGACTTCAATTAAAATTGTGTTGGAAACAAGTTTTATGATTTCGAGCTCCCATACTAAACTTAACCTAAAAGTTGGGGGTTGTGTATAAGATTTACATAAATAAACATCACAGGCACAGCCAAATCTCTAGAGTTACAGATGATCGAACGCAGGCTTCACTTACAAACTTTTACTTAGAAAACCAAATAACTTTGCTACTTTGGTTTATAAATTTATTCGCGGGAAACATCAGTTTCAAAGTTTAACTTAAAGCAAAGTTTTGGGTGCTTATAATACGGTCACACCTGGAACTGTCATTGACAAACAGGACAGGAATATCAAGCGACAAGCAAACTAAACAGTTTATCCAGTATAAACAACGACATTTATTATCATTTGTGTATAAAAACCAATAGATGACGTTTCGAAAGTACGAATCAACTCTCGTTATTAAGTGATAAACCTAGATTATGAGAGATGAGAATAGTTTAGTAGCCATGTTAAAAATTAAAACTGATAAATTTAGGTAGGAATCTAGGCTTTAAAAAAGTCAAAGAATTAAGATTTTATAAAAAAGCGTACAGGCAAAAATACAACAAAAGTAATTGTAAATACCAAGTTGAACTGAAGATTGAAATAAAAATTGTTTGTATGCCAAAGGCGTGGTTATTTAACGGTTTTAATCGGTATAAACAATCTTTTGTCTCCTTTCTCAAAAATTTAACGCGAGACCTTGTGGTCACTCCGTGTGGAGTTTTAACCGAAAAATTTGAGTCTTCTTTAAAGTTTATTAACGGGTTTTATTAACGGAAGTTTATTTTCTACACCGGTTTGGTTGATAAAATATTCCGATAGTTTTGTAATGGTTTCATTTACTTTCCGCCTTTTATTATTATGCCTCCTCCAAAATTTAATTTAAGATTTTCGAACCAAATGCGTTCGGCTTCGATTTATTTACTGGACCTAACAGCGTGTGTTCTTTTTATGTTCACTAATTTTTATATTTAGAGGTTTATTTTTTTAATAGACTACTGTAATATTGTTTTTAGTGTCCTGAGTGCAATTTTTCGTACTGTTAATATAAATCTCTACATAATAATAATTAACAATATCTAATCTTAATAGTGTGAAAATAATAATAATAAAAAACTATATCAATTATATAAACAGTCTATAATTTCTAATAACTTTGACATTAGGACATAAAATGTTGTTTTAACTTGTGAAGTTTCTGTAAGTCAAGAGAATGAAATTTTTTGTGTAGAACTTAAGGGCATACATAAGTGAGTACGGGGTTGGCGTGCTAGCTGAAGTTATAGATTTTTTTCATGTAGTCTTGTGTTAGATTGCTCTTTCATCTTTCCTATCCTGTCTCTTCCTGTTCTCTTCCCACCCTGACGCTATAAGAGTATTCGAAGGGAAGGGCTTTATTTTATGTTTAAAAAAAAAAAATTTATAAGGTGATGATGACCGATTGGTTTTTAAACAATGATGATAAAAAGATTATTGTTGTTCAATGAATTTGACCTTGTAACAATAAAAATAGGTTTATATGTGTGGGTCGTGTACATCAGATAGAAGAAATTCAAAATTGACATTAATTGTCTCTTGTTTAAATCCAAAAAATCTCCCGGCCTTATAAAAAAAATATAGAAATGAATATAAACACCCTTAATCCTCGAATACTGTATAGCGTCAGGGTAGTGCTATGAACGGCCCTCAAAATATGCCTGGGTTCTTATTTATTAATTAAATATCAGATCAGTGGTTCAGTATTTTATTAATTCTTATCTTTGGTATTAAACTTATATCCATTTATTTGCCTGATACTTTACTACTATACTTTACTACAAGACTTTAATACAATAATTTAAATACAAAACTTTAATACAATAATTTGAATACAAAACTTTAATACAATAATTTGAATACAAAACTTTAATACAATAATTTAACTACAAAACTTTAATCCAATAATTTAAATACAAGACTTTAATACAATAATTTAACTACAAAACTTTAATACAATAATAGGAATTTAATTAAACAATAAAACAAAACAATATTATTTATTCAAAGCCCAGAAGTATTCCAACTATTATTATATGTTAAATGAAAGAAATTATAAATGTTTTTATTGGTGACTTTATATATAGAAATGCTTGCTTACGGTTTGCTGCGTAGATTTTCTGGGCCATCTTCCACCACGGCTAGCAACACAGCCGTGTATCTTCCAAGCTCCAAAAAGATCGCTTATATACCTTTTGTTGTCTTGGTAACCTAGTTGAGTTTGCAAGTCAAGCATTTCAACATTTTTTTACTTGTTTTACAATAGTTGGGTCATTCTGAGCTTTGTGAATATGATTTCTTCCTAATATAACATAATATTAACTTATTCCTAACAGTAGATTTAGACCAGAGAGGAAAGATGGCAGAGGTATCTAACTCAAAATTTATGAAAAAAGGTGTAGATCCATGGGAGTGTCTGATATTCTCTCAAATGTGATCCTTCAAGATCGTAACGTTTCTTTTTGATAATTACTCCGCCTCCCCCCCCTACTATTTTCTATTTAAATACAAAACTTAAAAGGGACACCATCACCTACAATATAATGACATTTTAAAAATAGGCTTCTCTGATATGTTTTTTAATTTCGGTTATCAATTTTTCTCAAAGCAATTATGAAAATAAATTTTGACAAAAATCAACATAAAGTAATCAGGCATTAATGTTACGTCTGAGAAAGTTTGTGCAGTGTTTGTCGCAACAATTTTTTACGCTAAAGGTACTTTTGTCATATAAATACTTCTTATATTATACTCGTATGTTCAGAGATTCGTGGATGTATTAGATATAGCATCAGAACTTGTCCTTTAATAAAGGCGCAAAATATGCAATTCGAGTGCAGCTATAAAAAATGTATTGAGTAGTATTGAAGGCGTTTAACCCTCCGGGAATAATAACTATTTTAATATTGTGATGGTATTAGATGATACGTTGCCTTGTTATGTATGAGTTTGTCCGTCAGTTTGCCGACCTCGATTCTGGTATCGAGGTATGGAGATCGCTAGGCACAATGAGCTATTACAGGTTTATATAGAAACCTTTCAAGTGATCGTTACTTTCAATTTTTGAAACCATATTTTTCAATCATATTTATACTAATAATACATAAAACGTAAAATTTGACTAAAATTCGTATTTGCCAGAACTGTTATTTTTGATGTTTTCTAAATTTGAGGTTATAAAAAATCTCACGACAGCTACCTCAAAGTTTTGAATTTTTTGAATAGTCTTAGTTGGTAATTTATTTTACTGCTGTTCCAACTAATTAATTAAGATATTTGTTTTAATAAAAACGTTTGTATATCTGGTTTCAACAAATTTAGGGTGATATCAGTTTTTAGAGAAACCAAAAAAATGTTTAATGGTGACTGACAGTTATTAGTATATTTTTAAGTACTTCTGTATATATCTGCATTTCTTTTGGTTTGGTAATTAATTTTAACATTTCACTAAAATTTGAATAAAATCGGTCTAACAGATTTTGAGGAAGTATGTCTTTTATAAAAGCCCTATATTCGATATTTTTGTTTTTACCTATAACTCAAAAATCGAATTTTTGTGAGAAATGGTGACCAATACTTTTTTTTTGGCGTCCTTAAAGTCTACCTTGAACAAATTTTGATCAAAGTTAGAGCCGATTTTGAGAAAATCGTAATTTTTTCTTATCGTAGCTACTCCAAATTTTGAGTTATAAAAAAAACAAGTAAAAACCACCCTATGTATTAAGTTTTATTAAAATTGGTTCACACATTTGACCTGTAAAGCACTCCACAGACGACGAAGAGAGGTAATTTAAAAAAAAAAATCACTTTAAATAACGGATATATCAGCATAAATTTCATATCCATTTTTTCTCCCAAAATATAACTTTATCTGAAAAAATAAAAAAGCGGTAATACGAAAATAACAAACACAAAATATAGAACTCACTAAAATCAAAATAATATTTTACAAAGTACAGCAACAATATCTCTTCCGTGAATGCAAGGGAAAAGTAACCCATAACTGGTAAAAACACAACCCCCTTCCGTTACAGTAAACATATAACTTAATGAACAAATAAAGTTTAATAATTAAGCGGATGATAGGTAACAGGGAAATTTCTCTCCGATGGTAACACTGTATTAATTTATACTATTTGCTTTAGCTCCCATCACAGGGAATTAAACATTGTCCCTTTATGAAGGTGTTATTCTCGTTTTCATTAGAATTGTTGTGTGCGTTGATTTAAAAGTTGTATCACCCGGATTAATCCAGTTTGTTTTTTCCGCCTGATAAACCGTGTTTGTGTAGGTGAAAAACGGATTTTGTTTTATTTGCGTTTTTATTTAGTCATTACCTAATTGAAGCCGTACGTAATCAGCTGTTATTTGATCAATAAAACGATTGTTAATTAAAGGTTTCCTCGTTATGTAAATAAATTGACGCCTAAAAATTTCGTTGATGGAGCGATACAAGGGCTTGTTTTAAACTTGACTATTGCATAGTTACTTTCTCACATATATGCAGTGTGATAGTTAAAATAAATTGATGTCGTTTTTTTTTTTTAGAAATTTTTGTTTTGAGGTCCTTGATTTCCTGTCTATCATCTGTGCAGTCATCCACAGCATAAACGGGTGAACTGATTTTAATGAAATTTATTATGTGGTATATTTTAGCCGTATCTCTGAACTCTTTTATAAAACATTGCAATAAAGAATAAAAACACTAAATTACGAATTTCTCAAATAAGTTGTCAGAAAAAATCTGCAATAAGTGACGTAATTTTTCAAAATCAACTCTACTAATTTCGGTAAAATTTAAGTTATATAAAGATTAATTCATTGTGCAAAATACCAAGTATAATTGGCGAAAACTTTGATTGATAAAACGAACTTTGACCGATGTTATTAAATCTTGATTTTAATGAAATAGGATTTATACTGAAGACACGTTTATGGCACAAGCGAAGCAAGCCCTATTAAAATGGATTTATCAATGGTGGAGAATGTGGTTCTTTTTCACTTTTTAATCGACTACGATCAAACTAGTGAATAATAGTTTAGGTTAGTTTTTTTTTGGTTTTGGAGATGAACGAGTGAGAAAGTTTGTAAAATATTTAACATACTCTCTTTATACATTTTTGATGTTTTTATGTGAAATAAGACATTTTCGAGTTTCTATGAGTTACAAAAATAGCAAATAAATTATTATTTACATAAGAGTTTGATTGTTTCGTTCCTTGAAATGTCTTCCAAACCTTCATATTTTGTAACTTGTATGTCTGCATCAATTAATTAGAAAAAAATGATAAACATTATTTGTTTGATTTTTACGCTTTCAGCGAATTAGGCCACCATGCACCGAGGCCTACCAGTGTAAGTTAACTTATATGAGATATAATATATTTTACGCTATGACTAATTTTGTTTTGAAAAAACTTTTCCCCAAACTATAATGGAACAAACACTTTGTCCACACAATAACTTCTGCAATTTTATTAGTATTTAATAGTTTCAAGAATTATCTTAAAGTTTAAAGTTCAAAGAGATATTTTACTTCTAAGTAAAGTGTAACTAGAGTTCCCTAACGACTAAAAAAAGAAACATATAGCTATCTAATGATGATTATTTGCCGACTTCAAGGAGTCATTAGTGTAAATAAATCAACAGGTTAACTATTTTCATCATTTAAAGAGGGAACAATTACAACCAACATGATAGCTGGAGATTTATCTTAACGGCCGCATCTCGTCTTATAATAGTGCGTTTTAGTTTTAAATTATGTTTGATTAACACAAATATTATATGTTTATCATTATTTTGTATAAACAAGATTGATAAGTATTATACAATAAGTGTAACATAACCCAATTCAGCGTTGTTACAAGTGTCAGCTGTTTCTAGATTTGATTAAAATAAATTCTATCTTCGCTTTTCTCCTCTCCACTTCAACAGCATATAGTATAGAAACTTTATAACTCTGCGATGCACGGATAAGTTTTTTAATTTCATTTAAGGTGAGAAACCTACGGCCATTAAGATAATTAGTCCTCGAATACTCTAATAGCATCAGTATCGGAAAAGAACAAAAGTTGGTCAAAATTGAAAAGATGAAATAGAGGGATTTAACCCAAGATTACATGAAAAAATCTATAGTCCCTTCGGATTGCCGCTCCTTAAATCACTATACGTCAGCCCGTGAGGGTTCAATATTTTTGATGTAATGGACAAAGCATGTGTTCGAGATTTCTTGTAGATTTAGAACAATTCCTTTCAATGGGTACTGTTAGGATTAGATACATATTAGAATAAAAATATAATAATTAGGAAAATATTTAAGTAGAAGCTATACATCAAACCCAGAATAGTGACAAGTATTGTGAAAGAAATAAGAAAATGATGAAATGCTTGCCTTGCATGGGCAACCTACTTCGCAAGGCAGGTCAAAGAGATATAAGCGGCGAGAAGGGGGGATCAATCGATCAACTGTGGGAGCGAGCACGTCAGAGGGAACGTTCGAGGCCGGAGCGAGGATCAGCCGTTGAAGCGGTCAGACAAGGACGCGAAGGTTCTATTGGCGAGTTGGAGCTACCAATAAACTCAAGAGTGTCAAGCTGTAGTAGCGGCTTTACAAATTACAGAAAGGGTGAGCAAATAGACAACTTATCAAAGCTTGTAGTCATCAATATATATATATATATATATATATATATATATATATATATATATATATTAAATTCATTTTCTTTAAATAGCTGGAACTATTCTGGGTTCATCTTTTAAATATATGCAATATAGATTTTAATTGTTATCTTAATATTTGAATGGATCAGCGAAACATGTTATATAGTTTAAACTTACATTGTATGCTATAAATGTAAAAGAATATAAAGAAAAGCATTTATTAACTCATAAACTGAACCACTGATTGCAAAGCACCCAATCCTAATAGTACTTAACGTTTTAAAAGGATATACTCCGCGAATGTTTTTCGTTTGGACCATATGTTGATAAGGCAATCATTTAGGAATATTTATGGCTTAAGTTAGGGATTATTTTATTAAATTTGTTTTGGTTTTGTATGATGTCAGTAAAACCAAATCGATTTCTCATCAGCCCTAAGAGATAGGATTATCCGTGAAAACACATTTTGCCCTTTTTAATAACCCTCTTAGAGATCGAATTTTGAAAAATTCAAATTTTGTGTTTTAGGAAAGCGGTTTAGATCGGATATTTGCTTTTTACTATATACATATAAATAGATAATGCTTATGGTAAGTATTATGTTTTTAGGCATAAGTGTAGGTAACCTATGTAAGAAGAATCTATATCATTATCTTTTCGGGACTAAATGATATGAAGACGTATTTTATCCCATTAAGAACCCTCTTAGGCGTCGAATTTAAGAAAATCACATCTCGTTGAGTTACCACATTATACAGAAGTATTTTCGGGAATACCATGTTTTTAAATCCAAGGGGATGGATTTCCATAAGCCATTCAGGATATTTCCTGTAATTTAGATATAAACTAATTATTAATAAATAAATTTTAACATGAATCATTTTTTATATTTTCAACTGTTTTTATAAAATTACGTTTTTGGCCGTCATTTTGTTTTAGGTGACGGTTGATGGCTGAAAATTTAATTATTTGAAGCGCTATTTGTCTCCTCCCACCAACACCTTTAAAATGAGGTATCACACGACCTAACATACTTTTAAAAAATTTTGAAACGCCCCACCAAAAAAACTCAAAATTAGGACTTATTGAAGTAACCTCTCTTACTTGAGAACATTCCAAAATAACAATAAAGTTTAGATGGGGAGATGTAATTTTTAATTTGATCAACATTCTAGGTTTCATTAATTGTAGATAGTTTGATATTTGCAGAAAAATGAATTATGAAAACAAGAATCGAGCATAAAATAGGCCATCAATGCTTTCGGGGCGGTTGTCCCATCCGGGACGAGAGCCCCTTTCGGGGCGATGGCTCCTTCCGTTACGTTGAGCCTCTTTCGAGGCGGTGGTCCCTTCCGGTGCGTGAGCCCTTTCGGGGCGATTTTTCGCTATCTTAATGTTAACGGTCGCCATTTTAATTACATTGGCGAAAGATTTCTTCACGCCTCTTCTCTTGTTTCATCGATCTCTGTAAAGTGATGTATCATATGTCCAATTTGAAAGTTTTTACTTATACTGGCCCTGTCACCTCCTGAAGTTCAAAATTGAAAAAGTGGATTCAAGGTTAACGTAAAGAGTATTTACCTATCTTAATTTATAATAAAGTTGGGGGGGGGGGGGGTGGAGTGGGTGTAAGCTTTTATTCAGTCATTATGTCACAATGACGGAATTATTACTTGGAAAAATCAAGTAACTTTTAAACTTTAACAGGTAGAAAGGTCAAATTTTAGAAATTTGGTGTAAAAACAACATATTTTGGGATTAGGAGATAAATTGAAACTGAAACCCAGTCCAAAAAGGGATGTTTTGCAGCAACTCAACATTAAAAAATTTAAAGCCCACCGAGTAATACTTCAATTTAAATATATTATACAAAACCTGTCAAACATTCAAAATAATTAATTATATGAAAAATAATGAGACAAAATTATAATAGCTTAAATTTTATTGTTATTTTATTCAAGTTTGAAGAGGAAATTTGTAACAAAAGTTTAATTTAAACTCAAAATATATATTTTCATAGATAAAATTTTAAAGTATAATACCGAATTTGAATATTTGCCCGGTCGCCATTTTGAATTGGAGTAAAATAGGTACCTCTAGTTCTCACAGTTATTTTTTATAAAATAAGACGTTTAAATTGAGATTTACTATATGAGGCTCTACATTTGAAAATTTGAATTACTCCTCCCTCCTTTTAAAAACACCATTTTAGGGTGTAATTGAATTTATTCTATAATGTCAAAATATGGCGTTTTTATTCCAGAAAATATTCTTAAATTCGAGCTTTGTGTCTTTTAAAGTTTAAAATTTACAAAACTGTACTGAGATATTTTGACACGTGATATGTATGTGCGTGCACTCGTATGTTCTGTTAATGTGTTTGTTATGCTCTTTTTTCACTTAAACTAATTATTATAATTTCAACGGAAAAAGGAAGCTAGCACAGTGGAAGAAGGAGCCAATTCAAAAAGTTTTTTGTTCATATCTTGTGTTATTCAACTTGACACATTAAATTCGATACAAATTTTCAGATTTTAATTCAACATGCACTGGTACCAACCCTCCTCTCTACGATGACAAATAGCGAAGTTATTATCAAAAATATAACTTAGAATAATGATTATTCGTATAGTTACGAGATCCAACAGAGCGTAGTGAGTGGAGCCTTCTTCATATATGTACAGCTACGAAAAACTGACAAGAGCAAAGCGAAACAAAGTATTACGAGATTCAGTAAACCTGTGTAACAATTGTTTTAAACAAATTTACCTAACTTGATCGATCAATACAATTTAACATTCCCTACAAGGCCCAAAAGACCAATTTTGGGCATGACATTTATTTGATCTGCTTGTATTATATTGTATGATGGGGCGGAGTAAGTACGATGATGGCGCATGAACTGTTTAAATATATTATTTTGTTCATTGAATTCATTACAACTTGAATAGAAGAAGGAAGGAGGGTGGAGGGTACACTCCGGTACCACTTAACTTGTGAAATTCAATTACTGCTTTGTCTATTAAATCAAGTTCTAAACTTTGCTTTTCAGTTCTACAGATTGATTAGAAATTAAACACAAAAATTTAATTAACTTTATTAAAGACAGCTGTTTATTATATATTTTTTTAATCAGCTGTTTATTTGAATTTTTTTGTTAAATCAACTGTTATTTGGGAAATATTTTATTCCTTCTTTAACTTAGATAACTTCACATTTTACACGTAGCTATTTTAAACAATCAAATTAAGCCGATCATAAGGCCACTTCTCGAGACGATTTCATTTGTTTGGTCATTTCAAATCTACCATAAGTCAAACGCAAAATTTCGATTTTCTCTAAATCTGTTGAATCAATTTTAATCAAAATTTGTTTAAATTTAGTCCCTTACGACCTACACAAATTGTTTCCGTCACCATCTGCTAAAAAATATTATCTGCTGTTTGGATGTATTAGTAAAAAGAAAATCGTCTGTAAAGGATTTATAAAAGACTCTATTTTTCAAAATCTGCTGTTCCCTTTTCGTTGGTAAATGTTGGTAAAATTTGAAGTTTAAATTAAAGAGCCAAACTAGGGTCAAAATCATAAATAAAACAAAAATTATTGTTCACGTGTAATCGTCATAAAACTCAATTTTAATCAAATAAGTTTCAATCTAAATGTGGCTTTATGGAAGATGTAAAGCCCGTTTAGGTTGTATTTAATATATAAATCATACAGATCTTATTTAAATACATGGTGATTTAAACCGGTGTGGCCGCTGTTTTATTCGATAAGTAATAAATTTACAAAAAAATGAAAGTATCCTCCCAGGATATTTTTGAGCTAAAACTAGAGATATTACTAAAATTGTCATACCACCTTCCATTTTTCCAATTTGGGTTTTAGCTCTAAATTTTCTTGTGAGAACCTCTTTTCTTTATGGCAAGTTTGGATAAGATACATTATTTTAAGACTTTTTAATATTCGATATCTTTAACCGTTTAAGATTTAAGGCGTTTTCAGAGGTCCATTTTCTGTACCTAAAACAGTTAAACCAAATTTAAAATTGCAACATAGGATAGAGTGTAATGTATAAATAAATATTAAAAGTTTGAAATGCAAAATTTAGTTTTATTACTTACGTGGCAGGACTAAACAAATGTCAACATTTATGAGAAATTAATAGTTATTTTTCTGTATAAAAATAATATTGACAATACAATTTATAAATATTAGGTAGTTAATTGATAATCTTTATTCCCTAAAATTGATGTTATGCAAATTTTATAATGCAAAGCATTTTCGAGAAGTTATATTGATTTTTTTTTCTCGAAGAAGCAATTTTATTGACTTCCTTTTATTGAAGTTTTCTGGCAATTGTGTAGCACATCAACTGGATTATACTGGTTTGTGGTTGTTACTGGATGTATTAAACCTTGTGAATTAGATATTATAGCCGAAAGAAATGTATTAACAGTACCTAATAATACAATTTGTCCTTAATTCAGAAGGTGTATACATCCAGTAATAATTAATAACTAGTGTAAGCTAGTAGGTGTTTTAGACAATTACTACAAAATTATGATTTTTGTTTTCTATCGATAACTATGTATTCCTCAGCCTACAGAACAAATAAAAATAACAGTAGTGTTATTACACATTTTAACTTAGCTCTAGTTTTAAATTTGACATTGAGAAATAAGGAAAATCTTTTCTGGAAATAGCTTGAATTTGCTAATTTTTGAAACATTTAAATTTCTGTAGCTCATAAATGGTTGGAAATATAGACAAATACCCAAGAATAAAAAAAAGTCTTAAAGTAATGAGTTTTATACACAATAGGAGATCCTTTAAGAATACTTAGAGTACACCGCCATATAGGAAAAATAGCTGGTGTATAGGAACAATTTTGTAATACCTCTAGTTTTAACTCAAACATCCTGGGTGGGGTTTTAATTTTAAAGTTTTTTTTAACGTTTGTACTTATTGAAAGCAACAGTGGCCACACCTGTTTAAATCTTTTACTCGTATTAAAAAAAAAAATTTCATAAATGTTGACCCTTTTCTATACCCACTTATATCCATTAGAAATAACTGAGGAACAAACAATTAAATGAGTTCTCTAGTTTAAGTTTATTAGAGACATCTTTAGGGTGATGGAAACGAATACAATTTGGTTGTGTCTGTCTGAGATAATCAATGCAATATAAGTTCCCTTACCTTTTTTAAAAATATCACAAAAATTAACAGTAATATAATTGAATGTCTATGTCAACCAATGGAACCAGTCAGTGACATAAAATATTTAGTGTATCAATAGATTCAAAATTAAGGTGAAATATCGATATTCATTATTCTAGAGATAAGTTGATTAAATATCGAAGAATGATGTGGTAAGCTTGATCGATATGGATTTATTTAAGTTCCATACTGCAATATGCTAACGTAGTAGGGGGTGGAGAGTTTAATACAATTCTTAAGCCCTTAATAATTCTTCAAAACTGATTTAACAGGGAAATTTCGAAACGGATTTGATAGGAGGATAGCGCAGTTTCAGACTACCTGTACACAAATGTACTGAGGTAAACGTTTTGAGCTACTAGTGTGTAGTTTTACACAACTAAGAATTTCATATTAAAAATTTAGAAAATATATTTATTTTGAATTTGGAGGCTCCAATGGTGGAGATTGAGGGAGTGGTGTGTTTCTACTGATTTAATAAATGTAAACAGGTCAAGTTTAACAGGTCAATTTACATTTACTTAAAGGTTTTTGTAAGTATATTTGCGTGAAGGTTTTTCTCAGTTTCAAAATGGCGGCCTAGATGTCTGAAATGTTGAATTTTTCTTTGAACTGAATCTTGATTATGATTAAAAAAAAATTTTTTATTAAAAAAAGAAAGAAAATAAAAAATTAATGAAGCATTAAAAGACAGTTTCATTTTTTAATTGAGAATCATCGAACTGAAATTTTTGGTGACGATTAGTTTTGGTTGGTTTTTATTTTAGAAATTAGTGAGTGAAAATAACATAATTTATTTTAAGAGTATATCAATTTTCAAAAGTTATAGTTAAAGATTTTTGTGTGATATTTGGAACAAACTGTCAGTGTGGCGCATCACTTTTAAGACAAGTTAATTTTTTTTTAATAGAAAGGAGAGTTTAAAGTGTTTATCAACGGTAATATCCAATATTTTAGATATTTATTTTGAAGTAGAGAGATAAGAAGAGTTCAGAGATAGCAATTACCCTGTAGATTGTAGTTTTTAAAATCGACGTTAACTTGAGTGTAGTGTGCCTGCCGTACTCAGTACTTACCTCTCAGACGTGTGTTCTAGTTTTACAAATCCTGTTTTATATGTGAAGACATTTCCGTCTTGCAAGTTTTTATGTTTTACAGTTTACGTGAAATGACTGTACAGTTTAATGTTTTTTCATTTCATTACTTGCTTTGGTAATTGAAGTTTTAAACAGTATTTTCACTTTATCTAATGGAGCGTAGTGAAAAGTGTCCTAAGTTTGAAAATAGTTTTCTGTTTAGAAATGAAAAAGCTATTGGTTCATTGAACTACCGGCGTGTAATGATAAAATCTTTTATTTTCAACCTTTAGCTACTTGTACAGATAGGTTAGACTTTTCTTATGTATTTGTGCGGTGATTGGTTTAGATAACTCTGGAGGAGTGGTCGTAGGGTTAAACATAGATTCATCAACGTATTACTCCTTCGTAAATAGCTGTAAATATAAGATATAATATGAAACATATGATAAAAATGGAGTCTACGAAATAAAATGAAACGGTAACGCAACTTGTACAGTATAGTTCAAACAGGACGTTAGTTTGGTATTACAAACAGGATTTAGGGAATGTATTAGGTCGTACATATACGAAAAGAGAGATTCAAATTACGCTACTCATTTTCTAAGAGATGGACGTATTATCCCATATGAAATGAAAAATGGTGTGAGGTTATTATATCAGTGCAACAAAGAAAGACGTCTAAATGTAAAACATGTTTTTTTGAAGTGAAAACTTCTATTGGCGCGTTGGGTACTTTTTGGGATGGACTTTTTCAATAGAAATCGCGTCACGCACACTACCGTAATGCAACTTTTGGGATGGACTTTTTCAATAGAAATCGCGTCACGCACAGTATCGTAATGCAACTTTTGGGATGGACTTTTTCAATAGAAATCGCGTCACGCACACTACCGTAATCGCGTCACGCACACTACCGTAATCGCGTCACGCACAGTAGCGTAATGCAACTAATATATATAGACAACGGATACGCGCGCACAGCGTATATATATAAACTCATATATCTACGAAAAATATTGCACAAACTTCCTCACATACCCATATATTTTAAAACAAAAATCTACGAAAAATATTGCACTAACTTTCTCAAAATTCACATACATACTTAAACTAAAATCAATGCAAAACTATAGCACAAACTTTCTCACATACCCATACATATCAAAACTAAAAATCTACGAAAAAAATATAGCACTAACTTTCTCAAACTCATATATATAGTCAAACTAAAATCAATGAAAAATATTGCACAAACTTTCTCACATACCCATACGTATTAAAACTAAAAATCTACGAAAAATATTGTACTAACTTTCTCAAACTCATATACATAGTCAAACTAAAATCAATGCAAAACTATTGCACAAACTTTCTCACATACCCATACGTATTAAAACTAAAAATCTACTAAAAATATTGCACTAACTTTCTCAAAATTCGCATACATAGTTAAACTAGTATAAATGAAAAAATATCGCACAAACTTTCTCACATACCCATACGTATTAAAACTTAAAATCTACGAGAAATATAGCACTAATAACTTTCCAAACTCATATACATAGTCAAACTAAAATCAATGCAAAAAATATTGCACAAACTTAAGTTTTCACTTCTAACGTGTGGTCTTAAGCACACCCAATATATATTTTTTTAGACTCAAGATGGACGAAAAAATATTATTAACGAGCAAATTTTATAACCAATCAGAAATAATGTTCCAAAACCTAAAAAAATATTAAAGAAAATGAAATAAGTTAGTAAATCCACCAACGTAAGTAACAAGGGATGCGGAGCTTGATGGTAGGCGGAGCCTGGTGGTAGGGATAGCTGTTTATATTGACGTGTCCTTAACGAACGAATCCACTACTTGAAGATGGAGGAACTGCGAAACGCGTCGGCTAATATAAATATTTTGCTAGGATTGGTAGAAGATTGAACTTAAATTAATAATATTTTGTTGAAAAACACAAGATGATGGGCACTAACGTAGTATTTACCCAGCCCTATCATAAAATGTAACAAGCAGATCCTCTAAATGTTGGTCTTCTAGGAAATATTAAATTGTATTGGTAGTCAATTGGTCTTATCCAGTAGGGTGTGTTAGTTTAAAACAGTTCTTACACTAGTTTTCTGAACCTCATAATAGTGTATCTTAACGTCGGCTAGATGTGTATTTATTAAACAGTCTCCACTCACTTCGCTCGTGTCAGAGGAAGGTGAGGGTTCGAGATTAGATGTATGACAATGATTTCGCTATTTGTTATCGTAGAAAGGTGATGTTGGTACAATTACATGCAAAATTTAAATCTGCAAATTTGTATCTAATTTTAGTGTGTTATAAGTTGAATAAACACGTGAGATGTGAATAAATATCAGTTAAAATATGTCATTTTAAATTATATTTCTCTGAAATTGCAGTATATGTGCACACTATAGTTTTCTTTTACCAAATTTTAATGTCTGTGGCCGCTATCGTGCTTACGTAAGGACGACAACGACGACGGACGGACGGTATGTCGATAATAAGTGGTTCTGTTTCCTGAGACCATGTAATCGTATACTGGTTTTGTAAAAATATTTAAATATCATTCTAATTTATTATAATACATTTCAAACAAACATTGAAAATATCTAAAGAGTTACATTATCATTTAAACGTTTTTAGTTTTTAGTACGGTTAAGCGAGAAGGTTAGTGCAATAGTTTATTTTATCCCATTCATAACTGTGGAACTGTTTTACAGTGACGTAATTATGGATTCAAGCTTACTCTTGTGTAAAAAGTAAAGGACTTAGTCCGACGGTATTATCACAGTAAGCCTTGCACGAGGCTTTGTGTTGTTTGTCTCCTAACTTATGCCAATTTACTGCCTTCTACAGGATTACAATTTATCAAGTCATTTGCATTTAGTTTACGAATTTAAAATACTCTTGACAAGAATTTATTTTGCAATTGTTTGCGTGTTTCGACCTCAACTTTGGTGTTCATAATAATATTTATTTCAACACATAGATTAAATTATGTAATAACAGACTATAATTATTAACTAAATATATTAACAATATTTAATACATATTTACCTTAACTATATTTAGTTTGCTTTGTCTTCCATGTACCGTACTGTAGATTAAACTACCAAAACACCGTTTATAAAAACTGTTATTTTGAAATTGTCTACCCTATTTTAAATCGTATTCAACAAATTAAAATTTATTTATTTTACTAAATCGATAGAGCCGATTTTTAGAAATTACGACTTTTATAACAGGTCCAATCTGATTTTTTGTTTTACCCATAATCCATAACAGCAATATGATCGATTTTTTGGTTTATATTAAAACAGTAGTTTACAATCCATAACAGCTTTATGGCCGATTTTTTGTTTTTATCAATAATTTACAATCCAAAAATAGCTTCATGGTCGATTTTTTGTTTTTACCGTTAATTCACCGTCCATAATAGCTCCATGGCCGTTTTGGGGGTTTTACCGATAATTAACAATTCATAACAGCTTTATTGTCGATTTTTTGGTTATTACCCATAATTCTCAATTATAATAGCTCCATGGCCGATTTTTTATTTTTACCAATAATCACAATCCATAACAACTTCATTTGCTGATTTTTGGGTTTTACTTTTAATTCTTAATCCTTAATAGTTTGTGTACCAATAATTCACATTTCATAACATCTTCGTGGGCGATTTGTTTTTGCTTTGTCAAAATTCTCAATCCAATATTTTTTGATATGTTTTGTTTGGGTACGTAGGGGGCGAAATTTTAACAAAATTGATCAAAATCGTTTGAGCCAATTTTGAAAAAATTGCAATTTTATAACTTTTTCTTTTTGTAGTTCAAAATTTTGGACTATCGAAAAAATGAAGAAAAGCTAAATCACTGTAAAATCGGTCCACTCGTTTAGGCTGTAGGGCACTGAGCAGACGATAGACAGGCAGATATCATCTCCGATACCAGTTTATAGTACTCAAAGAACTTAAAATTGGATATATTACTGATAAACAACTCGTTTTTTGACTGAAAAACTTTGTCTATCCTTTGTTAATAACATAAGAAAAATCGCACCACATTATGTCAGCCAATCAGCTGTGTATCAGGTATTGAAATATTGAAATGCAATTTAACTATAACACAATTTGTACTTTTGAATTCGATAAATTAAATTTACTCCTGGATACATAGACCAGAGTTAGATTTATCACTGTTGCGGTTCAATAAGTATAAATTCCAGTTTGGAAGGGTAACAAATAATTGCCGTATCAAACCCACATTACCCACCCCACCCCCCTCTCGCTGCTTATACACCATGAAATCCTAAAAAGCTTTGGGGTTGTTCTCAAACAATCGTTAATACCTTCATCCCCGTCTCCTGTCACTTTATTCTCTCTTAGGTTTGTTATTCCTTAAGGTTCGCTTAAATTTATGACGTCAAAAAATTACAAACAATTCATTCTTAGAAATTTTGCAGATGAACTGAAAAGTTGTTATTTTTTTACGATGAGATATCAATTTTGAAATATTTTGTATTGTGTGGAGATTTTTTTTTTTTATGTTCTACTCTACAGTGTGTTTCACTAGTCATGTTCACATTCAACATTTGCTTACACAAAATTGGGGGTTTTCTCAAACAATCGTTAGGCCCTAATACTTTTATCTCTATTTTGATAAACTTTATCTTATATATATATATGATAAACTTTATCTTATATATATATATATATATATATATATATATATATATATATATATATAACTTCCTTCTGCGACTCATCTATACACATTCTAACCTACTTCCAGATAAGCTAGAAACTTGAAATTTGGTAGACTTATAGCTTTTTGCTTGTATTGACGGGAAAATTCCAAACAGTTAAACATTTTAATTTAAACCCCGAAAACATAACGGTGGACGCAACTTTAATGTCGGGTAGACCTTATTGGGAGGTCTGTTGAGGCTAAACGGTAAGACCTATCAAAAAAAGGATTGCACCAGCATGCAGTAGCGCGGATTTGGCGAGGTTTATACGTTTGTTTATATGACTTCGTATTTCCATCGGTTATACCTTAGAGCTAGATTTTAGATTTTAGGTTAATTTTCTGCATTTTCCACTAACTATTCTTTTGACACGCTTATAGAAAAGCTGTAATCATCAAGTTTGACACGCTTATGACAGTTGGATGTGCCAGTATGTCTGCCAAAATTTTTTTTGATTCTAGATGTCTTATAATTGTGTTAAAAAAACTAATAATTTGTTTTAATTATAAAGTTTTGATCAAAATGGCTCAGTCAAAACTCCCCTAAGATGCGAAGACACATGTGTAGCAATTGACTCTGCCGCTGTTAATTAAACGAAGCTAACAGCTGTTTGCTGTATATAAAAACAAGAATATTGAAATATTGTTTTAAAAATATCTACGACTTTTCACACGAATTTGGGTGATTATTTTTTTCCTTAATACTAAAATTTGAACGATATTGGTTGAACCGATTTTGAGAAATGAAGTATTTTATAACAACGCCATTGTCGATTTATTTTTAACCTTTAACTCATGAACCGGATTTTTTTAGAGAGATGATGACCAATACGTTTTTTTGGTCCTTAGTAGCTACATTTGAGCAAAATTTGATCAACATCTCAATAGCCGATTTGGAGAAAATCGTAATTTCGTGTGGCAGCTACCCCTAAATTTTGAGAGTTTTTGCTGACGCAAATGTTTAAGTTTGATCTTTTTGTCACAAAAAATGACACTATCTTCCTAATTATAAATATTTTGTTTCTTTTTATCAAAGTGTCGCTTCAACTAAATAAATTATTCTCACCCGCTTTGTGTCTATCATCTCTGTGGTAAATTACAATATATGAATGTATTTTATAAACATCAAAAGTTACTCTTTAGGAATGTAAAGACATTTTAAAAAACATACTAGTGATAACTCAAACAACTTGTTTTCCAAATAAACGATAAAAGTACAATTACTTTAGTATAAAAAGTAGTAAGCGAATTGCACAAATAAAACGTTGAATTTTCATATCACGAAATCTCACACAAAGAAACCATTCTGTTTAATAAATTAAAATCTCCGTAGTTGTTTAGAATAAAACAAATATATATTTTCTCTTTAATGACTTTATATATTTTCCATAGAAAGTCTACCTGCGTCATAATGCGTCTAATGTAACGGAAGTGAAAGAATGAACACACCTTACGCTTGACAAACTAGAGGAGTTTGCGCTCTGCAAAATGTAGGGCTACATTGTGTACTGATGTTCTAACCCAGTAACTAACGGTTCGTAGCCTTCTCTCGACGCGGCAAACTTCGTTTGACTCGGAACGTACCCGCGTTTAATTAGCATTTCTGTTGTTGTTATTTTCACTGAGTGTTAACGAAGTAAAATTAACGAACGTGGAATTCGTTCGTGGGTGTAAGCTTTAAAAAATAATATATTAATCATTTGAATAATTTTAAATAAAAAAACAGTGAATGATATTTTATTACTCATTTTATTATGTTTCATGTATATGGGTGTAATTAAAGACGGTACCCTAACATTCCTCTAGATAGTTTGAATATTATATCAAAAAACATACTTTTGTTTGGGTTAAGGTTGAAAAATGAAGATAAACATAAATTTTCAAATAATAAGTAGGTCAAGTGACATCATTTATCTGCCTTTCCACTGCCTTTCCACGAAATAATCGATTTCGCATTTATAATTCAAAGATATCTTACCGTTTTCAAATAATTTCAATTTATTGATATTCTTGTCACAATGTTTTGATTTTTAAAGGATACACGATTTAAAACAATTATCTTTTGGTTATTTTATAGTGTAAATAGAATTTAAATAATAATAATTTTGTTAGGGGTAAAAAATAGAATATCTTACCGTTTTCAAATAATTTCAATTTATTGATATTCTTGTCACAATGTTTTGATTTTTAAAGGATACACGATTTAAAACAATTATCTTTTGGTTATTTTATAGTGTAAATAGAATTTAAATAATAATAATTTTGTTAGGGGTAAAAAATAGATACAATTTTTGTTATTATGTTTTCAAAATATTTTGAACTTTTATATATATGTGTTATATTATCTTTTTTTATAAATTACTTTACATATCTTCCTCCAAATAAACAATTTCGTTTAACCTAATTGCAATATATTTTAATTGTTTGTATAATCGATTTTAGAATGGAAATAGTACAGTGTTAAAACATTATTATTAAATAGAAGGTTAATACGATTTGGAATAATTATGATTTTTTATATATAATGTTCTTGAATCTAACTGTGCGTTTTTTTTCTCACAAAAATTAAACTGTGAATCAAAAAATAATATATTTAAATACTTTTAACAAAACCCTTAAAATTAAAATAATCCGATACGGACACATTGTTTACTTAAACTAAAACCATAATTAAATTGTAAGGTATATTAAATATAAATTTATTACAAATATAAAATCTTTACACATATCATCAAATTGAATAAACCAATAATAAATTATGCTGTTTAAATTAAAATATAAAATATAAAACAACAATTAATAAACCTAAAGAACAAAAGTAAACAACAAAGAACACGAAAAGTAAAACAGAAACATGATAACTGTCAGATTCCAGAAATTTATTTTAATGAATATTTTCGGATTTCCTTTGGTACATACAGTGAACTTTATTTTAGAAAAAAATATATTCAGTGGATCAATTTTTTTAATGAAAAATCAAGTGCACAGTAAATTTGCTGTCAAATATGTTAAAACAATTCGTGCATGTGGTTCTGAGACGAAATGAGGTCTAACCAAGTTGTTTTAAGATATTTATTGAATTTTAAAAAGAAAAATGAGATATATAGCAGGTTTATAGCGAGATCCAACCTTAGTAGTGTAAAATGTGTTTCTGGAAGTAGGGGCACTTTAGTAGTAGATTTTTCTTAGATTTTGTTTTGTATAGAAGTGGTTTTCAAATTATCGTAGGTGGATCGAGAACTAGGTTGTTGAAACAGTTTCAAAATGGAGCCATTCAAATTTGTTCCCAATTTTTTAATTAATAGTACATTGAATTATGTGATAATCTGCAACTATACCATACTTTACGAATCAAGTACGTTGGGTAACAGCCAATAGGAGAGCAAGAGTAAGGCGTTGTTGTCAATTCGAACGCTATCTGCACGAAGCTACCAACATCTTGCAATGCTAATAGAGCTGCACAGTTTTATTATGTTTGGATAGTTTTTAATGAGTTAAACGATAGTTTTTTGTTTGTTTTAATAATCTATGTATGGTCTGATACATTAACATTATGTCATTGGCACAGACATATTTATTTTTTAAACCCTTTTTGTTTCAACGGTAATAATGATTTCCCCTGTAATAAAGTAATAAAAAACCCCTACAAAAATAAATATTTGAAGTTTCTTGTAATTTAAGGGGGAAGATATCTATTACGTTTATTTATTTAGTCCACAAAAATATTGTTTTCGTTGAGAAATTTCTGATGATTTTGTTTATAAGGATGTGGAAAGCAGCTACGGATGTATTTTTTTAAAAATTGTCCATTAAGTTATGCTTTCAAAATTAAATGCTGTATCTATGATTTTCCGAGCGCATTAAATGAACGTAACTAACGTGACCTCTATTCCGCATCAATAACGATCACAAAATCTTATACATAATTTATCCATCAAGGTTATACAGTAATTTAAAATTTGAGATTTCTTTCCAGCCACAGTTGGTCAATTTCGAAAAAGAAATTATAGTATTGTAATTAATTCAGAAATGGTCGTAGTGTAAACTTTTTTAAAAATGCAAGATTTGTTTATAAAGATAAAGTTCCTTTTTTAATTATATAAAATGGGTTTTCGTATCTTTCTAAACATATGTCCGTAAAATTTTTATTTAAATGTCATTCTCAATCAAATAAACAAATTTTCATTAAAACAAATCTTCACCTAAATGTTGAATTTTCATAAATGGGTGACTTCGTTGTCTAGATTCGGCCTCGATTTACTGGTAAAAACTACAAAACATGTAAAATGACATTTATTTTAGTAAAAAAAAGTGCATTGTATCTTGATAAACAAATTCTTGCATTAGAAAGTAGGTAAAATAACTGACAATTTAACGATTTGACAAACCCGCACGGTCCCTTATTGGTTTCCTTAAGGTGAGACTGTTTACTGGTTCCTTCCTCAACGGATTTGACTACTGACGGCTTGTATAATGGTATCACTTCTCTATTATTGATAATAATTAATGAAATCATAGCAAACAATTTAAATTGTGAACCGTGCACTTTTAAATTAAATTAATTATAAAACAAACACTTGTTCTAATTTTGAAATTATCGGGTAATGATGCATTGTACGTAATGTTATTATAGTTATTCAGTTATCTGTAATGATTTATGTATAAAAGTCAATTTATCCGAAAATAAATTTAATTGTTAGGAGGTAAACATAATACTCTGATAAAATGTCCAAGGACCAGTGTGACAATGTCCACAATAAAGAAAGGAGGATTCTCTGAACTACAAAAACAAGAAACAAAACTAAGATTATAACAATTCTAGTATGTTTATTATAATAATAGCCTTGTGTACATTTCGATGATATACAGTACAGTCTGTATGAAGTAACCTGTCTCCTGACCCTTCGACTACCTGGGACAGGCCCGGAGTCCTTTTTTGTAGTCATCGTCCTCAGAGTTTTACATCTAAACATAAACGTTGTCGGTTGTACGTAAACACGCTAGGGGCCACAAAAATTAAGATAGGAGAATGAAATTTTGCAACAGGAGGCTATACTGTGCTCTATTGCAATTCAGAAATATCAAATTAAAAATTTACAATGATGGCAATGTAAACATTTTTTCGTATCTCGTTTTTAACTAAATTAGATAAAAATTTGCAGATTTTAATTCTACATGTAATGGTACCAATCCCACTTCATTACGATGACAAATAGCGAAGTTATTGTACAAAAATTAATTTCTAACCCTAGTCTCGAGATCCGGCAGGGCCGAGTCACCAACACGAGCGTAGCGAGTGGAGGCTCGGTCACTTAAGTCCAGCTTTGATGCCCTTAGGGCATCGACACAAACGAAGCAAGTGGAGACTTTCAAAATATACACATCTACTATATCCGTTAGGTTAGGTTAGGTTAAACAAGTGTACAAACTCTTTTACTCTGCATTACCTATACTGGGTAAGACCCCTTGATCTACCAATACAATTTAACATTTCGGGTCTGTTCAAGAAGAGGACCGTTACGCGTAAACAAATATCTATTGAGCTGAAACGTTGTTAGTGTGTATTAAGGACATTATTTTACCAGGAACAGAAAGAATGTGGAACCAGTAGAGATTTGTTAGATTCCTACTTGTGTGAATTCACGTGGCGTCGTTGGAACAAGGATGAAGATCTGTTTGACACCATCTGGAAGGACATCCAATTTGTATTGATCTCCAGAACGATAAAGCGTGTATTAATATTATGTATAAATTTGGTTAGGAAACCTTCTGGGTGTCACTGTTTGAGTGATGGTCCTTTTCTTGAACAGACCCAACATTGCCCAAGAAAACAACTATTGAACATTTCATTTCGAGGATTTGCTTGTATTACTTTGTATCAGAGGGCTGGGTAAAGTACCTTTATAGCGCCCATCAAATTATTCTGTTTTAAAATTTTTAAAACTAAAAATCAATTTTTGTAGTTATACATTTTTAAGGTAGGAAATAATATTTTCGTAATAGATTCAAGGATTGTTTTCTGAAAGTTTAGCACATTGATCATGGAACACTCTGTGTAGTTTTAAAGTATTTTAACTGAAAATCATGACAAAGACCAAAGCTGGAATGTTCGTTTGGAAACACTGTGTTAATTTAGGTAAGTATTGCATGATGACATTCGTTGTGGCGGTTTTCCTTGCTTTCACTGGTCTTTGATGTGTGTTTGATATTTGTGTTAATGTTCCACGTCGCTTTAATGTATAACGTAAAATTGTTATATTATAGCACGTGATAGAAACATATATTGAATGTTACGACTTAGTTCAAAACTAATTGTACAACTTTCTGTAATCTTTAAATTTTCTTATAGAGATGTAATGAATTTGTTTGTTAGTAAACAATCTTTCATTTCTAGAATTTTTTTTTAACATTTTAAATTTGTTAATATCGTTCCAAAACTTCAGGAGCTTATTGCTTACATCAAAACCAATGAAAAAGTTTATGTAAACATATTTCCTAAAGTTGTCAGTTTTCTGGCTTTTTAACAAAAAAGTCATATATTATGTTTTTAACTGTAAATGATATGGAGTTAAAGTTTTGCATGGTAATTAGTGTTTTAAAGACCCAATTTGAGGAATATAATAAACCGATCCCCTTTAATCATTTATAAAATGGCGACTATTTAAACGTTTTAACGTCGAATACCTCAAAAACCTTAATTTTACAAAATATTAGAAGAGACAAAATATATATAACAATCTTTAAATATTCTTTGTGTGGCTTAAAGAGTAACTAAGTTATTGACAAAAACTGAACACATTGATTCTCGGTAATTGTCTGCATCACCCAAGAACTAAAATTATTTTTTGAATTCTGCAAATTTGTATTTCTAAATTTTACTGTAGTTTAAAGGAGATAATAATATGTAACGACTAATATTTTGTCTCGTAAATTTTTTGTAAAATTAATGATTTTTGAGATATTCTACGTTAAAAAATTTAAATAAACATTATACTAAACATAAGTTTTTATCACTTAAGCTAATATCAAATTTTTTTAATGCATTTTCATTTTATCGACCGTATGAAAAATATACCTCCTTATTTTTTCTTTTCGTTTTCTCAGGTCACACAGCGGATACATCCGAAGAAAAAATCGATATAGGTTTTTGAACTATCATAAAGTACAATATAAAACAATGAACCCGCTACCACAAGTTTGGTACTTGCTTGCTACAGTTCAGTGTTTTATATTGTTCACATTAACCCAGTCAGTACTCATTGAACATCTATCATAAAGTAGGCCTATATAATTTTCTATGGAGTACGTATATGGTGAGAAGTAAAAGGTAACATTTTGGAAACATTGCAAAGTACATATTCAGGTTATACATTGTATGACAAGTTGTACGTATCTATCACACGGTTGACAGAATATCCTTGTAAATAAGGATTTATTGTTAAAGTTGGTCACACTGGGTAGATGTATTGGCAGATATGTCATTCTGTCACTTTATACAAGCCTGGCTGAACTCGTCCATTTTAAGCTGGCTTTGTCAAATCTTTTACAGAAAATTAAGGTCAACAAACATAAGCAAAGAGGTAGTTTAAAATGACAGTATTTTTATAAAATAAAGAATGTTTGGTGTAATTATTTTGTCTGCTAAATTATCACACTTTGTATACATCATTTTTATTTCACATTATTCAGTGAAAATAAGAGTAAAAGGTGGAAAATTATTGCACAAACTTTCTTACACCCCTAGCCATAAACCAAAATACCAACCTAAAATAATTTTCGTTCTAAGTTTTTATTACTTGTTTTTACTCTGTCAAGTAATAAATATAATATATTTATATTTATATAAGTACTATAACCCTTAGTATAGTAAACGAAGTTTATGTAATGGATAAAAATATCGGTGTCGATTTCCCCCCGGATATATAGTTTTTGTGGCTCCCCGAGTCAAAAAAAGTTATTGGAATTATATCTGGTGTCTGTCATATGTGCAGTGGTCTGCAACTAAATCGCATTGGCCGATTTTAAGCAAACTTTGTATGTGAGAATATTTTGAAATACGTTATCTCGGATTTTTTCATCTTTAACACTTTTTTATTAACTTGCTTTCTTGTCTGTCTGTTTGGTACACATTTTGCAATCGATTTTAAACTAACTTTCCGATGAGCTAGAAACTTGAAACTTTAAACATCACTCAGAACTGGATGACAATGCATTAAGAACTCCTTGTCTGTCTGACAATTGCTGCTATGGTAAGAAAGCAGTTAAAGTTGTCGCATTGACCGGTGTAGCGGCAAGACTTGTTGGTGGAACAACGCTGCACACGTTATTTAAATTACTTGATGAGCAGGATGGAAAAATGGTTGGAACTTTGGAACCACACACTGTTACCTCTTTGAAGGACATCGAATTCCTGTGTATAGATGAGATTTCCATGGTTCCATACGAAATGTTCTGTATGATCGATTCTAGATTGCGACAACTGAAAAAGAAGGAAAATTAACAATTCGGTGGCATCAACATTATGGTTGTTAATCTCATCAAGATGTTTATAACCGATTACAAATTTTCACACACACAAGACTAAAAAACAGAAAATAATTATGTAAATATATATTTTTTAAACCACGTTTATAAAACTGACTAAAAAGTATAACATAAATTCTCGTAGCCCATACAGATTTATAACTTCATACAGATTCCTAACCCTGTACAGATTGTCCTGAAAATAGATCGTGAATTTTTAATAGCTATGAAAATACTTGTAAAATTTAAAACGAAAAACGTAGGGAGCATATAATAGATAATAGTAAGAAGTGTATGGAGGCCTATGTCGTTGAGAAAAGTCTCAAAGTTCCTAAATGAAGGTAAAGTACCTCTTAAATAAATAGATGGAGACAACAACAATTTATTATTAATTATTTTGGGATAGCTGCCATAAGAAGAAAACACAAAATTATTATTTCTTCAAAGTCGGCTCAATGAGCAAATTTTCATGTTTAAAAGAGTTAGTTGTCTAGCCGCCATTTTGTGTTTTGAACAAAAAGTTTCATATCTTTTGAACGGCAAATGATACATAGTTGAAATTTTGCATGCTGCTTAGTACTATAATACCCAATTTGTGGAATATTATCAACTGATTTCTTTTACTCATTTCAAAATGGCGGTCAATTAAAATATTTAACATTAAATATCTCGAAAATAGTAAAATTTCACAAAAAGGTTTTCTATTTTAACATTAAATAAAATGTTTTAATGTAAGTAAAATTTTTTTCTATACGTGAAAGGGTAATTGAGTCGTCGAAAAAAATAACTGAAAACATAATTTGTTGGTAGTTGTCTAGAAAGAAAATTTTCTCTTGAGTTTTGAAATTTTTATGTAATTCTGATTTAAGTAAAATCTATAGAAATTAAATATAATTTTTAAAGAGCGGTTTTTTATTAAAGAAAACAGACTAAAAATAGGCAGGAACTCTTTTTAAAATTAATAAACATTCTTTGTAATATAGCAAAAAGTAACGTTTTTACTGAAATTAATTTCATAAGAAATACAAATTTTATACAACATTGTTTTTTGTAGTGTCTAATTAATTTACACAAGTAAATAATACCCTCTTTAAAAAGTATTAATATTTATGATTTTATAATTATTTTAAAGAAATTTTCATTTTATAGGTTGATAATAATAACAGCTGATCAACAAATAAAATTGTTTACTTTGAATAAGTTATAATAAAGTATCATACATATAAAGAAACTGTAGTGTGATCATATTATGGTAGTGTAAAAATGTTGTTTTAATTTTCTAATGAGGAATATGGCGATTTATTTTTTGTTTACAACTGAAATTGTGAAGCTGCTCGACGTGAACATCAGAATTGTTTCCCGAAGGCAGATTCCCAATATGAAAACCTGTCTTCAGTGTATCAGTATTAACGAACGAAAGTCATGTTAGTTTTCTGTTGAACTCTAAGTAACTCGAGGAACATTGTGTCATTCAGCATATTTAGCGAAGCTCAGTACACTAAAAGTCATCATTAAAAGCTGTATATAATCAAATAGATTTACGTTTAGGATGTGTTTATTGCACAAGCGAAGTAAGTTTAAACTTTTATTTAAATATGTAATTTTTTCCCCCAAAGACAGGAGTCCGTTGTTTCGTTTTCATTTCTTGATTAACAGATGCTGAACTGACGTTATTAGAAACGAATGTTTTTGGTCCTTTTTGGGGGAAAGGCGAGTAAGAAAGTTTGTGCAATGTTTTTGCTCAGTTTGTACATCTGCCAGATACTTAAGAAACATTGTTTTTTTGATCAAAAATTTTGTATTAAGTTATTCATTTATCCAAATTAAAAGTGCATTGTTTGTTAGCACGATTGTGCTTTGAATTTACTTTTTTCTGTGTTTTATCTGATTTCAAATTGAATTAATATAGTTCTATTTTTTGCAGGTAAGGACCATTTGGCTTTTGACGTTTGTGAGTATACAGTTAAGATATTCATAACATCATTTTAGTCAACTTGTACGTAAAATTATTTTAGTAAATTTAACAAAGTTTGTGCAACTTGTCCGCAATTTATGTTACGGGTTTATTTATTTAACTATTTACTTCAACCACCTCTCTATTGTTCTATGAAATATGTTACATGTCGTAATTACAGTTTATATATAAATATTATTAAAAAAGAAATACTCAAATAAAATATACACTTATAAAAAACGCCGTTCAATAGTATTATAAATTACAAACATTCTAACAACAAAAATAAAAATTGTAACTGAAAATTAATTACCAATGTATGTAGCTCACGCCAAACTTCGTTAAGCTCATTGAAAATCGTTTTTAGTTCTTCAATTTTATATATTGTATGGTATTGCGCAGAACTGGAATATTAAATTTTTTAATTGTAATAGCATCTAGGTATGAACTTATAATTGTCCTTTATCCTTAGAATGTTACTTTAGTATGGGTTTGACAATCCCCGAAGACCTAGCTGGATCTACACCTTCATTTATGTAGTCTTGAGTGAGATTCCTCTCTTTCATTTTTCCTATCTGATAACTTTTGACCAATTCTTGTTTTTTCCCTATCTTGACGCTATTAGAGTATTCGAGTGTTTTCAGCTTTTCCCGACACTAGCAGATTGAGTTTAGGTGCTCTGGAAGCCCAAAAAGGTATACTCCACCAATGAAAACACATTTCTACGTACTTTTGTTTTTAATATTTTCTGGAAGTTTTTCAATCTATTTTTTAAACTAAAGAAATTTTACCCATTTTTCGTTACTTTAAAGTACATCTAATCTTAAAACTATTTATGTCTATTAAAATCTTAAAACTAAACTTGAGTTCGCCCAAGTGTCATCCAGATTAGTTTCATTGTACGCAAAAGACATACTTTATCCTAGCTCGAAAGGTTTAGTTCCTTTGGGCCTTCTTACTGTCCCACATTGCTCAATGGTCTTGATGTGGATGGAACTTCAAGTTTTAACGAAAACTTATTAATTTCATTAGCAACCATTTCTACATTGAGGTCCCTGTGTTGGTCAATATTTCGCTGAGTGATAAAAATACAGAGTATTCGAGGGTTTTCAGCCTTTCCTGACACCAGCAGACTAAGTTTACCTGTCCTGTAAGCCCAAAGGTATTCCACCGAGTGAAACGGATTTTCAACGAAGTAACACCTGAGTGAACTCTTGAAATTCTCAATAGAATCTTTATTTTAAATATTTGTTCAACTTTTAATAAAAATAATTTTAAAATAAATTTCATCCATTTCTTTATTAAAATCTTAAAACTTATTCAGCCAGTGAATTTTACAGATTAGCCTCATTGTACAAAAACACACTCTTTATGCCAGGCTCGTAAGGTTTAATCCTTTTGAGCCTTTTAACTATTCCGTATTGATCAAGCAGCTGTATTGCTTCTATATTGATGTTCTATCTACAAGTAGGGCGCCCCCCTGTTTATATTACTGTACTCTCACTGGTACAACCCCAAAGTTGGATTCCATAAACCCGTATCGGTTTGGGTACCTGTTTATAAAGCATATTTTTTTGTCATGTACCGGTTTTCCCCTTGTTGTTTGAAAGCGAAAATCCTTTCGGTCATCATTGCCTTATAAAAAAAGAAGAAAAGAACATAATGTAAAGACCACTAACACTCGAATACTCTAAGAGTCGGATAAAAACAAGAATTGGTCAAAAGAGCCTTGATAGGAAAGATGAAAAGAGGTGTACATACATCCAAGACTACATGTAGAAAAGTGTAGAACCACTTAGGTCCCTGGTGACTGTCAAGCCCAGTGATCTCCTAAAGGGTATATACCAAATGGTACTCAAATCCCATTACATTAAATTTCATACATATAAAATTGAAAAACAACTAAAACCGATTTTTCTATTGGTTTAACCAAGATCAATGTGTGCTATATAGGCGACTCTGCATACATCCAATCGGTAATTAATTTCCTACCTCACACGACAAAAAACACCAAGAGTGATAGACTTTACAGTTTCTCTTATTCAGTGTGTCAAGTTTTGAACACTACGAATTGGTTCACTGAGGTTTTATCTCTATAAAACTCCAGAAATAAAATCCTCGGTGTTAAGGCTAGAGAGCGTGTAGGCTTCCATCCGCCCCTTCACGTCCAGCGCTGAGGGAATAAAGTCCCTAACAACGTTGGCATAATGTAGACTATCTGTTGGTAAATCACGTAGTCGTCGTTGATTTGAGGTAAGCCAAACAGATCTTGAAGGGGTACTTGTCACATTTTACGGTACATTCTTCATAGAAAAACAGGTTGATGGGCGTTATCGTTGATGTCACGTCCCGGCCCTGGCGGACTTTGACGCTGTACATGTGTGAAGGAGCCTCCACTCGCTTCGTTCATATCAGTGCTTCTACCCTACCGGATCTCGTAACTATACGCATATCACTTTCTAGGGAGGTTGATGTTCCAAATTACATTTGTGACAATAACTTCGCTATTTGTCATCGTAAAGAGGTGGAGTTGTTACCTTTACATGCAGAATTGATATCTTCAAATTTGTTTCTAATTTAGTGGCTTATAAGTTGAACAAGACATGACGTATGAACAAATACTGTTTACACTATAGTACCTTACACCAAATTTGATTTTCTTATCTTAATTGTAGCCGTTATCGTGTTTACGTATAAACGACAATAACGATGAACGATGCCACGAAACGTGGATATCATTAAAAAACGGAGGTCGACATTTTGTTACCTATGTAGCCTATTATACGTAAGTTGAACATCAAACAGTAAGTAATTGAAATAATACTGGAATTTTAATACATAGTATCTTACCTAACCTATTTGTGGTGATTTTTGCTACCACAAATCTCATCTACATCATTGTTTACCAAAAACTGGGAATATGTTAGGTTAGGCCATGTAGGTCAGTTTAAAACCAACAAAGTTAATAAATCAGCAAAATAACACAAACCGCTATTATATAAAAACAATGATTCTCGAAAGAGTGTTGCAGTAGCAGTAACCTCGTAGTGGCGCTGTCTAGACCGGACGAATGGCCGAATTTGAAAGGATTGCAGTGAAGCGAACGAAGTCGTAGTTATTATTTTTGTTTGTTATGTCAGTAGACGGATAACAGAACCTCAAAATAGCCATCAAAGGATATTTCGAGTTTTGACAAAAGGAGTGGGGGATCCGTGTAGTAGCTACACAAGTACCGACATACTTCGTTTTGTAATGATAGTATTCAACAATAAAATTGATCACAAATGCATTACTTTGTAAATGTGCAAACATTAATAGCTACCCAACAATTCATTAGATTAAATCTCAGTAGTTTAATACATTACTACAATGTAGGTCTACATTTATTGAGAAGTCACAACACGCACTGCGGTTATTTTTCATCTCACCTTTACTTTCTCTGTTTATTATTCAACAGGCATTGCTTACAATATTCAGGAGGCATGTTATACATAACTTTGTACTGCCATATATTGTCAAAATAAAACGTCTACCTATAAGCGGTTTCGTTTTCGTTGTTGGTTTTTTTTACTTTATACCCGTTGGACTAAGGCCGGCAGTATACTAGAGAGATGCCATGTTTATTGAACGATCTTTCCGATAAGCGACTTTTGTCTTAAGATAATTTTGCTGCTCACCAAAGCGTTACGATCTGTTGGCAGGAGTCAGTTCACCAGTTGTAACATGAGCTCTGTGAAGATGAAGTCTTAGTTATGTATTGATATTTGAAAAACAGGAGAAAGAAGGATTGGGTGAATCGTAGGCTATAATTTAATGAATGTGCGACACAATTCCGTAGCAGTTCCAAGAGAATTATTTCACATTAAAAGAAATTTTTAAAATTTAATATTAAGATGGATCCTGGAAGTTTCCATTTGTTATTGAGACTCGTGACACCTTTTGATAAACGTGATTCCTACTTCAGCCTTACTTTGCTGCAGTGGTTTTTCGCCTTCAAACAAAATGAACCCCTACACATCTTGTCACTTTGAAATAGGGTACGATATTGAGCGAAGAGAACATGTCGCTTAGTACATATATAATTTAAGATAGATGTCATTATCGTACTGGTGTACACTAGCGTTACCTATCTTATAAGATGATTATCGCGTATCGCTTACGCCCTTCAGATAAGTATCGTATCCCTCTAGTGTGCACCCCTAATGGAGACGGGGGAGCAGCATAATACGAAAAAATACAACGCTAATAAGCGGAGTCGAACCTGTGTACATCTTGACTGTTCGACGTTTAAAGTTATAGTCGAGTAAATTAAATACTTGTTTCAAATATTTAAGCTATAAAAACAGAATTCTTTTTTACAAAATTACGATGGAAAAGAAATGTATTCGCAGTGAAAAGTACTTTTAAGAAGCTACAATTGAAACCTGTACGAACGTTTGACTTAACAAGGCATTAACATTTATTTCTCAAAAGTTTCTTTTTTAAGTTACGTTACAAATATTTTGACTCAAAATTTAGCATGATTGTTAATTTTTCAAGGAAGCATCTTTTCTTAAAGTTTCATTAAAATTCATTCATAATTTCTGTACATATTGTTTAATATAGACACAACTTTGAGGGTTATGTAGCTCACTGGATAGACTCGCCTCATTAAAAAAAATTTAATAATTAATAAATTGATTCATAATTATTTTTTATAGAAGCTATAGAAATCGTGAACTTTTCTAAATAGCCAGCATACGAAGTAAGTTTGGCAAGTGCATTAAATTTCACCCTCCGTTCTTTGACTCATCACGTTTCATGGAGTCATGGAACTGAAAAAGTGATGCAATCCATCCATTGTCATTGTTGTCTGTACGTAAGCACGATAGCGGCCACAAATTTCAGAGGAAAATCCGATATTCTTATAGTTAGAATACCCCGCAGGGCCGAGTCACCAACATGATAGATAGTGGAGGTTCCTTCACATATACCTACGAGCTAAGGTGGAAACACTAACACGAGCAAAGGGAGTGGAGACTTTTATAGACATCTAGGAGACCCGTTAGGTTCTAGTCGATGTTAAGAAAGTACTTATATAGACAATTGCGAAGTTCAGAAAAACTGTGTAACAACTGTTTTAAACAAACTTACCCTACTGGATGAGATTCCTTCATCTACCAATATAATTAATATTCCCAACAAGGCCAAAGAAACCAAAATTTATATAAGCCGCCACGAATGTCGTCCGTTGAGCAATAGCCAATAGGGGAGCAAGAGTAGCCCGCCGTTGTCAATTCGAACAACACTTTGCTCGAGGCTAGCCGGCGATCAAGGCTACCGATGTCTTGTAATGCTAATAGAGTTGCGTAGTTTTATAATATGGAGATAATATTTCGTAGCTTCCACAAAAGGATAGCCATACGAGTTTTTAAGGGAATTTACTTGACAAATTGTCTGCAAGTAAACAAATGGACGAACACAAACTTCAGGCATTGTGACTCGACAGAAAGTTTTACAAATACTAAATTTTTTCACATCAGTTGTTTTTACATTTAATTCTCAAATTGGTCAGTATTAACATTAGTACTAGAAAGACATTACATTATTGGTTATAATGGTGATACATTTAAAGTGTAAAGTAGTATTTATTTACAACTTCATTAGTAATGTAACAGAGTATACTGCTTGTCTGTGGTAATGTTTACCATCGAATTTGTCATACTGACATATTTATTTCTCCTGTAATAATATTAATAACCTAGTACAAAAAAATAAATTTTAGTTTTTAATTGAAATTTTCCAAATTTACATTTATACTACATTTATTTATTTAATAGAAAAAATATTCTTCGTTGAAAAATTACTGATTTACTGATTTATTTAAAAGGAAGGAAAACAGCTATGGGTGTATTTTTTGTAATTGTTCGTTAAATTATGCTCTTTGGAACTGTGATACAAATGAAATGGAGTATCTATGATTGTTTTGAATGCCTTAAATGAACGTATCACCAGCACTGTCACAGCGGGGAAACGAGTTGGCAAACTAGCTCGGTCCCTATTGGTTTCTTCAAGTGAGGTTGTCTACTGGCTCCTCTTTCAACGGACTATACTCGTGGCAGTTGGTGTAGGGGATCTGCTTGTATTAAATTATATGATGGGGCTGAGTTAGTGCCATGATGGCGTCCATCAACTTGTTTATTTCTCTGAGTGGTTATTTTGTTCAAGTGTACAGTAGCTGTGGCGTTATTTTCTGTTACTTCATGGTCTATGAACATTGTTGTCTCAGTAGGCAGTAGTCACAATTGGGTTTACTATTCCATATATTAAAACATTCAAGAAGCAAGATGTAGCCTAAAGTTCACAGAACTTCTTTGAAGGTGTATTTCGTTGACAGAATATGAAAGCTAAGGTTTTGTTTCTCAGAAAATTTCCTTTCTGAGGTGAATAGAAACGGAAATTGAAGTTTCAATGAAATTGTTATTCAGTAACTGTAGGCCTAGTCTACTGGGTGTTGTCTCAAACTGCCGGGTTTCACATTCTATGCGTATTGTTTACTAATGTAATGGAATGGATTGTTGGTTTAGTGAGCTGATTGCTTTCACTGTTTATCCGCATCTACGTTTGTCTCCTCCAATCAAATTAATTTAATTTAAACCTGATGAAGGGAGGGGAAGTACAATAACAGCAGAGGAAGCTTTGTCGTGATTTGAACTTGTAACCAACTTCAAATATCATGTAAAAATTTAGACTCACGAAGTGCGTTCGATATTTTACTTTTAGATTAAGACAAAGAGAGCAAACTAATTTATAAAGCCTTGTTTACTGATAAAAGCTTACATATTTAACAGGTTTTAAAACATTGCACAAACTGTAATCGACACCCCTCCACTATCGACACCTTATCGGACGATGACGGGCAGATGTCATATCGACAATCAGTTTTTCGGTTTCTTGTCGCCGAAACGTACAGATAAGTCAAAAAACAGAGTTCAAAACTTTCGACGATTACCAAACTTACACTGTACTTGGTAAAAGGAAAAGGAATACATATGCAGTCATTCTGTCCTTGTTTAATGACGCGTGGGCATCCTTGTAAGCGAAGTTAACCAAGGTTTGCTGTTACATGAAAACAAAAAATAATTCCATTTGCATCTTTTCCGGTAAAAACTGACACACTGGAAGTAACACATATAAAAATTAAAATGAGTAAAGGAATAATTATTTAACCTGGTAAAAAATGTATCTAATATACTTTTGTGCGCTATATACGTTTCCCAGTTCTAGTCTAGAAAGGTCCCCTACTGGACCATATAACAAACTTCTGATTCCCATGAGGCGTGGTAGCCTGGACGTATATGTTCCCGTGGGGACGTCTCCCTCTTACCGGATTGATTAGATAGAATTAGGAAATTTCACAGAGTACTATTTTCACAGTTCCTTTTCAATCTGGCAATTAAGTAAACCAATATTAGTAATAGGTTATGTAGTTTCTATTAATTTATTAACTAATTTAACTGTACTTGGTGGGTTTAAAACAGCTGATAGTGGGAATTTGGGACGTATACAGTTTGATTCAAAATTTGCTCCGGTACATTTCGAGAGCTGATGCTAGAACTAAAAATAAGAAAAACGTTTATGTAAACATATGCCCGGAAATGCTTCTTTTTCCTGCTGTCAGCTATTTTGTATTTTAAAAAAACAAGTTTGGAAGTAGATAATATATTGAATGATTTGGTGTGCGCATTATTTATGTAACCAGTAAAAATGTTAAAAGGCGGCCATTTTAAACTTTTTTATATTTTTTATATGTGTGTTATCAACTTATAACTCATTAAATTAGATAAAAATTTGCAAATTTCAATTTTGGATGTAAGTGTACCAACATAACCTTTCTACTACGACAAATAGCTAAGTTATTGTTAAAAATGTAATTTCTATTCCTGATCTCGTAAAAAAGTGAAATTTGTTTAGTTACTAGGGTTCTGCCACACAAGCGTAGTGAGTGAAGCTGCTTCATACATGTATAGCTGATGCCCGATGGGGCCGAGATTCTGTCATGACTGAAGCGAGTGGGAATTTTTAATATGTACACATTTACAAGGCTACAAGGCCTGTTAGGGCTTAGCGGACGGAAAGTAGTTATACATACAACTACGAGATTCAGAAAACCTGTGTAACCACTGTTTCAATCAAACCTACTTTATTGGGTAAGACCCCTTAATCTACAAAAAATGTCATGAAAGACCCACGAAATCAACTTTTGGACATACATATCGCATTTGCTACGTTGTATGATTGTGCTGGGTAAGTACCATGATGGTGCACATAAAATTGTTCATTGGGGTAACGCATTTTCAACCGACGCTGTCTAACACTAATAAGATAAGTTTCTTGATTCTCTAAAATGGAATGTTATTTTGTAAAAAGTGTTAAGTGATAACACATTTTTGGCTAATAAATTTGAATCAACAATATTGCTCACGTCAGGAGCTGCTATGCGAATTGGGTGCGAAAATTAACGGTTTTTGTTTTAATTAAATAGATTTCTTCATCAATTACGTCTAACCTATTCCATACATTCAAGTTAATTATAATTACCTTGTTTCCTTTGACAATGAATTAGGTCATCTTTTGTTTATATCTGTGTCAGCTTTGTTATTGATGAGGGGGCGTGGTCTAGTGACAAAGATTAAACCACGCCCCCTTCTAGTACACTCCAACGTGATTATAATTCATAAAGCAAACTCTGTAATGAAGCTTCTCCGTTGATGATATGTTTACACGCAGTGTGTTGCTCATTGGTTTGGAAGGAAACGTTTATTTATTATCTTAAACGTAGAATTAAACTATACGGATTCTGTTCTAGTTTTAAAGTTGCTGGATAAATAGTGGATTGTTTTTATAGTTTATTTGAACACTTTCCATCATCTGTGTTTATAAAACGAATACACGACGTTTCGAGAATATTGATCAACCCTCGTCATCAAGTGAAAGAACTGAAAACGTTATAAGGAAGGAAAACTAAATAGTCTAGTATACAGCTAACTGATAATCCTATCAGTATACAAATAAACCTTTTCCTGGTTTCCACTAAATTTGAATTTAAAAGGTTGAACATTTTCCGGTTAATTCATCGCAAGGCGTGACTATAAGGTCACGAGATAAACTCTTGAATGAGATGACAATAAATTGTTCTGTTAGACTACGTCCCGAGCATCATCCAGCTTCAAAATACGCGTCCCATCTTCCAGCTTCCAACAAAGGAAGGTATTAATGAAGAACCGGTTTCAGAGTAGTGTTTTGAATAGCAAGTTTGCTAATAGAGTTCATAAAGTAGAAGTTAAGATAACTTAATTGGTCAACTATTATAATTGAAGTGGCCTAGCTTCAGGGTGTAGTATCGTACTAAGGAAGTTGCTTACTAATGTAATCAGGTGGGTTGTTGGTTTAAACCTCGCGTAACTCAGTTTATATGCGCATGTTCTTGATTAGGTCTAGTTTTTGGTTTAATATAGGCCTAAATATGATTAAAACTTTACTTGTCAATAGAACGTTCTAAATGTAACGAACACTGTATCTCTAATTCTATTTGAATGGTCGGTCGTTATAATTATTGTATAGATTCGACGTCAGTCGTGATTAAACGCGTGAAACGATTGTAATCAAACTTTAGTACATTTTGTCGTATCTCGGAATTTTTTTATAACTTTAAATAGCTGGCATAAAAAAACAACACAAAATTACAATTTTCTGAAAAGCAGTTGTGACGATTTTAGTCAAATCTCATTTAAGTCTTTGATGATCGAAACAAGACGTATTGGTCACCATCAGTTTTGTTAGTTATTGTTAACCGGATTATGGGACTGTTATAAATTACGTAGTTTTTCACAATCATCGCAACAGGTTTTGTTAAAATTTAGTGAGATGTAGAGGTTAATAACCTAATTATTGTGAAAAATAGTAAGTAAACAAATGTTACGATTTAAAAAGATTTAGTAAAAAACAATAAAACAACCTTGACCGTTATCATTAAGAGCTCAATTTTAATCCTTCCTCCAAAATGCATCGCAAAGTAAAGGCTTAAACATCCAAAACAACACAAATTGTACTGTTAACATAAATTTAAAATTGTAGAAACTATGCTTCAATAAAATGATGTAATGAGTAAGAGTATGTTACTCTGTGAAGTACGTAATGAAAAGTATCGTAGGTAACTTACGTGCTTCCACGTGAAAATCACGCATTCGGCTTCGCCTCGCGATGGAGCGGCGGAAAAACCCTAACATGCTTTGTAACTTAATATACTGTTAAAAGCTTTGGTCATGTTGAAATAATAATCGATATTTTGGTTACAATCTTAAATTTACGCTTGACTCTTCATTTTCAACAACTTACAAACAAATTAGGAAATTTACCAATTTTGATACTTCTGTTGTTTATAAAAGTTTTGAGATCAGATTTTAAAAATTTGAAAAAAATTAACGCGGGCACTAAAAAAAATTGTTCATGCATATTATAAACAATACAGTAAAAAAGTCTTTTAAATAAACAATATTAGATACTTAATATCTGTTGAACTTTGGAATATCTGTTGTAAAATAAAATGTGTAGTTTTATCTAAAAGAAATTCTTTGCGGTACTATCCTTTCTGTTATAAAGAACTCAAATATTATTTATTTAGTGCAAATAAGTGTAAAATTAAATTGAATAGTTTTGGTCTGGAATGTCCGCGTTTTTATTATTTTTCTTTCACTAGGAATCCGAATATTGTTGATTCAATGTTTGTGTATAATTCTAAAAAGTTAGTTTTGATACTGCAATATCAACTTTGTGATTCAGTCTGAAGCCATTATGTGCCGAGTGAGGGTGAGTCGAGTCCGCTACGTACAGTAGCCTCAGACTAGGATTGTGTCTGGTGTAAGGGGTGTGTCCTCCCTTGTACTTGCTTCCGTAGCCTGACTTGACGGTACAACCCATTCCAAGAAACCTAGGTACACAAATTACTGCTTAGCTACATTTAATTCCTAAAGTTATTATTTCGTGACAGACTTTTGTAAACGTTTTATTCTTATTTACATCGATAAAAGAAACGAAAGTAGAGTACACGTTTACACAGAAGCATTTGAGGTCTATATTTTTTTGATTGGGGTTGTACAGCTGAAAGTATACGTAACAAACAAAGTGTGGGGGCCCTTCTTTTCCTCTCCACCCCAGACACATTCCTACCTTGAGGATACTGTATGTGTGTCCGTGATATTAAGCGACTCCAGGTAGCGCAACCCCCTTCGCTGATCTGCCATAGTATAGTCCGTTATTTAAATATTTTTTCAAAGATGATCTCCATCGCTACTTTTCACATTTTGTTTATAACTACTGAACTGACATTTTTGATGACGATTAGTTTCTCGTTTTTATTTGGTTTTAAAGATTGGTGAGAGTGAAACTCTGTGGGATGCGGTTTTACCATTTACTAATTTTTGAATTAAATAGTTCTAGTTTAACTTAAAATTTCAAATACACCTAGGCTGTTGGTTTTTTTTGAAAGTTTAAACCATTTCATCCGTTACGTAACAACAAATGTATCAGCTGATTCTTTTAGAATAACCGTATATTTTGAGGTTAGGTTTAGATAAACTTTTTGCTTATGAAATATTTAAAATCGTTTCATAATTTTTCATTTGTAACCTGAAGATAGTTTCTGAAACCGTCTGACATAAACTAAGCCGCATTGTTGTGAAGTGTTAATGTGATATGTCGGACACTCTAAAACCCCATTAGTGCCCTGTGTTGACATTCACATTAAGGGTGCTAAAATAGGAGGGTGTGATAATGAAGAGCAGAGTGTGGGTGTATAGCGTGGAGGGCTTTGTTTTGAATTTAAGGGCGATATCATCGATCTGATAACCATTTTGTAAAAGGTGTTTAAGTATTTAAAAGCCTAGCTTTTTAAAAGTTTTAATAACTTTGGAATATTTGTAGAATTATTTTGTTCACAGCTTTAACGTGAAGCTAAACTTGATTATACAGATTATACAGTTATAAGTATTTTGTATACGTTTAAAACATATACAATACAGTTTTGTATATGGTTCAGAAAACCAGTATTACAAATGTATTAAACAAACTTACCCTACTTTGACTTTATTTACATCAATGTTTTCTGAAAGTATTTCTCTACAAGTTTTGTTTAACGTTTTATGTATTCATTACCCATTTAAAAAAGTTTTTGTATTGCAAGAGGGTGTTTACCCCAATTTCGCGCGTTCTACCCCATATTTCTCAATTAATAATGCAGGTATGTAACCGGTTTTATTAGATTTTCAATAATACTTTTCGTTCTCTGATGCGTGGACACTTTCAATTTTTCTAATTAAAAGTTTGTTAATAAAGAAAATGTTTTAAAGTCTACTTTTTGAGTATGTTATGAAAAAAATATTGCTTTTTATCACGAGTTTTACTGTATAATAAGAAATAACTATTAGGCCTATCATAATGTTTTGTGTGTTTTTGACATTAATTATCATTTTTTCGTTTTAGGTTCTTTGACGATAACTTCATTATTGCTTAATGGTGGCCATTTTATTATATTTGCAAAACGGATTTTTAATTACCATGACAAAATAATGAATGTTATCTATTTACAGTTCTTCGACAGATCAAGATGCCAATGGTGATAAGATAAAGTGATCTGTATATTGCAAGTCTACCAACATTATTCTGAATAACTTTAAACACACTTATAGAATAGATAATTAAGCCGGTTCATTTTGTATTTACAGTGTTCCCTCCAACGACAAGGAACGTAGTTAACTAGAATTTAATTAAGGAACGAACTGTTCCCACCGTATTGACACAATTACCAGAGGATACAATAGCTGTGATTGCTTGTGTTTAAACAGCAGTAACAAGTTACAGAAACAGTCAAGATGTATATGATGTAACCTCAATATTTGTATTGACTCGTACAAGTAGAAGGTTCTCAAATTTTTTCCCAATTAAAACCGAGAGAATAACAAGTAAAATAAACTGTACAAAAACTTTGCACAAACTTTCTCACGCATCTATTCACAATCAAAATCGTAACCAAACAATCGTCGCCAAAAATGTTAGTTTGGTAGTTGTCAGAAAAAAGTGAAAATCAACGATGAAAATCTTTTGTAGATTATAAACAATTTCAATAAAACCTAAACTTGCATTACTAGTGTTATAAATTCGTCTTAAGCGTAAATATTATAAGATGAACTCAAGCTCCAATGATGGCGGTCAATGTTTGTTTTCGTTTTTACAATAAATATTCCTTAAAGATAATATTCTATCATTTGAATTTCTACACACTCTTTTGGCTCATTAATTCATTCTCAAGAAAGAGCATCACTCCAAACCTGAGTGATATCAAACTTTCTGGGGAAACCCTTCCAAGCGTGGGTTGGTACACTTGACATCAAATTAACCTGGAATTTACACTTGGAAAACCCCAACAAATCTTTAATGACAGTAAGAAAAGTAGTCGGGAAAACCTGGGGACTAAGACCAGCTATGATGAGATACACTAGGATTATACCACCTATGGTTGATTTACGGGGTTGGTGGGTTAAAACCGAGTAGACAAAGCCTAAAATTATTCTGACCAATGATCAGAGGTTGGCCAGTCTTTGTCTCACTGACTGGAACAATGTCCGCAATGGAGATAATGTTGGGGCTTCCACCTTTTGATTTGATTATAGTTGCGGAGACTAAGAAGGCCGTCTATAGGTTGAATAGCAGCGGTGTCTGGAGAGCCTCATTCCTGGGACACGCCAGAATTACGGGAACAATCGGTTACCCGATCCTGAGTATGGAGATAAGATACTGGTTTTCGAAACGCTTTAAAGTCGAACTGACCTATAGGGGTAGAGGAGGGTGTATTAGACAATTCAGAACTGGTGTGGAATGACACAACAATAAATATAGACCCAATAGTAGTTTCATTTGACCAATTCTTGTTTATTTCCTGTAATTCGTTAAAAGTACTGCACTCGAGCACCATAGTTTATAAACACTCTGTATATAAATTGTTTTTAAAACGTTAAGGCACATTGAAAAGACTATTAAACTATTTTAATTCGACGGAGTGGATGGGACGGGGGATGAATTAGAGAGGAATTGCTCGTTCACTTTGGAATTCCGGGAATTCTGTAGTCACGCTCCCTGGGGAATACTCTGTCTTATTCTGGAATTATCACCTCTCCTTGTCCAGTCGGAGCTGGAATTCTCGGTTTTCAGTTTCGTAACAAACCATTTAACATTGCAGAATGATTACTTGTGCTTTTATTTCAACCACATGTTACTTACTGCAATCTACCTAATGGTTGTATATTCTAAATGGTCATTTACCTCCATTACTGACCCTTGCAAACTTGCAGACGTTTCCAGTTGTGAATGCTATTGCTAAAGAAACACATTACGACAGGACAGTGTTGTCCTCCATCAAGACGTCGCTTGAAACCACTTTAGATCTTATTTTTAATTTGAGATACGATACAAATATTCAAAGGTAAATTTTCAAGAAAACTCAGATGTATAATTCGTAGAAATCATGTAACGATGGCTGTCTTCAACTACTCATACTTTTCTCGTAAATTCGTGTCTAAATAAACGTCATTGCATGAACCTACTCACTCACCCTAAGGGGCTCACACATTGAGAGTGCGGGTGTGGTGTACCCAAGGATCTATACTTTTTTTCGTGTAGTCTTGGGTTAGATCCCTCTATTTCATCTCTTCTATTAAATCTCTCTTGACCAACTCTTATTCTCTTCTGACCCTGACGGTATTCGATTATTCGAGGGCTAAGTTTCCTTATTTTATGTTCTTTTCTTCATTTTTTTTTATAAGGCGGGGATATCTGAATGTGTATATTCATGATAAGTTATTTCCTTCGGTATTAAGTGGAGATAATGCTGCCAAAAACCGTAATTCACTTATGTTGGGGACAGAGGTCACTACAGCCACTCATTCGAAAATTGATTTCAAGCACATAACGTCTTATATCTGGCAATAGTAAGTCAAATTATAATATATAATGGAAAATATTGCAGACTGTGGTTCTATCAAATCACTTAGGAGTAATAGAAATTGAGGAGATTTTCAGGACAATTCAGGATAAAAACTACCTTAACTTAGTACACGGGATGTATCAATAAAAGTCAAGGCGCAATAAAATAAATTAAGAATTACGAAGTTCATATTTACAGGTCTGTCTTTACGTGTTCAATTACGTAAAAGTTTAAAACCCAGTCGTTGTTTGTACAGACAGACCACACTTTAATTAAATCTGATAAGAAGTAAACAAGTTGGGTTTTTGTCACCCCCCTCCCCTCTGGAGCCAATTTAGGTTCTCATAAAGGTCGGTTCATTTCATAAAGTAGATTTTACAGTAAAGTGGTAGGTTTCCTACTGAGCTTACATCTTCAGGGAAAGCTTTCCATCTTAATAAAATATTGATTAAAAATATCCTTGTTTAGAATGATTAAATTTCTACCTTAAAAAAAAAATTATGAATGTGCAGTACATTTGCCGTTAATAATAACATTTGGAAGAAACGAAATAATTACAAAATATTATTTGGTTGGTTATGATAGGTACCAACTTTATTGGAAAAATCAAAATATGTTTAATTAATTTACACAAATATTGTTGGAAATAAAATTGAGAGAGCTGTTTATCATATTTAGGCTTCCATCTACAGGGAAAGTTATCTTAATCAAATATTGATAAATAAAACTGTACAAAAACATTTTTGTACATTATTTGATTATAATCGAGGTTTCAATGACTTGTTTTGAGATTTTGTACAATGGTTAGGATCATTAATGTTCATTTTTCATAAAAAATTGAACGAAATCGGTTTAGCGCATTTTGAGAAATTACGTATTTTATAATATCCTCGTGGCCGTTTTTGTTTTTACCTATAACTCAAGAATAAGTATTTTTGGGGAGATGGCGTTTTGTTTCGGTTCTTACAAGCTATGCGTGTGTTTAGAATATTGTCATTTTGTGTTTTTTCTTGCGAGAGCTACCCTCAAATTTTGAATTATCGAGAAATTGAAAAACAATTACAGTACTGAGATATGATCAAAATATACCCACATTCAGAATTTTGATCAAAATCGGTTTACGCATTTGTTCTGTAGAGCGACACTGCATAGACGACAGACTTTATTTGAATATTCAAGGGCTAGGGGGTCTCTATTTTTTGTTCTTTATTTTCTTTTGAAGATGTTGACAACTATATGTTAAATATTAAAATTAGATCCATTAATCCTCCTCCTGGTTTTCTCTTCATTCTGGATCCACCGATAACCATATAAATGAACCTTCTTTCACATTGGATATACTTTCTTTTCTCATTTGTCTATCTTTATTTTTATTTACTCCTTGTAAAATTTGTTTTATTATTATTAAAGTATTTTTAAAATAACTATTAAAAATTCAATTATTTAAAATTTAAGCACACTGGTTGGTAGAAATACGTGCTTATAAATATGTTTGTAGGCTTATGACAATCGTATACAATTGATATTGAAATTAAATATCAATTATAAATACAGAAGTTGGCTTTGTTTTCAATTTAACTCGTTCGCTATTGAGCCTCTGTTTCCCAGCTCTAGAAGTTAAATGATATCAAACCAATGTCTTTTTTTATATAAGAAAACTTGTAAAATATTATTTTCTTGGCGAACTTTGTTACAAGGAACGATGTGCTTCTTTTCAACATTATTATAAAGTAATGATGTTTTAAATGATTTACATTATTTCCAGGGTTTTAACGTAAGGGAGTTGGCAACCACAGGGATAAATAAGCAGTTATTGACGTTCCATATTACAGAGGCTGGATCGTTTGAAAATCTTTCATCTGATAAGCTAAAATTTAACTTTCGACAAATTTGCGATACATTTTAAAGAAAACTCCAAACTTATAATTAATTGAAAGCAAAAAATGGTTACATTTTTTCTCTTGTTGTTGAAAGGGAAAAACCTCTGTGTCATCATCGTTTTATAAACAAAGTAAGAAAAGAACAAAAAATAAAGACTCCTAGCCCATGAATACTCTAATAGCGCCAGGGGCGTGTTGGAAATACGAATTCCAGTTGTTGGTTTCAAGAAAAATAAATAAATGAGCTAACCTAACAATGATTTAGTGCTAAAAGTGTATGTATTACAATAAAATGCAGGATTATATTATTAGCAATTTTACAGTTTTATTTTTATGTCTCTCTAATACAAGCAATACATTGATTCCAATACATATATGTATGTATATTGTTGTATAACGTTCTCCCTTAATATTCTGGCATTCATAAACACATGTAATTAGATAGGAAATCGTAAGCTAATCTATAAATAAAATATTCTAAGCCTTCAATCCAAAACTCTCCCAAATTTTTTGAATTTAAAATGACTTCCAAAGACTTACTAAATTTCTTTACATATGAGGTTTTCTCACCTCTATTATGTGAGGTGTTGTTAGGGATTGGATTGTCTCTACCATTTAATTTTGGGTTCAAATGAAACTTCTAGATAGAGCCAATGCACCATTTGTTTTAAATGAATACATACACCATTAATTTTAATGCAAGTTATTTATTTCCGAAAGAGCTATTTATGATTATTAAATGAAATACAGCGTGTTAAAAAGTCACGGGGCGGTTAATATTTTTTTAACGATTACAGATAGAGCTACAAAGCTTTGTACATTGTTAATGGACATCAAAACTTTTTTAGAACGTATTAAGTGGATCACTACCTTTCCAGGCGGACGGCCCACAAGGAGTAAGTAGGAAATCTTAAATGAGAGCATAGATCTAGTTGTACATCGAATTAAAGGCCTTTATGAGTAGCCCGCAAACCGACAATGCCGCAAACTGGCAATTACGCAAACCCGACATCAAAAGGTTCACCATAACTAAAATATCTGTCGAATCCCTAGATATTTTCGACCAATACCCCTTGCTCAGTCGAGGAGCAGAGGCTCCGACTATCATCATTCAATTAAGACTGACCACTACCTTTGTCATGGTGCATTTATATGCCTTGTTAGGACAACGAACTGAACATTTTGTCTAGAATCAGCTAGTGAAATATACCTTCTGATATTTTTCACAATAATAGGCTTAAAATAGGCTATTGGACTTAGGCTTAATAATAATAATAGGCTTTCTGTGGACTTAGAAATAAAATTATATATAATAGTTTGTATAACTATTTTTAACAACTATTCCTAACACTATCGTAGGTAGGTCCTCTTCACTAATCAGCTTGATCCGCCACAGCACCTTGGCAACGTTTTCCTGATCGGCAGAGTCTCTGCTTCGGTCCAATACCTCTGTCGTTCAATTGACTCCGTTTCATCTCCACCGGGAGTTTATATACTCATTAGAAGGCTACCTAAGAAATTGCCTAACTATTTGTATTCTGTCATAATGATTGTTTATGTTCTGGTGTCTACTGAGAGACTTCGAATGTTTTTTATTGTCTAGTTTGAATCTAACCTAACATTTCGGAAATAACTAGAGTTGGTCAATAGATACCTGATAGGAGATATAAAAAAGATGGATCTTAAGACTAATTGTTAAGGGTGTAGATCCAGCTAGATTCCCTCGGGATTGACAAGCTAGTACTCACTAAACTGTGCCTCTGAGGGTAAATTGTTACAATATTTGGCAGTTTACAACTACTTCAGCTTAAAGTAGTGTTTGCTTTCTGGTTAATATAAAGGATGTTCAACAATAACGTAACGATCTAATATCTCTGGTTCTAATAGTGATAAAACATAAACGGAATTTTGTAAAATCGACCTCCTCTATCTAAAGAGTGAGCCAAAATTTATTTACTATATACATGGTTTATTTTATTTCGTTGAATTTAAAGTTTTATAGTTGTCAGATTTATAGTTGTTTAAAGTTGTAATGAGAAAATGGCGTTATCTGTAGGTCCAATTGAAATATCAAAATTGTTTAAAACATGTAAAACCGACAAAAATCCTTCTTTGAATTTCAGAATGTGATAAATGGTTACTACAATAGTCTAGCTCACTGCGAAATTGCAGGAAATTTATGGAACATTTATTGTAATTTTAAAAAGAACAAGGCAATCTTACATTCAATTTCTAATATTAACCACTATAAACGGGATGGGAATAATAAAAACAATTTGTAAATTATAATGTACTTTTTTTCTCTACAAATGGAAAAATATAATGTATTTGCATATGGAAAAAAATATTTGAATGGTTCGTAACATGAACCCAAATAATCATATTTTATAAATTTTTGTATTATTCTATCTATGATAAAAGTTTCGGCTCGATTTTAGAGGAAGTCAATTTATAGGAAATTCCGTTTGTTTTCTTTTTCTAAATTAAAACCAGTGATAGGCTATTCATTCTGATATTTTTGGAACACTAGTTTTTCCGCAGTCTATATTATATAAAATTTAGCTCACTTTAATATTACAATGAGTGTATTGTTCCGCCATTCCCAACTTCGTTAATCTCTCGTTTGATGACGCGTTTCGGATATACACCATTCTCAAAACACTTAATACTACTGATCATCCTACGCTTGGACTCGTTATTTTAAGCAACTAGCTCCTCCCACTCTTTCCCCCTCCTTTCTTCCTATTGGCCTATCTTAAACTCGTTTAACTTATTTTTATTAGTCACTCCCCCCTTTTTATCCATGTTTCCGGTCTCTAGCCTCTCTCTATTAAAGAAAGGAAGGGGTAGAGTGGGGTACTATTTTGTGTAAGAAAGGAGGGGGAGGGGAAAGAATTATCAAAAAGGCAGAACAATGGACTCATTTTAATTATAACGTTCCTAGCGCAGATAAAAATGACAACAAAACAAAAATTAGCTTATTTTGTTAAATAGTTACATCTTTTTAGCCGAACTCTTTTTTGACAGATTTGTAAAACTTTTTATTGGTACATTGAACATATAGCTCGAAATTTAGCCTTAAAAAACGATATAAAAGTTTGTAAATCAATCGTCATTTAGAAATTTAGGGTCAAATTTTAAATAATTTATAATATTTTAATGTTGTAGAATCTAGTATTAGGATAGGGTATGAACTTGGTTTAGTCCTCATGATTAAATTCTGTGGCCACGTATAGGAGGGGGAGAAAATATTTCAATATTATTTTGTGTGTAAATGTGTTACATTTCGGAAAAACTAACAAAAATTACTTTTGGATATTGTAGACAATTATGAATAAATTTAAAATTGTTTTTCATCTTTAACTTTAACCTACAATAAAAAGGACGTTATGTTTTACGTTACAAGCACAAACAAATTTTCCTTTATAAAAGAACTAGGTCGTTTTGCTTCAATCAGAGTGTTTGTTTTGAACATTTTACGTTTTGTTTCATTTGGTTACTGACAAGTGTTGCTCAATTCAAGTTGAAAAATGTGTTATTGTTTGTAATGGAAAAGAAATTTACAAACTTATTATGTTTTCAACCTCCCATATTGTTTCCAAGTGTGGGATTATTTTCATCCGTCACGGCAGGTAAACCATAACCATTGTTGTGCTACGCCTCATAGGGTTTACAACCACTTACTGAAGCAGTTTCTTTACTTCATGTTTTTCTGAACATTTCTTTAAGTGAATTGGAGAACGTAGTTTCGGATGGTCAAGTTTGATTGAAGGGGTGTTTGAGATTAATGTACTTGAGAATATAAACTACGGGGAGATTTTTTTCAAAAGTTATGATAGAAAAGCAGTATTTTGGAAATTAACGTTAATCTCCTTACCGCAAAATCTCTCTCGTTATGCAGATATTTTCATAGATGTAAATTTGTGAGCATCCAACAATAGTCTTCATATCTCGTAACTAACGTAACACTCTCTATAAGATATTAACTTTTTCTAAAATTTTTCCTTTTTAGTTACTCCATATACGAAATATAGGGTAAGTTTGGTCGTCAAATCGCCTTCTGTTATTTATTTTAGTATTTTTACTATTATATTTCTTTTTCTTTAGGATTTTTAGGTTTCGGGACATTACTTCTGATTAGTTATAGCTTTGCTCGTTAGTAGTATTTATTCCGTTAATCTTTAGTTTAAACATTTCCATTATATTTTAGAGCCTTCCTTTGTTGCACTGATGTAATGACGTCATAGAATCTTTCATTTCACGTGGAATATGACCCTCTTAGTTGAGTAGCGTAATTTGAATTTCTCTTTTTGTGTATATTTTGCTTAGAAGTATGATAGCTTAGAATATATCCGATATGTAGGTGGCACCCTAATAATAATAATAAAAACAAAGAACAGCCCTAATTTGAAGTAAAACTGATATTAAATAAAATCCACGAATATATAAAAGAAACCAGAACAATGAATATATTAGATTCAAAATAACAAAAAAAAAAAAATAAATAAAAAAAATAAAAAAATAGCAATCAACTCGAATTTGTAGTTTTCCAAAAAGATACATTATACCGATAATACAATTAATGTCGATTCAAACCAACCAATGGAACACAAAAATAAATAGCGTCTTTTGTGATTATATGATAAATAGATTTTATAATTTGCATCTAAAAAAGGCAGCATAGAAGGAAGAACTAAACAGAATATATCAGAAAACAACGAATAAGAAAAGAGTGAAATAAGGACATTAATACAAGAAACAAAACAAAACTTTTACCGGGAAAGAAACTTAAAAATTGAAACATTTATTTAGGAAATACAATGTACAATACCCAATTTCAACACGAACAACACTATAAAGAATAGATTAAGTAAGAATATAGAAGAAAGTGAAACATGTGATAAAAATGGAATCTACGAAATACATTTAAATGTAACCTACGAACCTTAAAAATACCAAACAGCACTGAAGTTAAAAAATAACTATGGCAAATATTCAGTCGTATAAATACAAAAAGAGGGGCATATCCCACATGAAAAGAAAGTTTCTGAGGTTATTAGGTTATTACATCAATACAACAAAGGAAGACGTCTAAGTGTACTGTAATGAAAAATATGGAATATTTGAACTAAAGATGAACGGATAAAATATTATGAACCAGCAAATTTATAACCAATCAGAAGTAATGTTTTAAAAGTTAAAAATGCTAAAGAAAAATAAATAAATTATTAAATCCACCTAAGGAAATAATAAGGGAGGCGGAGCCTGGTGGTAGTGGGCGTGGGAAAGGTGTATATATACGAGACTTTAAGAGTCGAATCCAGTATATAAACGCGTCGATAAATATAAATATTAAAACAGTGCTGAGATTGGTAGAAAATTGTACTCACCTAGCAGATATTATAATAATTTCAACATTAAATTCATATAAAATCCTATTGAAATTCAGAAAAACAAATCAAAATGTCAAAATAGCATTAATTTTAAACAGTTTTTTGTAATATGTCATGTGTTATTCAACTTGCATCAAAATAAATTCGGTTAAAATTTGCGGATTTTAATTCTGCATGTAATGGTACTAACTCTACACTTCTATGATGACAAATAGCGAAGTTATTGTTAAAAAAGTAATTTCTAACCCTCCTAAGAAAATGTGATATTCGTATGATTACGAGAAACTGGGAGTGGAGGCTTTTTTAAATATATACAGCTTCAAGAACCGCCACATCCGAGACACTGATACGAGCAAAGTGACCCTTGATCTACCAACACAATTAAACGTAATGTTCTCTAAGGAACCAAGATACCAACTTTGGGGATTATATACCATGATAGCACACATCAACTCGTTCTTATGTTAATTAAAAAACTATCGTGAAAAGAAAATACCAATTATTTTATCAAAAAAGTTTTTTACGAAATATCCAACAATCCTATCGGTAAAAGTAATTTGATATCAGTTTTGTGTATGTTTGTCTTAAATATTTTTATTTTAATCAGACTTTGTTTAAACGTGGTACATAGGCTCGGTTCGAATAATCGTTAGAGAAGTTATTTACCAGAAAAATCGGTGGGTACATTTCAAAACAATTTCTCTTTTGTGTTAAATATTAATGGTACGATGCCCCAAAAGTGTTTTAATTATTTGTACATAAATAAGTTATAATTAAAATATAGGGAAGTTGTTTATATTAAAAGAAATAAAATGTTTATATTTGATTGTGTTAATAGTCTGCTTCTAACGTAAAGGGGAGGTACAAATTTTGTACTTTGCTCAGTTACAATTAGTTTTCCAGTTCTCCGCTAGGCTCATATGAATATTTAACCACTTCTAGTGTTGGGTCGTTACCAACAGCTGAGAGCGTTCTTTGTTGTATAAATATTTGACAACTAACTGTCTTACCTGCGACAACTCTTTATTTGAGTTATTCGTCACGGGAATAGAAATTCCACGTTGTAACAACTTTTTTTCCTTTCACGTATGATGTAAGGGACCATCCTACATTATTTAAAAAAATTACTAATTATACAGTATAAATTTCTGTTAATATTAAATTTAGAAGCAGTGTAACCGTTAAAGAGATTGTTTAATATGAGCGTCGTGTTTTCATGTAGGGCATCGAAATGCGTCCTCACTGAATCGCTACTAGTTCATTGCTCAGAATATTGTATGATAAACTACTCAGTAATAATGAGAAAATCATGCAATTCTAAATATCATCATTAGTATGGGGGAAATAGTTATGTCCAGATATGGAGTCGGTTTCATTTTTTTTATTCAATATTTTTTCCAAATAATAATGTTTGATATAAATTTTCGCTTGCACCATAAAAAACAAAATAATAAAAACTATACAATGTTTCTTAATAGATTTATTCAAATTTTTGTAATTTATGACCTAAATAAATAATGTTATCTTACCAACAAACAAAAAAAAGTAAGTAAATCCATAACAACTTAGGAACATTAACGATATTACCAGATCGCAGAGTTTTTAATGTAATTTGTGTGATTAGGTGTAATTAAAATTGTTAGTGTTAAATTAAAAAGGTAAAGGATTCCTGGATCACCCTCTATTAGATGCGATTACACGAGGATAAACCAAACTTGATAAATATTGTGTCACGTAACTTGTGACGGTGCGTTACTTGAGCGGGGTCCATTTTTGCTTAACTCAGACTGTCCTTAGCAGGCAACAGCTGACTGGGTAGCTAGGTTGAGCAGACCCTAGTCAAACTGACAAGTGTTGGGACCGACCAGCCTTTCGGACGTGCTGTGAAGTGGAGTCTTGTTATAATTTTGGTTTTTATACTTTTTGTACAAATTACGGTGGTTTTATAGGAAGCCTAATCCCCAATTCGGACTTGTTATTTATTAATTTAAAGGAGACGAGATGTCAATGGGCAACACCCAAGTTCAGATTGTGGTTTAGTTAGTAATTAGCTTTAAATCGGTGATGTATAAACTTAAATAATTGTTCAAAGTTGGTTACCCAATGATCCAATGGCAGATGTGGAGTATGATTTTGATCTCAAGATGGGTCAAAAACATTATCGTTTTCATAATATTCACTGTAGGCTAGAGCTAAATGTAACCTTGCTGTCAGAAATGATTAGCATGGGACACAAATTGGTAGCAAAGCAAAGATTTTCACTACAGATTGGTAGTTGGAAATTTACGATCTACTATTCTTTACCAGCATCAAATTGTGTTCCCCAGTTTTTCAAACTTTATGACTTGAACAGTGTATTATTTTTTGTACGTGAGTTGCAAATATTAATTTCATCCTTGCAAAGCTAAAAGAACCTTTGAGTCTCTCCGATACGATACAGGTCTGTGACTGTTTAAAGCTTCAAAGCTGTCAATATACCCTATATACCTTATCACAACTCTCAGACGGAAGTAAACGAATTTATATTGCCATATTATTTAACGGCTTTGATACGAAGATGTTCAGAACTCTAAATCACAGCGATACGCATTATTAGCATAAGAGAAGGGGTGTTGTGATTGGATATCGTTCTACGTTCCAAAGGTTTATCTTCGAAAGTAAAAGATTTATTGCTTTTTTTTTCTTCAGGTCGAATGGAGTGGCTCAGTTGGTATAGTCGCGCGCTTATCTCGCAACAATTCGAACGTCAAGCCTGATTGGTGGTGTTTGTTTTATCTTGAGTTAGTTTATTAATTGTTGTGCAGGTTTTATCTCCGTGGCCTGTCAGAGTAAAATACTTTTTGTAAACTTTCATGTCCTAATCTAACCTAACCAATTTAGCTCTTAGGTATAAAAGGTGTCCAAATGTTACTCTACCGAACTTCAAGAACTGATTGGGTGGGATAAATTATACAAGAAATGCGTTATTATGGTCTTATCTTGCTTAGTTTTCCTTCTATCTGATTTTTTTTTTTTTTTTTTTTTTTTTTTTTTTTTTTTTCTTTTTTTTTTTTTTTTTTTTTTTACAAAAGACAACTTTTGGGAAATAGTCAGTGTTTCGATTTGGTATACTAGTTTTTTGTAAATTATTAATTTTTACACTTTCCCCCCCCCCCTTCACTAGTATACAACCTCTTTCTAGCTCTGGTATTGAGTGTTTGATTTTAATCTCTAAGTTCGCCACAGTGTGCTCAAAAGTTTAGTTTTTATCAGTTGTCATAGAATATAGCTTACCTGGATTCTCCTCAAAACTTATTTTAATTTCAGCCCATTTATAATTTAAAAGTATAAACTGAAGTGTCTTATATCAAATAGCTTGTTATAAGGGCAAGTTTGTGATAAAATTTGACAACTGTTTGTTTAAAAATAAATTCACTAACATTATTACTTTACAAAATTAAAATGGTTTTATTACACTTAAAATTGTATACGTTTTCATAAAATAATACCGAAAGTAACAACTGGTGGCAGGAAAGTTGAGAAAACTTAACTTTTCTTCGATAAGTCACGATATTTTTGAAAAACGGTAAAAAAAAAACATAGTTACAAGACAATTGAGAGACAAATTTGCCTACTTCGTGAAATTTTACCCCAAAAAATTATTATTGTCACTAAGTATAAAATTAAATCACCCTGTATAAACATCGTTTTACCGTTGTACCATTTCGAGCTTACATTTCAAGTTCCAACACAATGGAGCCGACATGGCGACCACTAGAATGTTTATTAAGGGGAAAAGAAAAATTGACAAGTAGGATCGATACTCATCATAATCTCTAGTGTGAGAAAGAGATAGACGTAGTTAGAACTCCTGAAGTAGAAATAACTAACAGAAATCTGATAAACTTCCCTAGCAAAGTTAGTTTTTACAAAGATACACAAAGATGTCTCAGAGAAAGGAACTCAATGGCGCCTTCATTGTTTGTTTAATTAGGCAAGACTTTTTGCAATGCTTTTTACGGTTACTGCATCCGTTATTGTTCTTCTCATTCCCTTTGAGAACGATTGTCGTTTTTATTGACTGTACTTCCTTTAACTAATTTATTTATCTTCTTTTTTTGTAAAGAACCTATTAAAATTTTTTATTGCGTGTTATTTCCCTGTTCTTGTAATGTTAATTTCTTAAACTCGATTATTTAATGTTCACGCATTTAAGAAAAGTTTCAACACCTTTTTCTTCAGCGTGAAGATTGAAACGTTAAAGTTTCGAAGAGGTAATATGGTGGTGCCCTATTGCAATCCATTCGAAATCGATTATATAATGGTACCGAATTGCTGCAACGGGTATTGTCAGTGTGTTAGGAAGAATCTATGCTGGACAACGATAAAACAAAGAGTGGAACAGGAGCTAAAATCCGAGCAAGCAATGGGAATGTAATCAACAGTGCGTCAGTCAGAAATTACAGCCATAATGAAATGTATTCGAGAAAACTTGAGATGAGAACAAAGAACTTAACATAGAACAGTTAAGCGGGTTTGAAAGCCTTAATATGTAATTTTTGTTTATATTTTTGAAAACATCTACAGTACATCAAGCTCTTTACCTTATAGTTAGGTCCAGTGTGACTGCCATTGAGCACTTACAGACATCTCATCTGAAGTCGATTCCTGCCAAACCCGCAGCAGCATGTTCTTCAACTGCGCCGTAAATTCTTGCTCTGAGCTCTGAAGCCAGAAGATGGTTTATAAACTTTACCTAGGTGTTTCGATCCAATGAACGAGGTTGTTAAGCAATCAGCCCATCTCGACCTATCCATGTACCTGGAAAGAGGTTATTCAGGAAATCCCGAACCTTGGTGTGGTAGTGCAGTGTTACGCCATCTTGCTGGAATAATATACGACGTTCTCATCAATCTGTGGGATTTAAAAAAGTTTTCCGGCATATTCCGTTGATGATTTTTCTTGAAATAAAAAGGTCCGTAAACTTTGTTCTTGCTTAAGGCACACAAGAACGTTTCGGCTATCACGAACATGTTCCGATGATTTTTGTGTATTTTCACTGCCCCAAATCCCACAGTTGGATGTATTCATTCTCTAGTTGACTCATGACTGACGATTATGTTTGTAATAAAATCCTGGTATTGATCAAATCGATGTAACATTTCCACTACGAACAACCCTATCAGTGTCTTTTAGTTGTTGCACCGTTGTTAATCTGTACGGTTTGAGGTGCAAACGTTTTCTCAAGAAACAGTCGCACGTGGGACACTCGGCTCGCTAGAAACACGCTGGGTTGATTTTGTAGGACTGTTACCAAAGCTTTTCCTCACCATACGACATACCTCACGTCAGAGATGATAGGGAAGGATCTTTGCCATACTTGGTACGAAATTTGCACAATTGTCGCAGACTTCGATTTTTTAAATCAAAACACGCAGCGAACACGTTCTGGCCCAGTGTATACAGTTATTTTTGTTACAACTGTCCCTAGTGTGCGGTGGTACTATTCACTATTTGAGTCAACCTTGATATATTTTGCTACAAAATAATATCAAAACCAGCTCTGTAATTAGTCTGAATGAAGTTATATGAAATTACAAAGTTGTAAAGTCCTTTTGAAGCATCCTGTATTTAGAATCTTTAGTAGGTATAGCGATTGCTTTCCCTTGGTGTGAGAGATGTTCCAAGTTGAATTCCTGTGGGGGCACAAAAAGGCACGGTGTGCAACACTAGGGTTAAAGTTGGAAATTACGATTAGTAGCGAATTCTGGTTGGGAAAGCTAGAATAATGGTGAGGGAAACTCGATAAGCTGACCTCATTATTAATCGACTAAAAACCCGTCTAGCAGGGACTGATGTACCTAAGACTTATAATAATGATTCGTCTTTACATTAAATTGTATACATACGTTGCTTTTTAAACTGTATAAACTCATTCGGAAACAAAATTCCAAATTAATTTATTGAAAGATTTTACAAAATTTGGATCATCATGGTGGTTTCCTACAAAATATCCGTACTGAAAAAAATGTTTTTAATCAACAGTTGGTTTTTCAGTTTTTTTTTGCGGTTTTGATGATTTTTATAGAATATGAAATGTTAATTTTTGGTTTTAAACTGATCCATTCGTCTGAAATTTTATTGCTTTTTTTTTTATCAGGATGTAAACATAAATTGTTGTAATAGGCAGGAATTTGTTTAAAACATCCAAAGTATTAGTTGTAGTAATTACAAATTTTAAATTGTCGTAATTACATAATGATATTTGTATATGAGTAGAGAAACTACTTTATACCCCCCCTCCCTCCATAGAGTCACTTATAGTGAGTACATGTTTCGTAATCCTCCCGAAGCACTCTAGATAGATCTACAACTTTCTTGATCTAATCTAATCTGAATTAGTTAAAAACAGCCATAATTAATTATTTTCTGATTTCAACTATTTGATGTCGCATACATGTGCCTAAAACGTAAGAATGTCTAGAGTAAGATATTAAATTCGTCTGAGCTATTAACACATAGTTTTGCTATTTTATCCCTGTAATTCTTATTCCCTTACAATAATTGTGTTCCCTCGGTACATATTTACCAATGACTCTAATTTGAAATTTCTCCGTTTATTTGACTTCCATTCAGTTTATTGTAGATTCTTATAATTTTCAACATCGTTAGCGATCCTTGAAATCTTAATACGGTTGTTATACCTGCTTTCAATGCAAGCAATTAGTTTTCATTTTGTAAAAAAGCACTTGATGGAAATAATTTCTTTTCTGCTTTTTAATTATGTTGATAATTGATAAAATATTATCTTGACCCATCTCGTTCTTAACCATATCTAAGTTAGAATGGTTTTAACTCCCTATGACGGTTTTTTACAGTTGGAAGTACGTTTTCCCCTCAGTTTAAATACAGGGTGTCCCACGAAGAAACGGTGAAACTTTCAAGATGTGAAAACAAATAGGAAAATTCATCTGAACATACTCCCTAAAATGGTTAGTTGTCTTTCTATCTACCATTTTATTTTTTGAACAAAAAAATCATCTTTTGAATAGGAAATGATACATAGTTGAAATTTTGCATTCTGTTTAGTGGTTCAAATACCCAATTTGAGACAAATATCAATCAATTACTCATCTCGAAAAAATGATCTATAATGCCAGAGATTACCCGAAAAATTTTTTATGAGTTCTGTAAATTTTCATTTAATTCTGGGTAGATTGACGTATACAAAGTTCTAAAACATTAAATACAAACTTTAAAAATAGTTTTTTAAAATTAAAGTAAAACACCAAAAATAGGCAGAACATAGTTTAATTTGAACAAATCAAGGAAATCGGTTGATAATTTGCTCAATCAGGTCTTCATAACACTAAGTAGCATACAAAATTTCAACTGAATCATTTTCAGTTTAAAGATATGATTTGTTTTGTTCAAAACACAAAATGCCAGTTTGATTGACAACTAACCATTTTAAGGGATTAAGTTCACATGAAATTTGTTCTTTATTTTCACCAGTACAATACGCCCTGAAACTTTCTGCGTATCTTTGTGGGACATCCTGTATAAATATTATTAGATAATAATGGCTGTTTAAACTCTTTATTTTTACAAACGATACTTTGAATTATTTAAAAACTCCTTCCTAATACATCAATTTGTACCTCAGGTTCACTTTAGCGAGTAATCCTGAGGGAACCTAGCTGGATACGCCTTTTTTCATATAGTTAGATCATGGGTTAGATCTCTCTTTCGTTTTTCCTATCAGGTGTCCCTTGATCAAAACTTGTTCTTTCCCGACCCTGACGCTATTAGAGTATCGAACGCTAGGAGAGGTCTTTATTTTATGCCAAATGTATGTATCAGATTGTTACATTATAAAAAATAATTCAAAATTTAGTTTTTTGCTGATCCAAACTATAAAATTGGACTTTGTAGTTCACAATTTTGGGCATGGAATAATGAAAACAGTTTAAACCATATGGAAATCAATTCAATTGTTTTGGCGCAGTGGATGACTTTTATGTCAAATTTAATTTATTCATCTTAATTGTTTATTGTTCATTTTGGACAGACAATTTAGACATAACCTTAAAGTTAACACATTTTTATTTTAAACAATTTATAGAAACTAATGATGGATTTTCATGATATTTAAGATGAAGATGCTTCTTATGAAGTTTAATAACCCAGCTTAAATTGTGTGAAAATATTAAATTTCTCAAAAAATGTTCGAGGCCTTTTATAAAGAAGTTCGTATAGACTTGTATTTTTTTTTTAAATTGTAGCTTTTTAAAAATACTTTACAATGCAAAGGTTGGAAAAGTTGATAACATGTAAGTAACTTTAATATGTAATTAAAAGTATGAAATCGTCATTATGTTGTGTTCGTGACTCGAAACCGGGCAACTGTAGTGGAGGGGACAACTAAGTCACGCCAGACATTTAAGATTGTTTTTTCATGTTGTTTAAAGGCGAAAAACCTTACGTAAATAAAAATGGAAGAAAAGAACATAAATTAGAGACCCCTATCCTTCAATAGGGTCGGAAGTGAGGAAGAGTAGTCAAGAGAGACACGATAAGAAAGATGGAAGGAATTTACGCAAGGCTACATTGGAAAAAGTGTACATCCATCTAGGTTACCTTGGGATGCCATCCCCGTACTCACTGTAGTAAGCCTCTGAGGGGAGGTCTTAAAGAAAGAAACGTGTGTACTTGGTTTACTTTGAGCATCTCCATTAATCGAGAGAAGCATCTTTTTGCTAAGTTCCATTAAAATCCATCAATAATTTATTGTTTAAAAAAGAACTTTGAGGTTATGTTACTCACTGACTATACCAATAAACTTCAAACCAATTTCAATTGGTAATTTAATAATGAAGAAAATTGTTTATAAATAAAAGGAGACGATAATTTTTTTTAAACTAAAATAACAGGAAGAATATTTGCAACTTAAATTGTTAGTACCAAATTACACTCACTTCCACAGAGGGGTGTATTTTCTAACTTAGACAGATTTTAACAATAAAATTCCTCCCAAATCAAAAAAAGAAGTTTTTATTGTACACAACATTAACAATGTTACATTTATTTAGAACAATTTTCCTTTTAAATTCAATCCAAAGGAATAAAAAGGATACTTATACTTTTATTAACCTTTCCTTCATTGTAAAAGTCTAAGTACTACTTTAATTTTAAAGTGAAACATTTTTTACTTTATTAAATCTCAAAGGTTCAGCATTTCTCTTAACGTGACTTAAGAAGTTCTTTACCTTCTTGATTTTATTAAAGTCAGACGAAGAATTATTTCAGTTAATACACAGTAAACAGAAACAAAGACAACATTTCTTTGACGTTGACAGAGAAGAAACTGATTTGTACGGAAATTCAAAAGTAAATAAACAGAAGCAAGATGAAAAATGAGTGTACAGATTAACTTGGATGTTTTTAGTGCAAAAGGAAAAGAATTTTAGTGAAAAGTAAATGGTTTTTATTTTCTCAAATATACATAGTAATAAAAAGTTATGTAATGGGTAAACAAAATCGATATTGAGTTTCCGTGGATATCCGTTTTGACGTTCCCAGAGTCCTAAAGGATTTTTAAATGATGTCTATCGTTGTACAGCTGAAACGCGTGGATCGGTATAAATCATACTTGATATGTGAGCATATTTTGGCCATATCTCTTGGTTTTTTCACTTTTTCAATAACTCAACATTTTTGGGTAGCTGCCGTAAGAAAAATCAAAATTTAAATTTTTTATTAATAATATAACGCGATAGATGACTAAATTTTGAAAAGGGTTATTTACCCCGTAACAGGAGAACTTTCTCTTGGCTCCATCCCTTATAATCAGTTGTTTACTGTTATTTATTTTTATTTATTCATTTCATCACTTCTGTTTGTTACGTATGAAACATGTGACATGTCATTGATTACATAAATATCCTACATAATAGTAATTGCTAAAATAAAATGTACAGATACATAAAATAACAAAGATATACCTACAGTTTAAACAAAATAATTCAGCATATCTACAACGAGTAAGTTCTTCCTGAGACCTGCAGACTGAGTTTAGGTACTTCTGTAAAGGTAGCCTATTCTTCGACAGAGTAAATTCTTTTTCTAGGAGGTAGAACCTGATTGAACTCTTGAAACTTTGGATAGATCTTATGTTTTTCAAATTTTCTGGAACAACCTCATTCCAGAATAGTTAATTCCGCTTTCAAATAATTTAAGTCTGTAGAGAGGATATTGAAGAAGTTCTTGACGGATAAGGTATTCGTGGTGGTGCTGATTGATTTCAAACATATTCTGATTGCTCTTAAAGAAAATTAAAGTTTAATAAACATTATACAAGGGACAGTTAAAATTTTAATTTTTTGTAAAAAAGGTATGCAAGGTTGATTATAGTTTAGATGGAACATTGAGCGTAGAATTACTTTTTCTAAAAGGAATATTTTGACTGATTCAACAGAGTTCCTCCAGAATGCCACCTCATATCTTAACCGATAACTGACATGTCAAATTGATCGGCTTTTATTTGTGTAGTGTTGTAGGCCTGTATGTTGTGATTTTATCAGATGACTTATATTTTAGTCTGAGCTTTGACTGTTGAGACCTTGAGTTCTTTTCTTAGGTTATAGATTTGGTTTTAGTTGTCAACATCCTACTAGACTCGTTTACGCTATAGATTTGCACTTGATAACGAGAGTTGATTTTCTTTCTCGAAACTCGTGTCTTAGTTTTTATATACACAAATAATGGTCCGATTAAATCATATTCATAACATGAAGAATCCATAAATATCAAGTAACTTTAGACCAGAATAAAATTAGATATTGTTCAAAATCTACTCCGGGAACAATGTTTTATTAGATAAGACAAGAGATTTTACTGGACATTCCATCTCAGAACGATTTTTATGTAATTTAATTCTGCTATAGAATGGTGAATTCTCGAATAAAGATAATCTATGGGAAGGATTATTGAGTGTATTTTTATTTCGTTTAGTATATCTATGGCCTTGTTGATGGTTATAGAATGTATGAAGATTTATTTTAACGAAATATATAAAATTTATTAAGTAGATACAAGACAACAGTAATATTTGATGCATTTAAAAAATTGGTTTAAATTATTCCTAGTTTTTATAGATTGAAACAATTTCTAATTATTATTTTTTTGTAGAAATTCCATTTGCGTCTCACAAATGTCAGCAAAGGAAATTAGAGAATAGAGAAAACCAGTACCCGATTCAGTAAGGATTCTTCGATATTGTCAAGCCCGTACTCACTACAGTACCCGATTCAGTAAGGATCCTTCGACATTGCCACGCCCGTACTCACTACAGTACCCGATTTAGTAAGGATCCTTCGACATTGCCACGCCCGTACTCACTACAGTACCCGATTCAGTAAGGATCCTTCGACATTGCCACGCCCGTACTCACTACAGTACCCGATTCAGTAAGGATCCTTCGACATTGCCACGCCCGTACTCACTACAGTACCCGATTTAGTAAGGATCCTTCGACATTGCCACGCCCGTATTCACTACAGTACCCGATTTAGTAAGGATCCTTCGACATTGCCACGCCCGTACTCACTACAGTACCCGATTTAGTAAGGATCCTTCGACATTGCCACGCCCGTACTCACTACAGTACCCGATTTAATAAGGATCCTTCGACATTGCCACGCCCGTACTCACTACAGTACCCGATTCCGTAAGGATCCTTCGACATTGCCACGCCCGTACTCACTACAGTACCCGATTACGTAAGGATCCTTCGACATTGCCACGCCCGTACTCACTACAGTACCCGATTACGTAAGGATCCTTCGACATTGCCACGCCCGTATTCACTACAGTACCCGATTTAGTAAGGATCCTTCGACATTGCCACGCCCGTACTCACTACAGTACCCGATTACGTAAGGATCCTTCGACATTGCCACGCCCGTACTCACTACAGTACCCGATTACGTAAGGATACTTCGACATTGCCACGCCCGTACTCACTACAGTACCCGATTTAGTAAGGATCCTTCGACATTGCCACGCCCGTATTCACTACAGTACCCGATTTAGTAAGGATCCTTCGACATTGCCACGCCCGTACTCACTACAGTACCCGATTTAGTAAGGATCCTTCGACATTGCCACGCCCGTACTTACTACAGTACCCGATTTAATAAGGATCCTTCGACATTGCCACGCCCGTACTCACTACAGTACCCGATTTAGTAAGGATCCTTCGACATTGCCACGCCCGTACTCACTACAGTACCCGATTTAGTAAGGATCCTTCGACATTGCCACGCCCGTATTCACTACAGTACCCGATTTAGTAAAGATCCTTCGACTTTGCCACGCCCGTACTCACTACAGTACCCGATTACGTAAGGATCCTTCGACATTGCCACGCCCGTACTCACTACAGTACCCGATTACGTAAGGATCCTTCGACATTGCCACGCCCGTACCCACTACAGTACCCGATTCCGTAAGGATCCTTCGACATTGCCACGCCCGTACTTACTACAGTACCCGATTTAGTAAGGATCCTTCGACATTGCCACGCCCGTACTCACTACAGTACCCGATTACGTAAGGATCCTTCGACATTGCCACGCCCGTACTCACTACAGTACCCGATTACGTAAGGATCCTTCGACATTGCCACGCCCGTACTCACTACAGTACCCGATTCCGTAAGGATCCTTCGACATTGCCACGCCCGTACTTACTACAGTACCCGATTTAGTAAGGATCCTTCGACATTGCCACGCCCGTACTCACTACAGTACCCGATTACGTAAGGATCCTTCGACATTGCCACGCCCGTACTTACTACAGTACCCGATTTAGTAAGGATCCTTCGACATTGCCACGCCCGTACCCACTACAGTACCCGATTCCGTAAGGATCCTTCGACATTGCCACGCCCGTACTTACTACAGTACCCGATTTAGTAAGGATCCTTCGACATTGCCACGCCCGTACCCACTACAGTACCCGATTCCGTAAGGATCCTTCGACATTGCCACGCCCGTACTTACTACAGTACCCGATTTAGTAAGGATCCTTCGACATTGCCACGCCCGTACTCACTACAGTACCCGATTACGTAAGGATCCTTCGACATTGCCACGCCCGTACTCACTACAGTACCCGATTACGTAAGGATCCTTCGACATTGCCACGCCCGTACTCACTACAGTACCCGATTCCGTAAGGATCCTTCGACATTGCCACGCCCGTACTTACTACAGTACCCGATTTAGTAAGGATCCTTCGACATTGCCACGCCCGTACTCACTACAGTACCCGATTTAGTAAGGATCCTTCGACATTGCCACGCCCGTATTCATTACAGTACCCGATTCCGTAAGGATCCTTCGACATTGCCACGCCCGTATTCACTACAGTACCCGATTCAGTAAGGATCCTTCGACATTGTCACGCACATACTCACTACAGTACCCGATTCAGTAAGGATTCATTGACATTGTCAAGCACATACTCACTACAGTACCCGATTCAATAAGGATTCATCGACATTGTCACGCACATACTCACTACAGTATCCGATTTAGTAAGGATTCATCGACATTGTCACGCACATACTCACTACAGTATCAGATTTAGTAAGGATTCATCGACATTGTCACGCACATACTCACTACAGTATCAGATTTAGTAAGGATTCATCGACATTGTCACGCACATACTCAGTACAGTATCCGATTTAGTAAGGAATCATCGACATTGTCACGCACATACTCAGTACAGTATCCGATTTAGTAAGGATTGATCGACATTGCCACACACATACTCACTACAGTACCCGATTCAGTAGGGATTCATCGACATTGTCACGCACATACTCACTACAGTATCAGATTTAGTAAGGATTCATCGACATTGTCACGCACATACTCACTACAGTATCCGATTTAGTAAGGATTGATCGACATTGCCACACACATACTCACTACAGTACCCGATTCAGTAGGGATTCATCGACATTGTCACGCACATACTCACTACAGTATCAGATTTAGTAAGGATTCATCGACATTGTCACGCACATACTCACTACAGTATCCGATTTAGTAAGGATTGATCGACATTGCCACACACATACTCACTACAGTACCCGATTCAGTAGGGATTCATCGACATTGTCACGCACATACTCACTACAGTATCCGATTCAGTAGGGATTCATCGACATTGTCACGCACATACTCACTACAGTATCCGATTTAGTAAGGATTGATCGACATTGCCACACACATACTCACTACAGTACCCGATTCAGTAAGGATTCATCGACATTGTCACGCACATACTCACTACAGTATCAGATTTAGTAAGGATTCATCGACATTGTCACGCACATACTCACTACAGTATCAGATTTAGTAAGGATTGATCGACATTGCCACACACATACTCACTACAGTACCCGATTCAGTAGGGATTCATCGACATTGTCACGCACATACTCACTACAGTATCAGATTTAGTAAGGATTCATCGACATTGTCACGCACATACTCACTACAGTATCCGATTTAGTAAGGATTGATCGACATTGCCACACACATACTCACTACAGTACCCGATTCAGTAAGGATTCATCGACATTGTCACGCACATACTCACTACAGTATCAGATTTAGTAAGGATTCATCGACATTGTCACGCACATACTCACTACAGTATCAGATTTAGTAAGGATTGATCGACATTGCCACACACATACTCACTACAGTACCCGATTCAGTAGGGATTCATCGACATTGTCACGCACATACTCACTACAGTATCCGATTCAGTAGGGATTCATCGACATTGTCACGCACATACTCACTACAGTATCAGATTTAGTAAGGATTCATCGACATTGTCACGCACATACTCACTACAGTACCCGATTCAGTAGGGATTCATCGACATTGTCACGCACATACTCACTACAGTATCAGATTTAGTAAGGATTCATCGACATTGTCACGCACATACTCACTACAGTACCCGATTCAGTAAGGATTCATCGACATTGTCAAGCACATACTCACTACAGTACCCGATTCAATAAGGATTCATCGACATTGCCACGCACATACTCACTACAGTACCCGATTCAGTAGGGATCCATCGACATTGTCACGCACATACTCACTACAGTATCAGATTTGGTAAGGATTCATAGACATTGTCACGCACATACTCAGTACAGTATCCGATTTAGTAAGGATTCATCGACATTGTCACGCACATACTCACTACAGTATCCGATTCAGTAGGGATTCATCGACATTGTCACGCACGTACTCACTACAGTATCCGGTTCAGTAAGGATTCATCGACATTGTCTCGCACATACTCACTACAGTATCCGATTCAGTAGGGATTCATCGACATTGTCACGCACATACTCACTACAGTATCCGGTTCAGTAAGGATTCATCGACATTGTCTCGCACATACTCACTACAGTATCCGGTTCAGTAAGGATTCATCGACATTGTCTCGCACATACTCACTACAGTATCCGGTTCAGTAAGGATTCATCGACATTGTCACGCACATACTCACTACAGTATCCGGTTTAGTAAGGATTCATCGACATTGTCACGCACATACTCACTACAGTATCCGGTTTAGTAAGGATTCATCGACATTGTCTCGCACATACTCACTACAGTATCCGGTTCAGTAAGGATTCATCGACATTGTCTCGCACATACTCACTACAGTATCCGTTTCAGTAAGGATTCATCGACATTGTCTCGCACATACTCACTACAGTATCCGGTTCAGTAAGGATTCATCGACATTGTCTCGCACATACTCACTACAGTATCCGGTTCAGTAAGGATTCATCGACATTGTCACGCACATACTCACTACAGTATCCGGTTTAGTAAGGATTCATCGACATTGTCTCGCACATACTCACTACAGTATCCGGTTCAGTAAGGATTCATCGACATTGTCTCGCACATACTCACTACAGTATCCGGTTCAGTAAGGATTCATCGACATTGTCACGCACATACTCACTACAGTATCCGATTTAGTAAGGATTCATCGACATTGTCACGCACATACTCACTACAGTATCCGATTTAGTAAGGATTCATCGACATTGTCACGCACATACTCACTACAGTATCCGATTCAGTAAGGATTCATCGACATTGCCACACACATACTCACTACAGTACCCGATTCAGTAAGGATTCATCGACATTGCCACACACATACTCACTACAGTACCCGATTCAGTAGGGATCCTTCAACATTTCAAGCACGTACTCACTACAGTATCCGAGTCAGAAGTTACTAACAGTTAAGCCAACACAAGCTCAGTAACCACAAAAAGCTACCATTACAATCAGGTGTAGAATTAAAAATAAACTCCCGGAGATCTTTAAACGAAATTAAAAACTACAGCACCTTTAAGAGTAGCCGAATACGAATACTGTTGTCCGGATGCTTCCACTCAATGGAGGAGTTTATCAGCCAAAAGTACTCTTGTGGTTGGGTACAGACATGAATGTGTTATGATTTTTTGTTTGTGATAATGTTTTTTAATAGTTTTAATGTTGTTAGTTGTTTTTAATCTTATTGTTAATAATTGTTTTCTGATTTTTGTCTTTTTGTTTGACGTGCCTTACACAACTATCTACTATCCTAAAAAAGAACAAAATACAAATCCCCTGAGTATTTCAATTTATTAACTGACTGGAACAGCAGAAATGATAAACGATGACATGCGCAGTAATGTCTACGTAGTTAATCAACGACAAAGAGGTCATTATGGAAGAAGCACAGACAACAATAAAAAGCTCTGAAGGGACGTTTTGAATGCACAGTATAAATATATTTATCATTCAAATTTATATAGAAATATTGAATAATGTTTCTGAAGACGCTTGAACTGTCAAATCTAGACAGCTTGTGACGGTTGAACTTACGGTTGGGATTTTATTAATCTAAGTTCTTTACCGCTTAAATCCATTTGTCACTTCCTTTGAGTGGCCAACTCGAGTGTTTGTCGATAAACGCCAACGATTCATATAAATGCTAAGTTTTGACTGTTTAAATTGTTTGCTTTCAATGATTTACGTTTTAGAGATGTAAATGACGAAGGTGCTGTCCGGGAGTGGTTTTAGAATTTCTCTTGTAATTATCCTTCTGGATAATGAGACACTTCACTCTAAAATGTGAACTAATTCTGCCCGGAGTCATTCGGCATTATTTTTGGTTCACTGTACACACATTGTTTATTTTTTAAAAAAAGAATAACAAAGTTAGATATAAAAGCAGTTCTGGGGGCAATAGTTATTTATTTGTTGTAAAACCAATGTGACTTCTGTGTAGCTCAAGTTGTCTAGAAAGTAGTAATGTGGGAGTGAAATGCACTGGGACCTCTAGAGATCTAATGTTGCCCTCCTACTCTTTCTAAGATGGCGAACTCCAGTATTTAGAACCCTCTTCCACAACTCCTTTAGTAAGTATAACATATGAATTGGTCAAAGTACCTTCCCAGTCTTTTAGCTTTTCTGTAGATTAAGGCACCACGTTATATCCTACGTATATTCTGTGTGGAAAATTGTTTTCGTGGCGTCCACGTAGGTAGAGGTATTTTCTCTACGGCGGAAATGGGTCCCTGGCAGAACTCTTCTTCTATTTGTCTCTCGTTCTTTTTAAGAGGTGATTTTCATGGTCGCCTTCATTCGCTGCAATGCTTTTGCCCTGCCTTCCTCCGGTGACTTGGCCTGTGCTATGGACCGCAGGTACCATCCAACACCTCCTCTCACTGGGTCATCTATCCCGCCAGGTTGACCTAGTGGCGGGAGCGGGAAGTTCCTTCATCCATGTTTCTAAGGTCTTTCTAGTCTGTTTACCCCTCTTTGTCCTGTGCTAAGGACCGCAGGTACCATCCCACACCTCCTCTCACTGGGTCATCTATTCCGCCAGGTTGACCTAGTGGAGGGAGCGGGATGTTCCTTCATCCATGTTTCTAAGGTCTTTCTAGTCTGTTTACCCCTCTTTGTCCTGTGCTAAGGACCGCAGGTACCATCCCACACCTCCTCTCACTGGGTCATCTATTCCGCCAGGTTGACCTAGTGGAGGGAGCGGGATGTTCCTTCATCCATGTTTCTAAGGTCTTTCTAGTCTGTTTACCCCTCTTTGTCCTGTGCTAAGGACCGCAGGTACCATCCCACACCTCCTCTCACTGGGTCATCTATTCCGCCAGGTTGACCTAGTGGAGGGAGCGGGATGTTCCTTCATCCATGTTTCTAAGGTCTTTCTAGTCTGTTTTCCCCTCTTTGTTGTGTGTTCTTCCATCAGTAGTGTGTTTCTTCTTGAACGGCCTGTTTGACCTTTCTCTACTACATTTATTATCTCCGCTTCGTCGAGGAAATTCGACGAAGCTTAGGACTCCTCGTGCTGATAGTCATCAGGAGGATGTGTTCCATTAACACATGTTGAGTTGTGGTAACATCCAGCACAAGTTTGATATTTTAACTCTCTCTCCTCGTTTTTTTTCCATGAGCAGTGTGAGAAAGGATGGTCCTCAGGACATGGTGGCATATTCATATATCAACTAACAGCAAATATTACCACATCTACTGTACACAGGGACACCCAATTTCTATTATATATTTATTTTAAAATAATCAAAGTTAAATGATTCAAGGGTGATTTGCTCATTGCATTACGATTGTGATTCAGAATTCATTGGGGTCACAGTTATTGATATTTAGCTTTCCATCGACATATACAGGGTGTATCTGAAACTTATGGACAATATTTGATACATCCAGTAATAGTAATAAATAACTGGTATCCAAAATTTGGAACGATGTAATCCATTACCAAGACAATGTTTTAATTTTTTATCGATGGTTGTATTATTATTTGATCCACAGAAAAAGTTCTAAAACATTGTGTTTTTCGTTAAGGTGCAAAATATTTAAGGCATAGTATTACTAACTTTAGTAAGTTTTGTTAATATGCTACTTAACATCTTAAATAATTACGTTCTAACAATCTTTAAACATAATTATTACACTGCACTAATCATCTTTGAAAATTAATTTCGTTTAACAAATTTTTTCAGTAAAACACTTAATTTTATGACACAGAGGGAAATAGGTTCAGTTGAACTTTGCCATTAATAGACCTCAGTCATGAATTTAAACTGCATAAACGTTTTCGCGAGGGCGCTTCTCATTAAATCTCAGCGAGGTCCTAGAGTCGACCTTTCGAGGGACTTAACCGAACATTTCTCTTAATATTACAGCAATTATTAAATAAATTATACAATAACCAGAAACACGTCCGGCATTTCGACTGAAAGACGCACACTGTGAATTATGCGTCCCGTGCGTTTGGGTACCTTGGCTATTTCGGGACATTTGTCTCTCTAATATCAGACTCAAGGGAAGGCGCGCAACCCGCAATACATTGATGTTGAATTATAAATATATGTAGCAGAGGTGGGAAATTTCGAATTTGCCACAAAATATCATCCTCAAACACTATAGTTGATAAAGTGAGTGAATAAAATTTGAGCATCGTTACTTTGGATGATTATTTAAAATGGAGTTTTGTTAATTAATTAATTATTTGCTATTTCTTTGTATATTTAAATAAATATATTGTGTTATTGAATGGATTGTTAGTGAATGATTATTTCAGGTTTTAAATTGACAGTAAATTTTGTATCGTTATCAGTTAAAATGTTTTATGAAGAAAAAAAAAGTTATTATTATCTTTACAATTATCCAAGTTATAAGTAATTTAATGAATAATAATTAATTATATTCAGCAGTTCTTAATTAGTAGTTTTTTCAGTAAGTAAGATGTTTTTTAAAACTGTTTCAATTATATTTGTAAGAGTTTTCACAAAATTAATTTTCTTTGCAGGTAAGCATAACAGTTCCTTGAACAACAACTGGATAAATTTGTAAGTAAAACCATTATTAGACAATGTTTAAGAGGATATTTGTTACACTGATGTAATTTTATATGTGAAGTAATACCGGCGCTTTGAAAAGTTCGTTTACTTACTTCCGTTGTCTAGAAAAATAATCTTTCATAAAACATCTTACAGCTGTAAATAATATACAAAGACTTTAGTGTACTTCAAAGAGGATAGGACGAAAAATTACTCGGTGACATAGTAAGACAGTTATGTGAATCGCTTTTAAATATCAGTAGACTAGTGGTATAAATAGCGTTGTTCAGAATTTCAACCGTCTTCATTTTTTTATTCAACGTATATTGCAAAATTATTATTTTATATTATTTTCCCTCTAATGTGGTAACCTAAATGAGTTTTGGCTTGACAATCCCGATGGATCCTGGTCGGATCTACACTCTCTTGTTTGATCCCTCTCTTTCATATTTTCTATCTTTCTTGGAATTCGAGGGCAAGGGGTTTTTATTCCATTTTCTTTTCTTCTTTTTGTTTAAAAGACAATGAAGACTGAGAGGTTTTCGTTTTAAAGATCAAGTAAAAAAAATCTTTCGTTCGTTATCTTTTTGTTTTTGATTGTATGAATAAAAAGAAAGTTATACATAAAAACTAAAATTGTTCCGTATAAAATAGTATTTTAAAATACTTATTTTTGTTGTTAGTTTTGTTATTGTATTACAAAAACTTAAATGTTTTAATTTCTTGTTTCCCATTTTCAGAATGTTGTGAGTCCAATAATTTCCTGTAATTTTTACAATAAGTTGAGAAATATAAACACGATTGATGCTGAGCGAATTCTCTTAAATTTCATTGCAAAATGTATATTTTTATTTTTAATATTAAAATTACTTGCACGTAGAAGAGGTGAATTCGATCTACGGGAAGTCCTTCTGAGACGATACGTAAATATATATGAATTTTCATTTGTAATAAAAAAAAGGTCACCTTTTTCCAATTAAATAAATGCAAATATCTTGGCATGAAAAAAAAAGACAATTTAATGCAATAATTGGCATCGAATGGTCATTTGTCGAATGAAAAATTTAGGAATTCACTTAACGATCTTTTTACATTTTTGTTTTAATCCTCTTTCAGATTGTTGCTTTAAAATATTGTAAATTTATTTTTGACACAAACAAAATTGTTTAAAAATATCACTTCCAATATTTTGCCCCCCCCCCCTATTATGTTTAAAATACGAAAACTAACTTTGATGAAAATCTGTCTAAAATGCCAACAATCTTCTAAAATCTGCCATATGAACATTTACTAAATTTCACCATTTTGAAACTGTTTAACCTTCTTCGTTAGTTAACTAACTTTGCTAGATTTAATGTAAATAGACTCTCATAGTATCTGGATTGGTGCATATTTTATTGTCTATCTAATGTCTACACATTCTAGCACTGAAACGTGCAATACCAAGAGGTTATGATACAAAATGGATTATATGTATTTATAGTTGTTTGAAAACTTGCTCTATTAAAAAAATTAAAACGTTATATTGATATTGTCGGAATACTAAAAGATTTACTATCTCCGCTCTGCAATTTGTACTATTTTATTGTACTTTGTTCAATTTGTATGTTTTTCCTCTTTCACGTGTGCTAGAAATAGGTGCAAGCTCAAAGGCGCAAGATATGCAATTTAACTACATGCTGAAAAGGACTACACGAGCGTTGGAAGGCGTTCAGGCAAAGTACTTCTAATAATATATATTTGATTATATTTTCACAAGGTTTTTTACTTTGTCACATACACGTGTATAGAGAGATATGTAACGGATCAAAAAATTAATAATGAGTAGTTCTTGCGTCAGGGATATATAATCAAATCCTAACTGAGGCGTGTCCAAAGGTTTTATGTATTTTTTCAAGTAAGATAGGAGCGTGAAATTTTATTCGACGGTTCCATGAACCGGAAGTAAGTTGAGGTTATATTACACTTTGAAGTTTACGAGGACACTGGAGACGAGGATGCTTGATTTTGGAATTCCATTTTGTTTCCACGGTCTATCACTCAACCTGTCTCCAACATCTGGCATCCAACCGTTCTCTAAAAGCTTGCATCTACTATGTCTCCAGAAGCCATCATCCATCCTATATCCAGCGTAGTCTCCAGAAGCCATCATCCATCCTATATCCAGCGTAGTCTCCAGAAGCCATCATCCATCCTATATCCAGCGTAGTCTCCAGAAGCCATCATCCATCCTATATCCAGCGTAGTCTCCAGAAGCCATCATCCATCCTATATCCAGCGTAGTCTCCAGAAGCCATCATCCATCCTATATCCAGCGTAGTCTCCAGAAGCCATCATCCATCCTATATCCAGCGTATTGTATTTTTCCTCCAGGGTTCTACTATTTGTTCAGTCATCAGATTCATGTCTCCATCGTGAAGCATCCATCCTCTGTCGACTAGGTCTAGTATCTGTTCATCTTCCATGGTCCAGCATTCGTCCGGTCACAGTTGTGCAGTATCCATCCTGTCTTCAGAGTCTAGGATTTTTCGAGTCTCCAAGATCATGTTTGGATCTTTTCGGTTTCTATTCTTATTTATGTTTAACTCTTCAGGATGTAGAAAATATTATAATTTCATACATTACCTTCACAAAAATGTATGAATACACTATCATTTGATGTTTTAACGAAAACCATAACGTATATATATATATATATATATATATATATATATATATATATATTGCAAGTCGAAGGATAACTAATAAATTATCGATAACAAAAAAATTTAAAATAAATTTTTTATATAAACAATTCAAATACAATATACATATACTCTTAGAGTTTGGAATCGTATTAAAAACCAATAAAAACCTCTTCCACTATTTCCAAAATATCACACAATAAAAAACGCTATTTATTTTTATTTAAAAAAAAAAATATTATTTTATTTTTATTTTTATAGAAATTCATTTATCCTACGATTTACAATAAAAACAAAGACTTATCTGTTACTAGAGCAAAATATAATTTATTTATACATGTTGTGCCAAGTAAACGGTTTTAGAGAAATTCCAGATAAAACATCTTAAAATGACACAATTTTGAAATGGCATCTCGTATACAATTTAAATTATTTTTGAACACACGTTAAACAATAACACTTGATGATATTCAACGGAATCATTAGATAAGTTTTATTTTAGAATATCCGAATGAAAAGGCAGAAGCTAAGTAAAGCGTTTCCAGACATATGTTTTTTTCGAAATTTTTATTTATTAAGACAAACTAAATATATCTATTTCATGAAAAATACATACTAACTTTTATACAAATTTACTATACACTGTTGAAATAAAAAATATAGGCTAATTTGTAAATAATTTTATTTCCAACCGAAATTTCAACTTCCGTTCCGTATATTTTTTAGCCGTTCTAGAGACTAAATTAAATTATTTAGGAAAATGGATGATAGCCTGTGAAAGAAGCGTTACCGGAGATATTTTTATAAAATCATTCCCTGAGTTATCTCCGCGCATTACACAAACACTCTGTATAGATAATCTTGATGGCTATTTACCAAATTGGTAATTTGTCGTTTCAACCCACACATTTGTTTTTCAATCATAAGTATAAATTATTGTTTCTAATATCAATGATAGACCGATTTGGGTCATTCATGTTTCTCTAAAAATTAAACTAAATCAGTAGAGACGATTTTTAGAAATTACATTTTTATAATAGCTCTATTGTCGATATTTGATTGTTTACCAAATAATTCACGAAACAACATTTGGAGAGAGCCGACCAAATAAGTTTTATATAAGTCTCTAGAGTTTTACTTGAGGAAAATTAAGGAAAATTCGATGATCAAAATCGTTGAAGTCGATTATAAGAAAATCATAATTTTATGTTTTGCTATATCACAGCTATTTTTTTTTAAATGGGAAAACTCCCGATGTATGGTCAAAGTATGCCCACATACCAATTTTATTATAATTCGTTCACAGGTTTAGGGGGTAGGGCGCATAAATGAAAGACGTCGAACAAACTAAAATCATTCCATAACATACTTATTTGACCTCAGGGTACCTCGAAACATTGTATCGTAAAAAACTCAACATTGATTTTTTTAGCCCATCACATAAATTTCTTCATACTGCATGAATGGAAGAAAGTAATAAACACCGTAAATATTATAAATCCTTTTAGTTCCAAATTATCTGTGTCACTGGACGTCCTCATTCCTTCAACCATTTTGTATTCAGCAGAAGTCCAGACAGTATAATCCCGAGGGAATGTATCCGAGACTGATAATTGTAAATTTATGTGTTACAGTTATTGGTAGTGTTAAATTATTGTAAGGCGAGTTGTAGTATTAAAAACGAAGAATGTAGTTTTGAAATTTACCACCAGTCGCTTTCATATTGCCCGTTTCTTGTTTGTTATTTAAACGTGCAGTTAACCTAGTTAGCGTCGGTGTTATTTGTCATTCAGTTTGATGTTTTAAACTTTATTTCCAAAAACAGCTGCGATATAATGTATACTCATGTTGTTTGTATGTTTTTTAGAAGTAATCTCGCAAGCTACTCAACCAATTTTGAAAATTCTTTCACCATTGAAAAGCTTATTTTTTACCGATGGAGATAAGCTGCATATTCTTCTTCTTCAGTTGGGCAATCAATTCCTTTTATACGACAGTCATAAGGGCTTAAGCTTCCAAATAAAAATATAACTACTGTACAGAAAACCAATAACTTCAAAACTTCTTATGAGGGTTGTTTTAAGTATTTGTCTGTCCTTCCGTGAAAGATAATAAAGTATTTGAGCTTTCTCTTGTTTATCGAGCACTTTCTAAAAGGTTCCTTCTTCGTCAAAACGTTATTGTAACGATTCTGCTAAAATTTATTTTTCTTCAGTTTGGCTGTCTATCCTTTTCCCAACTCACTTACAAGGGTGTGTTGTCCTTCTAAATAGAAATAGATGATTTAATGCCCCTAAACATACCAAGAAGACCTGCAAGCTCCATGAACTTCAAAAATTCTACAGTGGTCGCCTGTCTCTGTCAAAGATACTAAAGTAGAGTATCAGACTTTTTCCTTTTTGTTGAGCGCTTTCTAAAGGTCACTGTTCCTTCATTGTGAAATCGTTATTGTAGATTCTGCTAAATTTATTTTTCCTCAGTTTGGCTGTCTATCCTTTTTGCACGTCACTCAACGTGCCTCTAAGATTTGATGTCCCGAGACATCCTCAGGGAGATCTTCATAAACTTCAAAAGTTCCGACAAGGTTTTCTTGAGCGGTAGTGGTTGTCAAAGTACCCTGTGATGAATTCTTCCACTTTCCTTATATTACTATATTGATAACGATAGAAAGTAGATGCAATTTATTTGGTAATGGAAGTTTGCTCATTCTTAAACCCGAGACACTCCTCAGCTTCTCTGCTATCAATAAACTAACTAAAAAATTTTATTTACGATTGATTGTTCTAATATAGAAGCATTTTCAGCCAGGATGGATGTTAAGAGTCGAATATATATAATTGTGTATGCCATTTTCTCACCATCTAGGTATGGTCAGTCTTCCAACCGCTTTGATTCATGTAAGATTTTGTGACAACAATTCCGGTTATCTTCAAACTGCGCATGCGTACAGATAGATATAAAATTGAAAATCAACACTTTTATATGTTTGTCGCCTTCTATAGGTTATTACTGTAACACCAACCGAACGTGACAACCTGATATGAGATCCGAAATTGACTGGTTTTATTATAGTGTCTCATTTAACAGGTTGTACGTGATCAATTTATTTAAAAGAAAATTTACCACCCCCAATTCTGTTTGAGTTAATCTGAAATTAACCATGGAAAGTGGTGTGAATATATTTCGTAGGCCTTACACTGAGTGAGGCGAAAGTCTTAAACCAATTATGAAATGCAATCCAAGAAAAATGCAACCCGTAAAGATACATTTTCGATAAAGGTCTTCTTTTCCATTGGGATTTTAATCTGTCGTCTTGGATTGAAAATAGTTATTATTTTTTCACATGTACGTAGCATACAGAAAGTTATGTGATGCGTCAAAAAACTATTTTGAGTTGGTTTTTGGATTGATCTCCGTTTGTCGTATGGCTATGACCTATTTAAATATATAAATATTTTCAAAGACTGTGTCCATGGTTTATTTTTATTTACTGACTTCTTCTAAATTGACGTTGATGCGACAAATAGTTTTACATGGTTTTTATTAGGGTCCATAGACAAAACTCCCGCGTCTGTCTGTCTATGTGTCTCTTTGTATGTTGCAACCCGTCTACGAAGACAAGACTATAAATCCTATATATTTCAAACTATGTATTTTCAATCTTTTTATTGTGACATATACAACAGCTTTAATAAAGTATGGAATACAGTATACCAAGTGTCCCAAAAGTCCCACCCCCTATTATTAATTTTCATTAATGGAAATAGACAGATTTGCTTGGGGAAAGTTTAGACAACCAAAGGAGGAGTTTTTTGAAGTATCGAAATTTTCAACCCTTACCCCCAAAATGGGGTTAGTTTGGAGGTAAGTCGAGAATTTTAAATAGCAACCCCTATTGAGTGATACCTCATTTTAAAGGTCTTTTAAAAATAAGAATAATGGCGCAAACTAGAGGTCTCTAAGTTCATCCTACCCAACATAGCAACCAATCGAATTGTGAATTTTACGCTAATAATTACACCGGAAATGTTACGAAATGTACAACAATCTTTTGAGTCCAGAATCTATTTCTGTCAAGAAGTAAATGGTAGCCATTTCGAGAACTTAATCTGAGCTAAAAAAACAATGTAAGGCTCTTACCATCATTTTACCAACATAGAGCAGTTTGTAATGTAATAAAAACAACCGGAGTTTGTAGGTTAACATTCACAATTCGATTGGTTGCTATGTTGGGTAGGATGAACTTAGAGACCTCTAGTTTGCGCCATTATTCTTATTTATAAAAGATCTTTAATATGAGGTATCACTCAATAGGGGTTGCCATTTAAAATTCTTGACTTAGGTACCCCAAACTACCCCATTTTGGGGGTAAGGGTTGAAAATTATGATACTTCAAAAAACTTCTCCTTTAGTTATCTAAACTTTCCCCAAACAAATTTGTCTATTGCCATTAATAAATAATAATAATAATAGAATAAGGTCATGTGACATCTTTGTACATTGTTTTTTTATTCTGGCTTTAATGGTGGAATCCGTTTTTAAAAACTTATCAAATAATACAACTGCAAAATATTTAAAATCCTAATTTACAGGTGCACAAATGAGTCGGGTACCTTTAAACACGTACATTCTGTAATTTCGAACTTGCGATTTTCAAATAATCGTTGCCGTGCAGTCCTAAATGGTTTTTAAAATTCACTAACAATTTTATAAATTGCTTGATCAGTAATTGCGTAATTTCTGTTCGTATCCTTTTTTTTGTAGTTCATTTAGGTTTTTTGGTTTAAAAAAATTACATCTTACTTTTTAAATATCCAAATAGGAAGTAGTCAAGAGGAAAAAATACAGGGAAAACTACGGCATGTAGGTAGTTTAATTATAGGTACTCAACTCATTTGTCCATCTGTAAATAAACGGAAAACAGGATTGCACTTAGAATAAAAGAAATGTAAAATATCTGTCACATTTATCCTATTTAAAAAATTAAACTCAATTTCAAGATGAAGGATCCAAGTCCGTCTATCGAAAAGTTAAAAATATCAAAAGTAGATGTAAATGTTGTCTTTTATATTTGTGTGAAAAACGAACTTTTTATGTTCAGCCGTATTGAAGATTGATTCATTGATTGATTTTTATTGCCTCTTTTCAACAAACATATAAATAAGTTTTTACAAATGAAATTAGACTAAACATTTTTTAAAAAACTAAAACAAAGAATAACCTTCTCCAAATAGACAAGAAACAATAAAGAAACCCCTAGGTAATAAAACCTGTCTGGGGTTTTACACTAAGCACTATATATACAGACACAAAACACAGTCCAAAGATAAAGTTGAGGTCCGCAGCCGACCGAGTTCCCAATGAATATACATAATTTTTTACATTAAAATCAACAATCAAAAATATGACTTCTAGTCTTTTTATAAACAATACATATTTATTTAATTTATACAAGATTTAATTTAATTTAATACACAAGATTTTTTTATATAATCCATTCTCTATGAGCAATCTGTATAATAAAATATAGCGTGGGGGTAACAACAACAACGACCTAGGGTAGTTGAGAAGCTAAAACTATCGAGTTGAAATTTTGTTTCTTTGAAATATTAAGAACTAGAAGTTATTTTGATTACAAATTAATAAAAAAACAAGGATTCCCATAATCAGTTTCCTTATTGAGAATATCGCTAGAGTGCTCCCTGGAGATTTGAAAGAATATATTTGTTTATTTGACGAAAACGTTAATATATTGGCGCTAAGCCAAATTTAAAGTATCCCTTTAAACTTGAACCCCTACGTGACCTAAAAATCTGAAATAAAAAACATTATTTGGATTTGAAATAAAATTGCATTTCGAAATTATATATTATAGTTTTTTGTGTTATGTATAAAACTTAAACCATAAAATGAAAAATATGTAGCTTATAAGTTTCAAAAGCAATTTTTCTGAGATGTGAAACAAACAATTCAATACCCATTAAAAGATGAATTTATTTTATTGTATTGTATTTTATTGAATTTTATTGGTGTCTATTAGCGTCTGTAAGTAAAACAAATGACTTATAAATTCACCCGCGTGTCTGTATAATTTAAAATGGCGCTTAAAAGACTTCGACTTTACAAAAATAACTGACCCTATTGCCTACGGACCCTACAGTTTGACCTTTTTATTTGGTTATAAGAAATGCGTGAATTAAAAAGTTATGCAATGATTTTGTGCAGTCTTTGTAAAAATATTAGAGGTCGCAAATTGTGATAGATTTTACTCAAATTTAAGACATACACTAAGTTTTACAATCCATTGTGTGCAAACCAAGAAATCTGTCATTTAAATTGTTAAATGGATCTGAAAATGTTCATTAATTTCTTGTACATTTTCCACTAATTTTTCTTAATATATTCAAGGGAATATATTAAACTATTTTTTAAAAGAAATGCATTTTGCATATTAATACCAGAATAAAAAAGTTTTCATAAAATACTAGTATGGTATAAAATGTCTCCCTGTGGTTTAACATGAGCTCATACAGTACTGCACTACACATAAAGAACTCTTTAGTCTTGTAGGTCATATACTACAAACAAGTAAGAATTATCCTCGCTCTGGTGGTGAATTCAAAACTAAATTCTTTGTTCGTAGTTAAACCTCTTCGTTCTTTATGTTTTCTGTAAATGTGAAACCAATAGTTCAGAGAAATAAATTTACGTTTCTCTTGCTCTTTGTCTCAGCTGTGTTCTGGATTGTAAAAGGAGGGAAATAAAAAATATGACGTCATAAAAGCAATTGTTGATTTGAGTTATAACCTATATGCATTTTGGGTTCTTGTAAATCCAATGTGGGTACTTGACACAACAATATTCGTAGAGAGATAAGTAACACAACTACTGTACACTTGAATAAAACACTACTCGTAAAGAGTAAAATATAAGTTAAGTGCTTTGATTTATTTTCGTTCGTTTGGCCGTGAATTCACAATCAAAGGGAGAAAAATCGAAAAAGAATAAAAGGATGTCGGCAGTGAAATGTTGCAGGAAAAAAAAAGTATAGTCAAATACCAATTAAGCATTTTACTGTAATTGTCTACCGTACAACAAAAATGTTTCAATTTTAGTAATTCCGTCTTTCTCGCGTTATATAAAACCTCTATTCCGTTATATAAAACAACGTTATATTCCGCATTGTCTATAAAACCTCTATTTTCTGTTAAATTTATATCGTGGAACTTTAAACCTTCCTTTTTTTATTTCAGAGATTTTATCAAAATTAACGGCAGCATATAATAAGATATGGAGCAAAAATATTAACCTAGAATATATTACAGATTTGATCTTCATCGTAAAAATCAAATGTGTTTTCAGCAACACTCTGGTATCTTCTCGTTACTCGTGGTGACACCTCACTTACATAAAGAATTCTATAAAATCCTCTTGATCTTTCATCATAATTTAATAATATTTAATAAAAATATTTAATAAAAAACTGGACACTGTTCAGCATTGATCAATATGGTTAAGGGAAATTTATAACTCTTAACGCTGGGGAAGGATTACACGTTATCATTGAGGAAATCCTTACAAATTTCTCTTCCTTAATAAAGGAAATGCTGAAGGTAAATATATAAAATGAAAGATCGTTAAGGTAGGCCTAAGGATGCAGTGTAAGGACACTTTAAACAAAGGAAATCCTATGAAAAGGTACATATACTTTTAGGTACAGACGGTCATTTAAGTTCACGGAGTGATGTATTCGTGTATTGTCTACTCTAATCCAAATGTTTTTAGGAGAGGTGAAAAATCTTCAAAAAAACAAAAGAAGACTTTAGTGTGAGAATCTTACTTACTAAAAAAACATCTTTTTTCCTGTTAGTACCGTAGGACAAGGACTAACGAGTGGGTTTCCATGTACCAAGCTGCTTAGCTTTTTCCATGGCCACGTCGGGAAGATAATGTGAAAAAGCAAACATTATATAGCTACGCGAAGAGCGAGTTAAAGCCCTGGCTGGGACAGATTGTAGACTGGTATGGTTCTGGTTGGGGTGTATTGTAGGTGAAGGAGAGGATTACCTTACAAATACCTCGTTAGTTAGTTTTATTTGGGATTCCCTAACGTTCTTTGGTTCTCCGATAGATAGCGTCACTGGAAATTATCTGTTTCCAAAGCATACTAACGTGAAAACGTATAATAATGTTTTGTGAACACAATTAACAAAGCTTGTGTTTGTACGTTTCTCGTAAAGCTTGAAAGTTTAAATGTCTATTCAACCGATTTGAACGAAACATGTCTTAAATGAATTCTAAAAAATATGTAAAATCAAATAACAAAAACTGAATTTTGGAACCAATTTCGGACTTCCTTAACGGCTAACCTTTAAAATATTAATACAAGAATGCTATTTTCATACAATTATTCTAATTGGGCTCAAAGTTTAGCTTACGACTGTAAAAGTAAACAAACGAATATTTTATTATTTGTGTCTTTGTTTAATTAAAAAATCTATTTAATTAAATTTTCGAGAAAAAAAATTCTGAATGGTAATTTTTATAAAAGTATACAGTATAACATTGATAAAATGCCGATCAATTTAAAAAGAACTTGACAAGATATACTCTTGCGTTGATATTAATTCAAATTAGTCCATTATATCTCGAGATATGTAAAAAGAAACCCTTATTTTGCAATTTGAATCGTTATATACAATATATTTCTGCCACTTCCCACCCTACGAAATGAAACTTTAAGCTTGTCTTAACCCCCCCCCTCCTCCAACAAGAAATAAAATTGTATGCCCTGGGCATACACTTATTAGATTTGTTTTGTCGATAATTTGATTCTACCACAAGTATTTTAATTTTATTAAAATACCTTTTACCTTTTACCAGGTGGTATAGGTAAATAAATGTTCACAAGAATTGAGATTTATTGATAAAATAGTACTAAATAATTCGTAATTTTACCGATGTCACTAAAGCTTAGAGTTTACTGATGCTCTTAAATTCAAAGATTGTCTGATCTCTTACAGTAGGATTTGGAACTCGTTGGCGGAAGATATTAAAAAAACAAAGGATTGTGCTCTATTTAAAAAATACCTGGTCTTTTAAAAGTAATTTAAAACTTTAATTGACTATAGTTTATTTGTTTATCATAAAATAAAATAAAGTGCATACATTCTTGTGGATTTAAACGGGATATAATGAAAAAAACTTAAAATTAAGTAAAATTCTTACTTGTTTGGGTTATTAAGAAGGGTGTTCGAAGTAGTCGTCATTGTCTTCCTTCCTGGTTAAGCAGTAGTCTTAACTTTATGCTATGCGCGGCATTTCTTTATCTCGGCTACGTTTTGAATAATTCCTTCTATCAGTTCTTACGATTTCATCTCTTAAGATTGAAGGTCTTCTTGGTCTCTTCAAGCCTCTAACAGACCCAGTGGGTTCAAACATACCGGTACTAACAAGTTTTTTACACACGACTACGCTGCACGGTTCGTCCCTCAGACTGTCGGGAAAATTTCTTTTCATTCATAATAATACTGAATTATTGCGATGCGTGTTTGTAAAGGTAAAGTAATGATCGAATTAAAAAATATATATAAATTGTAAACTACTACAAGTTTACCACCTACTAGATTCACAATGAGAAAACTCGTTGCTATGGCAACAAATAAATTGCAATTAAAATAACAGGTGATGTTTTCATAAACCCTAATTATATCTGCGCACAATAAAGAGTGGATTGTATCTGCGCACCTTGTGGATTGGATAAAAAATAACGAAACCACAACCATTTAAAGTTTTAACTTACTTTTGAAAGATCCGGTACTTTGATGTGTAGGTTTCATTATGGTGTAGAGTTGTTCGTGGCATCTGGGCTTGAATGGGGAAATGGTTTGAATTCACGTTTGTGTGTGTGTGCTTTTTATTTTTTGTTAATTCAGTTATTATTATATGTTTAATTTTTTTGGTAATTCTATTATTTATAAATAAGTGACAATTTGTAATAATTATATGTTTGATTTTAAAAGTATATTTTAAATGTTAACGTATTTTGTAATTGTTGTGGTTTAGTGGAAGAGAGGTTCTAACTTTACCACATAAAATAAAGATTCCTAACGAAGTTCCCATGAGTAAGATCACATATCTACATTTACTGTATTATAACTTGCTATTAAACGTTGCCCTACAAATGAAGTTGTTTTGCGCAATAATTTGTCGACCAAGCTGTTATCGTTCTGCTAATAAATTGTACCATATAACGGCTGGTTACAATGCACAGTGTCATGTTTAATTGTAATTGGAACAACTGACTCTGACCTCACCTGACTGTTGTATAGGTCAAAAGCTAATTATAACTATTCACTATTAGTTTTTGACAGAATCAGTTAAAAATATAGTATCAGTACGCTTAAAATTTTGACAATATAAAATAAATCTTGCGCAAATTGTATCTCTATTTAAGAAAAAAGAACAATTATTTTGCTAATATTATAGAATCAGAGATATTAAAATAAATGTCACAAAAACATTGCACAAACTTTCGCACTCGCCCATCCCCAAACCAGGTAAGAACAACCAAAATAATCGCCACCATGTGACGCTTTGGAGACATGGTAACCAGTTTAGGTCCCCTTGGTTCCAGTCCAGGTCTGAGAACAACCTCTAATGCCAATCATGGTTGCAATACAACTTGAGCATGGATTTTAAATTATTCATCTCTATGGTACAGACCTGGGCTTTGGTGAACGAATACAAAGTGAGCTACTCAGCTGTTGGAAGTCTGAGAAGAGTGAATGACCCGAAAGCTCAACTGTACTAGTATGCAGTTCGATTAATTTTTTTGTAAAGTTTTTCAAAACATATCAAGTTAATTTTTGAGAAATGGCGTTTTAGAGATTTTCGGAAAGGCTTAAAAAATGTATCGGACTTTGGTGTTTGTATATTGAATTACTACTACACATACGGCTTATGACGACACCTTTTAAGTGTACCGAGTTGTGGTGAAGCTACTTTTGTAATTAGAACGTAAATCCTCCAAATTCAGTTATTATAATTAACTCATTTAGGACGGGTTACCTAGAGGGGTGTTTGGTAAGACGCGGATAAGTGTAAAGGAAACCACGTTTAGCCTATCGTGGGTTAAAGTATACCCCGTGTATAAAGTGGTGATATTTCTTCCAACAACCGAAAATCAACCAACCAAAAATGTCAGTTCGTTAGTTCAAAGAAAAAGTAAGCAATATGTCTTATATAGGGCCTAAACTTGCTTCGCTTGTGACCTAAACGCTTAGATCGTATTTGATTAAAATTAAGATTTTAATGGCGGCGATAACGTTTAGTGGTGGGCATTACGCTAACAACGGTCAACGTCAACACCTGTTAACGTTAAGTGTGAATAACTGTTGACAAAAACTGTTAACGGTACCCTTTTGCACAAACACAAACCTAACCTAAATATTTACACAGTTGACAGCCTTTATCAGCTAAAACTAAAGTTATTTACACCACACTATTTTCGCATTTTTCCAGTCGTCATTTTATACAGTTTTAGATTGAGTAAAAAACAAACAGTAAAATAGTAGGCTACAACAGAAACATTCGTTGATGAATAAACGTTGACGTTAATTAACTCGCTTTAGTTGTTCAACTAAACTAGCTGACAACTGAGAGCCGTACGTGTAGCTGGGTGTGCACGCATCGAGTTGGGCCGCTGGCGCTAACCGCTGATGCGTCACTTGCAAGCAGTTGATCAACGTTAGCAGTTAATGCACTTCTTCGTCAAATGAGTTGAGCGTTGACGATGGTCAACGTTGACGGTTAGCTATTACCCGTTATTGGACACAGCACTAATAAAGTTTCATTTTTCTGTTTGGCAATTATTCTTGAACCGTAATATTTTTTGCAATGTTGCACAAGAGTTTGGGTCGTTAATCTACACATTGCACTGAATTTTGAACTTCAATAGTATAGCCGATTTTGAGAAATTACGTCTTTCAAAAACCATGTTTGATTTTTTGTTTGTTTTTACTGATAACTCACGAGCAGGAATTTTGTAGAAATGGAGAGCAATACGTTTTGTTTGGGTCCTTAGAGTATACATTTAAGAAAAAATTGTTCAAAATCGTTTTTGCTGATAGTGAAGAAATACGTAATTTTGTGTTTTTTTAAATACCAGACAACCCTAAATTCTGAGCCAAAATATAGCCTCATATAAAATTTGAATAAATCCTGTCCACCTGTTTGATAGTTAGACCACTGCACAGATGTCTGTCTGACAACATTCCAAAAGCTACTTTTTGGATTTTCACGGGACCTCAAAATTATATCTACAAATTTGTTGCCACATTTCATAACTGTCTATAGTGTATGCATATGTAGACAAGTTAATTGGCGTCATCATGGTACTATACCAGCCCCGTCATACAATGTAATATAATCAGACCCTCTAAATGTAATGTTCAAAAGATGATTTCTTGGGCCTTGTAGGGAATTTGAAATTGTATAGAACAAGGGTAAGTTTGTTTAACAGTTACACTGGACATTGTAGTTGTATATATCACTACTTTCTTGTAGACTGGGCTCAAACGGGCGTCGTAAATGGGATTATTTACTCGCTTTGCTCGGCTAGGTGTACTCGGCTTGAAATTACATTTTTGGTCATAACTTCACTATTTGTCATCGTAGAGATGTGGAGTTGATACCCTTATATGCAGATTTTGAAATGTGATATCTTCTTTGTTATTTGGTGTGTTATAATTTGAATAACTCACGCGATATGATTAAAAACTGTTTTAAAATGGCCGCCATTTTGAATTTTGTATATTGATTTTTCTGAATTTCAGTTGGTTACATACAGACGACAGTCGGAAATCATTATTTTAGATTCATGGGTCCATGGATTGTGAAGATCAGTCAAAAAATAGAGGTTGAAATTTTTATGTTTATCGAACTTCCCTTTATACTTTGTATACTGGGGTAAATGAAACGGAAATAATGTAATTCACGCCCCATGTTAAAAAAGTCACTAAAATGTTATCCTTATTTTTGTTGTTGTAAAGGCTTCAAAATAACGTTTCTAATCTTAAAGTTGTTACAACAAACAGAAACATCCCCTTCCCCCTACACTACTAAGGTATTTGAATATATGCATAATTAACCAAATCCTAAAAACAGCAATAAGCTACCAGTTTTATATTAACCCTTTTTTCGACCTCTTCAAACAATACATAATTTACAAACCCTGTTTAAAATTAACGACGTCGCCAAGCGAATTAATCATCCCTAATACCCCACCTCTTCACCCCTAGGCTTTAACTAGAATAAACAATTATGATGCATGAATACAGTAGGCTGTTATGTAACAGGGATTTTGACAATGTAAAAGCTATAAAATATAACTAAGCCTTTATTAAATACGGATTTAGTTACCAAATTGGTTGTAAATAGCCAAATGAAATTAAAATACATTTTTTTTTCGTGAAACAAAAAAAAAGAGAAGATGTTTCGATGACTAAGCTGTCATCATTAGTTACCAACTCTTATTATTGTTTATTTCCCTTCTTACTTTCTCGTATATACTCAGTATGAAGAAAAATATGCTGTTATCGAAAATTAGCGTCGAGTTTTCTGGGAATATACGCATTTTCAGGTCCCCTGAGTTCAAAAAGTTATTTTTTGAAATTATGTTTGCCTGTAGTATTTCTTATCTGCAGTGTGCAACCTAAACGTGTGGATCAATTTTATCAAATTTAGTGTGTAGGTATATTTTGACTTTATCTAGGGATTTTTTAACTTAAAATTTGAAGTTAAGACAAAAACACAATTTCAATTTTTATTTAGATTTTCAAAATTGACTGCAAGGATTTTATAACACTTTATTCAAGTGTAGCTTCTTAGGACCCAAATAAAATGTATTGGTCCCCATCTCTCCAAAAATCTGTATATATTTACATGTAAGCATGTATATTTATGTGGTATTTTTCTATGTTATATATATATATATATATATATATATATATATATATATATATATATATATATAATGATTGTTTGTGTTTTTTGTTGTTTGGTGAGGAGGTGTTATCGGTTCTGTTTTTGTTTTACAGTTTCGATTGTTATATTTATTTTGGTATATCTGATTATTACATTGCATGTGTTACGTTTTATTAATGTTTGGCTTTGTATTGTGGAATATATTGCGATAGCGTTGCGGTTGGGGGCGTGGTCCACCTGCTTCCTTTTGTTACAAGAGTGAGGCTTTGGCTTTACCATCACAGTCCTCTGTCAGTAGGGTTTGTGTGCATGTAGCAACTGAGGATGATGCCAGTCATTGAAACGTCGTCTTGTAGACTGCTGCACAAATAAAGTGATTTTTTGTGAAAAGTTGTTTTAGTAATGAATATGTTTATTTTTTGAACATTTGTTTTTCGTTTCTATGGACATCTTTGCAGGAAAAAGTTATCAATAATTCCGTCGATAATTTGACATGTGATGTAAACAGCTGTTTGAGCTCTCAATACTTGTTACTATTTTAAAACACTTCGACACAAAGGATGCATAATATATGAATATTTAAACACATACATAATGATAACAGGGTCGTTTAATGGCTTTTACTTAAGAGAGGGTAAATATGGTAATTTGATTTACATTAACTTTAATGGCTTAAAATTATTAAGATTAAAGCCATTAACAAAACAACAAAGCTAACCATTTATAATATAATAAGACCAGTGGTTGCTATGGAACGAAGACCTGGATAATTGTGTCGTCTCAACAGTTCAACATCACTTGATCGACAACACGGTTCCCTCCTGGTGGAATTTATACAACTATACAAAAACATTACCTGACAATTTTGGTATTAAGCTAATAAAATCAGATTGTTTAGACAGTTTAATATGGTTATGGTTCGGATTATAACACGTTTAAATGTAGACGATATTAAAATTGAATGTAGTAATTTACTAGAATTTATTTATCTGTGAATTAATAAATATTAAAGTCCATACAAAACCATTGAAAGTGATGTTCGTTTTTTAAAACATAATACTTGAAATAAATAACTCGGTAGGACCGAATATAACTGCAGTATGAAGACTGTGGTCAATGTTTTTAGAACGACTAGTTATCTCTATGTGCCGGGGTATACCTTACACTGACCTAATTTCCCGTCACAAGAATATAACTGCAGTATGAAGACGATGGTTAATGTTTTTAGAACGACTAGTTATCTGTATGTGCCGAGGTATACCTCACACTGACCTAATTTCCCGTCACAAGAATATAACTGCAGTATGAAGACGATCGTCAATGTTTTTATAACGACTAGTTATCTGTATGTGCCGTGGTACACCTCACACTGACCTAATTTCCCGTCACAAGAATATAACTGCAGTATGAAGACGACGGTCAATGTTTTTAGAACGACTAGTTATCTGTATGTGCCGGGGTACACCTCACACTGACCTAATTTCCCGTCACAAGAATATAACTGCAGTATGAAGACGACGGTCAATGTTTTTAGAACGACTAGTTATCTGTATGTGCCGGGGTATAACTTACACTGACCTAATTTCCCGTCACAAGAATATAACTGCAGTATGAAGACGATGGTCAATGTTTTTAGAACGACTAGTTATCTGTATGTGCCGGGGTTTTCCTTACACTGACCTAATTTCCCGTCACAAGAATATAACTGCAGTATGAAGACGACGGTCAATGTTTTTAGAACGACTAGTTATCTGTATGTGCCGGGGTACACCTCACACTGACCTAATTTCCCGTCACAAGAATATAACTGCAGTATGAAGACGACGGTCAATGTTTTTAGAACGACTAGTTATCTGTATGTGCCGGGGTATACCTCACACTGACCTAATTTCCCGTCACAAGAATATAACTGCAGTATGAAGACGATGGTCAATGTTTTTAGAACGACTAGTTATCTGTATGTGCCGGGGTATACCTCACACTGACCTAATTTCCCGTCACAAGAATATAACTGCAGTATGAAGACGATGGTCAATGTTTTTAGAACGACTAGTTATCTGTATGTGCCGGGGTACACCTCACACTGACCTAATTTCCCGTCACAAGAATATAACTGCAGTATGAAGACGACGGTCAATGTTTTTAGAACGACTAGTTATCTGTATGTGCCGGGGTATACCTCACACTGACCTAATTTCCCGTCACAAGAATATAACTGCAGTATGAAGACGACGGTCAATGTTTTTAGAACGACTAGTTATCTGTATGTGCCGGGGTATAACTTACACTGACCTAATTTCCCGTCACAAGAATATAACTTCAGTATGAAGACGATGGTAAATGTTTTTAGAACGACTAGTTATCTGTATGTGCCGGTGTATACCTCACACTGACCTAATTTCCCGTCACAAGAATATAACTGCAGTATGAAGACGATGGTCAATGTTTTTAGAACGACTAGTTATCTGTATGTGCCGGCGTATACCTCACACTGACCTAATTTCCCGTCACAAGAATATAACTTCAGTATGAAGACGATGGTAAATGTTTTTAGAACGACTAGTTATCTGTATGTGCCGGGGTATAACTTACACTGACCTAATTTCCCGTCACAAGAATATAACTTCAGTATGAAGACGATGGTCAATGTTTTTAGAACGACTAGTTATCTGTATGTGCCGGGGTATACCTCACACTGACCTAATTTCCCGTCACAAGAATATAACTGCAGTATGAAGACGATGGTCAATGTTTTTAGAACGACTAGTTATCTGTATGTGCCGGGGTTTTCCTTACACTGACCTAATTTCCCGTCACAAGAATATAACTGCAGTATGAAGACGACGGTCAATGTTTTTAGAACGACTAGTTATCTGTATGTGCCGGGGTACACACTGACCTAATTTCCCGTCACAAGAATATAACTGCAGTATGAAGACGACGGTCAATGTTTTTAGAACGACTAGTTATCTGTATGTGCCGGGGTTTTCCTTACACTGACCTAATTTCCCGTCACAAGAATATAACTGCAGTATGAAGACGACGGTCAATGTTTTTAGAACGACTAGTTATCTGTATGTGCCGGGGTTTTCCTTACACTGACCTAATTTCCCGTCACAAGAATATAACTGCAGTATGAAGACGACGGTCAATGTTTTTAGAACGACTAGTTATCTGTATGTGCCGGGGTATACCTCACACTGACCTAATTTCCCGTCACAAGAATATAACTGCAGTATGAAGACGATGGTCAATGTTTTTAGAACGACTAGTTATCTGTATGTGCCGGGGTATACCTCACACTGACCTAATTTCCCGTCACAAGAATATAACTGCAGTATGAAGACGATGGTCAATGTTTTTAGAACGACTAGTTATCTGTATGTGCCGGGGTACACCTCACACTGACCTAATTTCCCGTCACAAGAATATAACTGCAGTATGAAGACGACGGTCAATGTTTTTAGAACGACTAGTTATCTGTATGTGCCGGGGTATAACTTACACTGACCTAATTTCCCGTCACAAGAATATAACTTCAGTATGAAGACGATGGTAAATGTTTTTAGAACGACTAGTTATCTGTATGTGCCGGGGTATACCTCACACTGACCTAATTTCCCGTCACAAGCTTTCAGGCTTCCACTCGCAGAGGGATCTTAATTTCCGAGCTTCTCTCCATCTGTCAGTCCAGTGAGACGTCGATTTATTGGTCGTTGAAACTCGTTTGAATAAATAAACGTACATTACTGTTGAGACCGAAGGTTCTTGGTGGAATTCCATGTTTAAAGATAATAAAACACAATTTTATATTTTGTTACATCCACTTTTTATTAGTCTAGCCGACCAATAGTTTCGCCTGCTAAGGCATTGACGAGGCTGTATTACAGACTGAAGAAAAATGAAAAACAGAGAACCTTTTAAAATTAGATGGTGGGAGTTAGGATACAATGAATGGAAGGGTGGGGAAATACCCGGCTTGACCAATGACCATAGGAACAATACAGAATGGGAAAACCAGTTAATTGTTATAGGTACAGATAACTTTTAAAGGTTATCTAAGGGAGAATTATAAAAATATAATTTGTCAATTAAAACTAAATTAGGATTACAGTATCTTATTATTTTAACTTATAAGCTCTCCAAAGTCCAAAGCATTCCCCACCCTTCCATTCATTGTATCCTAACTCCCACCATCTAGTTTTTAAGGTTCTCTGTTTTTCATTTTTCTTCAGTCTGTAATACAACCTCGTCAATGCCTTAGCAGGCGAACCATTTGTCGGCTAGACTAATAAAAAGTGGATGTTACAAAATTTAAAAAATGTGTTTATTATCTTTAAATAAACGTATTATTTGTGAGATTTTGTGTTCAAGTTTTATTCTGTCAAATATACTAACTCGCAAGTCAAGTTCAATATTAATTTATAAACCATTTGTTTAATTATTTTCTCCAAACTACTGTCATGGAGCATTGAATTCAATAAGAGGGGTTTGTTCAAATTGTTATGCTAACAGTTGTATCACCTGCATACCGAGCGAAATTATCAATGCAGGGAGATGAACATAAATCATTTATATAAAAGAAATAACACAGGTCTTACGACTGAGCCCTGTGGGCCCCAGAGTTAATTTGGTCTTTATTTGATAGCCATCCTGCAACCCAAATTAAAGACAAATTGTATTGTTGCACTGTTAATACATTTGTTTCGGCAAACATATCTCATTCACAAGATCTAATACATTCAGTAATAATTAAAAACTGGTGTAAGCTAGTAGCTGTTCTAGACAATTTCAAAGGAAGTCTGTAAAATCACCTCTTCGTATTATTCTTCAAAACTGCTGTGCTTTTTAAAATTTGCTGTTTTAAGGAATAATGATTATCAATTAACTATCTCATATTTATAAAGTGTATTGCCAATATGTTTTTATCTAGAAAAAATATTATTAATATCTCAAAAATTTTACCATTTTTTTTAGTCCTGACACGTGAGTAAAAACAATCCAAATATTGTTTTTTCAAACTTTTAATATATTTTTATACATTGCAGTGTATCCATGTTTCAATTTTAAATCCGATACATCTGTTTATAGGTACGGAAATTGAAACTCTGAAAACGCTTTAATCCTTGTATTTTTACAACTTTGAGTGTCTAAACCTTGAGAGATGTGGAAGAATAAAAAGTCTTCAAATAATGTCAAAATTGAAATAAAAATCTTGCTTATCATTAGAAAATTTAGAGGTCAATTTATAAGTCATGTCATATTAGAAAATTGGCAATACCTCTAGTTTTTACACAAATAATCCTGGGTGGTTACTTATTAAATTTGTTTTGCAGCTTTTGTACTTATCAAATAAAACAGTGGTCACACCAATTTCATTCCCCCTGTACAGTTATTTTCCAAACAAATATTCCGCGAAATTCTCTTCATTGTATTACATTGTCAGGTCTTTAATTCAAAGCTTGTAGAATACAATCTAAATTATTTTAATTGAAACAAGAACTATTTATTTAAAGAAACGTTATAGAGTCGTATTTGCGAAGGTTTTATTCACTATACAGCAAACTTAGAAGTTAACAAAATATTTTTTATTTTTTAAAACCAAATATCAGTTTAAAAGTATTTACGTGAAAAATGTCCATATTACAATTATTTTACTTTTTCATGCATACTTGTTAATTTTGTGTTTTTTACAACTAAGACAAGCGAACTGAGATTTATGGTGAAGAGTAATTTTGGTTGATTTTTAAAATTTTTTTGGATGGGTGAGTGAGTAGGTTTATTTTTTATTTTTTAAGGCGAAAAACCTTTCAGATATCATTGCCTTATAAAAAAAATGAAGAAAAGAACATAAAATAAGGAAACTTAGCCCTCGAATAATCGAATACCGTCAGGGTCAGAAGAGAATAAGAGTTGGTCAAGAGAGATTTAATAGAAGAGATGAAATAGAGGGATCTAACCCAAGACTACACGAAAAAAAGTATAGATCCAGGTAGGATCCTTGGTTACTCTCAATGTGTGAGCTCCTTAGGGTGAGTGAGTAGGTTCATGCAATGACGCTTATTTAGACATGAATTTACGAGAAAAGTATGAGTAGTTGAATACAGCCATCGTCACATGATTTCTACCAATTATACATCTGAGTTTTCTTGAAAATTTACCTTTGAATATTTGTATCTCAAATTAAAAATAAGATCTAAAGTGGTTTCAAGCGACGTGATGAAGGACAACACTGTCCTATCGTAATGTGTTTCCTTAGCAATAGCATTCACAACTAGAAGCGTCTGCAAGTTTGCAAGGGTCAGTAATCGAGGTAAATAACCATTCAGAATATACAACCATTAGCTAGATTGCAGTAAGTAACATGTGGTTGAAATAAAAGCACAAGTAATCATTCTGCAATGTTAAATGGTTTGTTACGAAACAGAAAACCGAGAATTCCAGCTCCGACTGGACAAGGAGAGGTGATAATTCCAGAATAAGACAGAGTAATCCCCAGGGAGCGTGACTACAGAATTCCCGGAATTCCAAAGTGAACGAGCAATTCCTTTTTAATTCATCCCCGTCCCATCCACCCCGTCGAATTAAAATAGTTTTATTTAATATTAGTATTTTTAACGAATCTTAATAGTTTTGAAAATATTACTTTGTTTATAAATAGCTGTGCTTGATTATAAATTGCTGTGCTTGATTATAAATCGCTGTGCTTGATTATTTTTGAACGATTGACAAGTGAATTGTGATGTTGGTCAAATAAAGTGTACAAAATCATGCACAAAAATTCTCACTGATGAATCCACTAAAACCATATAAAAAAAACGACCAAAACTAACCGTCACCAAAAATATCTTTGATATCAGTCACCATTTGTGACTAACTAAAGTGGAGACAACCTTGAGAGATGCTAGTTAGATCTACACCTTTTTTCATATAATCTCGAATTAGATCTCTTTCTTTCATCTTTCCTATCAGGTTTCTCTCGACTATCTTTTGTTCCCTTCCGATCTTGACGCTGTGTTATGGGTCTTTGTTTTATGCTCTTTTTTTTCTTTCTTTTTTTTATAAGGCGATGTTGAAAGGTTTTTACGTGTAAATGAGAAATATAATCAAAATATTAAAAAATCGGGCTTGCAAGTGTACAACTAGTTTATGCAAGACATTCCAACAAATACAACTAAATAAAACGTGGTATGGTGAATCTGGAAGTTTTCACCTATACCATTTCGAAATTTAGAGTCTGCTACGCAAAACATCTCATTCATCTCTTGTAAAAATACATTTACTAAAAATTCAATTGACTCATTATCAAAGTTCTTTTAGAAGATATCGTTCGCTTTGGTTTGTAGTTTTTTAACAACGTATATTGATAGAATCAGTCATTAACACAGTCTGAATATGGTCGCTAAACATCTACCGCCGTGAAATTTAACTAGTAAACAGACGGTCTTCCGAGTATGGAGTTTGATTTACTCTTTTCTATTAACAAATAAAACACAATATTTCTTTTGTAAAATTCTATAATTTATTTGGTCTAGCCGACCATGGTTTCGCCAGTTACGGCATTGACGAGGCTCTTACAAGATCTTGTAAGAGCCTCGTCAATGCCGTAACTGGCGAAACCATGGTCGGCTAGACCAAATAAATTATAGAATTTTACAAAAGAAATATTGTGTTTTATTTGTTAAAATGGAATTCTATCAAGTACCGTCGGTCATCAGTGTAAACTTTTCTATTAAAGTATTGCTGAAATTTGTATTTGCAAGCAAATACTTGATAAGTGCAACTAATTCACTCCACCAAGTAAAGAGAATTTTTATTTTTTTACATCTTATGTTTACTGATATTTATTCGCAGAATTTCAAGTACCTTGATAAGTACAACTAATTCACTCCACCCAGTAAAGAGAAACCTTCTCAAATAGTATGTTTACTGATATTTATTCACAGAATTTCAAGTAAACACTTGATAAGTACAACTAATTCACTGCATCAAGTAAAGAGAAACCTTCTCAAATAGTATGTTTACTGATGTTTATTCACAGAATTTCTAGTAAACACTTGATAAATACAACTAATTCACTGCACCAAGTAAAGAGGAACCTTCTCAAATAGTATGTTTACTGATGTTTATTCACAGAATTTCTAGTAAACACTTGATAAATACAACTAATTCACTCCACCAAGTAAAGAGAAACCTTTTCAAATAGTATGTTTACTGATATTTATTCACAGAATTTCAAGTAAACACTTGATAAGTACAACTAATTCACTCCATCAAGTAAAGAGAAACCTTTTCAAATAGTATGTTTACTGATATTTATTCACAGAATTTCAAGTAAACACTTGATAAGTACAACTAATTCACTGCATCAAGTAAAGAGAAACCTTCTCAAATAGTATGTTTACTGATGTTTATTCACAGAACTTCAAGTAAATACTTATAAAATGACAAGTAAAAGGTAATATTTATTTTTATTCACTTCACTGTTAAAAAGGCAATAGTGAGAAAGACTTTTTTGCCTTTTTGATACCAACCAGCCGAAAAGTGAAAATGAAGCAAGGATCTGTAACAAAATATTTATATGTTTGAAATAGGACATCATCTTTCTTCACTTGTGCCATAAACATCTCCTCGGCGTTAATTTTTGTTCGTGTAAAATCGAGCTTTTTAGTCAAAGTCAAAGTTAATTTTTGTTTTTTGCCAATTTTTCCTGAACAGTAATATTTGTTTGCTTTCGAAGATGTTTTTCTTGTTTTATCGAACCTTCAAATTTGTCTAATTTGACATTATTACCTTACCCCTGCCCTCCTCCATAAGTCAAAAATTGAAAACATGGATTACAGATACAGATAAATTTCTTTTCAGTCACCCTGTATAGTCAGTCAAATTATTCGAATAAGTATTCGGACTAGTGGACATTTCATAAACCACTGTTATCCATGATTCAGATCACAATACCAACTGTTTCAATATTATCTCTAATAAAACACCAAACACACTTTGAAAACGATAAAACGTTTGACATACGCGAAGATCGATAAATCGTCTCAGATTGTTTAACGCAACATCTATCTTCTTTCTTTTATCCAATCTTCGTTTTCAATTCATCGAATGTGACATTCTATCACATCCACCCACGCATTCAGTCATATATTATTGATAAATCCAAGTATTAACGATACATCCCTCTTCAGATTGGATTCCTCTATGTTTATTTGTACATTATATGGCGCCGTCTTGGTCGGTTGCTTAAAAAAAAAAAAAAAATTAAATTAGACTAGTCTACTCCCTTCACGAAAATATCCCTCTTATTCTTTTATAGTAATTTTGTTTCTCGCTCTCTTTCTATACACGTGTAGGCAGTTTATTTTAGATGCGGAATTCGACTCAAATGGAGGATTCGATTTTAAAGTCGTTTTCACTAACTATATCACGAAGCCTGTTTGTTAAAATTTTCCCTAAACTCCACCCTTCCAACTTAATTTAGCAAAAGTTGATTAGGTACTTCTACTATTAAATATTATTTTCCTCTTCTAGATTAAGATTAAAAAAACTCTCGGTGGTCTTCACGTTATAAAGAAAAATAAAAGAAGTATAAAATGAATAACCTTACCTCTAAAATACAACAATAGCACCAGAATTGGAAGAGAAAAATAGTTGGTCAAGAAAGAGAAAAAAAGAAAGATAAAAAAGAGGGAACCCAAAACTAACCGTAAATCCAACTAAGGTCCTATCCAAGCCCGTACTCATAATAGTGAGCCCCTGAGGGTTACTAAACAATAAATATTGAGCTTGACTTGGAGATGTTTTAAAATAAAATTAAACACCATTTCTCAAAAATAATACGTGTATTAACTTAACGACAATGTCGCCATCTTCAATGATGCAAGAGCTACAGTAATGAATCTAGGCCACGCCCCGTGTTTATACAGTAAGCGAGAGCAGGGGCGTGGCCTAAACCTGTTTTACAACTTTCTAAATAGTAAGGCGTTATCAACTATCCTAATAACCTGTGTAACTAATACAATAGTACTAAACTAATATTCATATTATATAAGTTATAATTTATTTGACGTTAATATATCTTATGGGCTCTTCAAAATTTATAATTACATTATGATATTTGTTATAATAAAAAAATTCCTCAGTGTCGTTTGTCTTCAATTTTTTCAAAGTTAAATGTTTTCTATTTTAAAATAATGTTTTTCTTCTAAACAATGTTTAGCCGTCACTGATTTATCAGACTATTATTTTGTAAGCAAAAAAAAAAAAAAATTCTTTGGCTCATGTCTTGATATTTCATTTCGTTTGGCCAATGTAATAGGTTACTGCTGCACCTAATTTTCTTTATTGGGGTGTAATTTGTTCTTCTATTTTCATGAAACACGATTATTGAGACTAAACAAATATTGGGCGTTTATTGTATGTTTCTGCTACATTATTTCTTGTATTAGGCCCTACAATCGTATCTTTTTGGATTTTTATAGAGTCCTATTGGAAACAAAATTTAGCAATTAAAAGAGAGTACTCTGGCCTAAAGGTAAACAATAATCGTATAAACTAAACGAGTGTTCAAATAGGACTAAAATGTGTTTGGTTAAACCTCCACAACGAGTTACCACAAGGTCAGATGTTAATCTTTGAGAAGGAACAATAGGATGCACACCCTGATGCAATCGTTAGAGAACTAACCTGTTCATTTCGTTGAGCAGTGTAGGTTCTCAGTTCAAATATTGGTTTTTAATTTCTTGTATTGTGAATTGGGTTTTTTTTATTAATGTTTCTAAATTTGCCTACTCAAATTTAGTTATTTTGACTGCTCAGGTCTAGTTTTAGCTATGGATTCCTTTCTTTTCACATTTCTCATATTCTAGGTTTATCACTTGATAACGAGAGTTGATTCGTACTCCCGAAACGTCGTGCATGAGTTTTTATATTTACGAGTGATGGCAAACGTCAGAAACATTTTTAGTTTAGTTTAATTAATTTGGTGCACAAATTGTGTAAACAAATCATTGAAAGTGTTGTGTAAATTTGTGATTTTTACTTTTGAATGTTAAAGCTATTTAAGTTTTAAAAAGTTGTTATATTTTTGATAAAAAATCAATCACGTAAACTGAATTTAATCTTACTTGTAAGTTACATTTAATTATGTCAATTAATCTTCTGCTGATTTGTGATTTTCAGTTGTATAATTAATCGAGCCACAAGTTCGGAATTGTTTATTATGTTGTAAAGTTGGCCAGCCTGGAATTGACCCGTTGTGTAAGGTCCCTTTGAAACTTCGTACTCGGCGCTACATTTCACACCCCACCCTTCCAGTCACTTAATTAACTCAAAGTGGCGGTAATTTAGTAGTGATGATCTCGCCAACTTTAACTAACATTTTACTTCGAGATTTCAAGTACAAAATATCCACCAAAGTATTAAGTTCGGAACTAAATACACGATTTTATTGCAAATATGTAAGTTGTAAATTAATTATATTTAAGTTCACCTCCTTAGGGGGTTGTTTATAGTGAGTACGGGCGTGGCAATCCTGAGGGTCCTTGCTGGATCTACACCTTTTTTCATGTAGCCTTGAGTTAGGTCTCTTTTCTTCATATTTTTATCAGGTTTTTACCAACTCTCTAGTTCTCTATGGGCCATGGCAGTCTCTTATTATTCGAGGGCTTTATGTGATGTTGTCATCTTTCTTTTATTATAAGTTTTTTTACATTAGGTAGTTTATAAGCCTTGGAAGCCACATGTGTACACTTTCTTGATTATTATCCTGGTCTTTATGAAATTTGAGCGGAGCAAGATTCTTAATATACAGAGTGTTTCAAATTGTACGGCATTATTTTGGGAGCTGATTCTAGAGCTAAAAAAATAATATTAAAAGTTTATTTAAACGTAGGTACGGAAATGCTTCCTTTTATGTCTGTAGACCATTTTGTGTTTCTTCTAAAAAATTATATCTTCGAATGTAGATAATATATTGAGTGTTATGATATACGCATACTTTATGTAATATTTTACTTTTATACCAGAAAACCAGGACTTTATTTTGTAAATTTTCAAAATTTCGGATAATTAAAATGTTGAATATCTTGAAAACAATTAACATTAAAAAATATATATTTATGAGATACAAAAGAGTTTTCTATGAACAAAATGCAATTTTTTTCGGTATTACAGCGTTATCAACAATAAACAACAAAATATTGAAATTAATAATAAACACCAGTCGCCATTTTGAAACTGTTAAACAATCAGTCAGTAGTTCATTGTGTCAATTAGGTCTCGCAAATAGTAAATAAATTACTCATATTGGCAATCATTCATTCAGTCAGTCAGTCAGTCAGTCAGTCAGAAGATCATCAGCAATCATTCACTCAATCGATCAGTCAATCAACGACTCAATCATTCAGTCAGTTTGTGACTCAGTTAATCATTCAATCAATCAATCAGATAGTCTATATTGTGTCAGTCACGTAATTAGTATATAAATCGTGTATAAATCACTCAATCAATCAGTTAGTCAGTGTAAATCGTTAAGGAATCATTCACACAATAAATCAGTTAATTACTTAGTTCTGTTACTCACTCACTAGTTAATCAATAACTCTGTCATTTAAAGAGTCAATTGTTTAGTCAGTTCTTAAGTCAATCAGTAAATCATTTACTCACTCAGTCAGGCAATATCACATGAAGGGTTATATACAATTATTTGATCTCTACTACATGCCCACTAATAATTCCATGACCCCCTCTCCCCCCACCTGATGTATCTTGTATCTTACTAAATCCTCTTAGTTGCTTTATTTCAATGGAAAGCAACACCAATCTCTCTCTCTCTCTCTCTCTCTCTCTCTCTCTCTCTCTCTCTCTCTCTCTCTCTCTCTCTCTCTCTCTCTCTCTCTCTCTTCTATCTATCTATCTCTACGCTCTGTTCCAGAGAATACATTAAACTGTAAACCCCTAACATGGTGATATTGTAATTAACTGTGCAACACTAATGCGCGGGGTAACGAAACTACACCATACGATGAACAACACCATCATGTTCAAGTTATTCTTGGTCAATGTTAGAGCAACTGAAAAGACCATGGTGTCTCGAAACTGACTGGTTTGTAAGGATGTAGATTGTAATTACTTAACGCTGTCTCACATTTAAATTAAAGAATTTCTCAATTTTTTCTTTTCTTGTGTTTATACTACCGATTGTAAACATTCTTAGAAAAATGTTTATATTAAAAGGGCAATTCCATAAGCTATAATAAAATATGCTCTGCTAAAATATGTCAGTAAAAGTTTTGTAGTGCAGATTGTAGATCTGGTGAACCTAATTGACACAATGAACTACTGACTGATTGTTTGAATGATTAATTGACTGAGTAACTAACTGACTGATTAATTATAGCATTAACTGATCGATTGAGTAAATTTTTGCTGATTGATTTACTAACTGATTGATTGAGTGACTTATGTATTGATTGTGTGACTAATTGACTCAATAACCGACTATCTGACAAGTGACTGAATGACTAAATGAATAAATGATTTAGTGATTCGCGTAATAACTTACTGAGGTATACAATGAACTGGGAGACTTAATGAGAAAATAACTGACTGAATAAATAATGTATTGTTTGTTTCACTGAATGACTATGTTAATGATACACTGATTACCTGTTTAATGATTCAATGATTGACTGGCTGATTGATTGATTTTCCTACTGATTGATATTCTAATCTAATTTACTGATTGACTGATTTAGTGAGTATATGACTGTGTGATTGACCGATAGAGTGAAAAACTAATTAAGTTATTGTCTGACTGAATAACAATTGCCTAATATTTATATTTACCATTTTAAGATTCACAATATATTTTACCTAACAGATTTTAATGAAACTTAGTTTCTACAACGAGCTTAAGGAAACAACACTTCAACCACCAACAACATCAAAACTAGCATAATCGGAAATGAGTTAATTGGATTTTCTTATCAGAGTAAACCAGTTCATTATCTAGAATATCAAAACAATGGAGAACTTTCCAACAGTAAAGTAAAAATAAATTTCGATCTGTTAGGAATTCTCTTTAGGGAAGATGTTTAGTCACAAATTTCCATTTTTACAGTTTCCGGCGAAGTGTGAAAGTAACGTCAAACAGCATACTTTGTCATATGACGCTTCTGCTATCCGTTGTTTTGTCAACGACTTCTCAGCACGCAACGTTACTTATTGAATTTAAGGGACATGCACAACACATTACTTAGGGGCGTTGCTTTTGTCCCTTCTCTATAAAGAGAAAGTATTGTGATGGGGAAGAAATCGATGCAGGTCGTAATATCCGTTTTGGGCTTCGTCTCTTGTATCTTCCGTTCGAAGTTTAGTTTTGGAAACATGTTTGCAAACGTCAAATGTTAGAACAAACTCCAATGTACCCTCAGAGGCTCACTTTTAGTGAGAATGAGGAGGAAATCCCGATCCTTCTCTTTGTGTATTCTATGAGGACATCTTTACCAATTCTTCTTCTGTTACGAACCTGACGCTATCCGAGATTTAGGATGTCATAGTTTCATTAAATAAATTCGGTGATGACCGAGTAGTTTTCCGCCTTCAAACAACAAAACATTTAACTTTAAATTGTTTAAGAAAGACACAAGGGTTAGATAATATTCTACGATTAAGATAACTATCGAGTTAAACAATTCTTTAACTCCGAGTTTCAATTTATTTTTCATCTAAGATTAAAGTTGCACTACAATAGTAATTATAAAAACATGATATTTTTAAGGTTAAAAATGTTTCGGTTATCAAGCTCTTTTTTTTTTTTTTTTTTTACAAATAGCAATTATGAGGTTTCGTGTAATGGATGGTCCAATACAACATGGCAGTTTTAAACAGCTGTTGCTCAGCTGTTACTTTATTTAGACTGTTGATTGTTGCAACAATTAAGAACACAGTAAACACGGAGCCAGTGGACAGTTCAACATCGTGTTTTGTTATTGAAGTTTAAAAAAAGAAAATATTCTGTAACTGTTACTCAACGGTTGTTTCGTAACAATTTTTATGTTCCTCTTCTTGACGCTGTTTCCTGTCCCTAATAGTATTAAAAGTTGGGTGGACAATTTCGAAAATAATGTAAATTAAAAGTGAAACCAACTGTACATACTCCAGACAAAGTCGAAAAGCTCAAACCGATCAACCAAGAAACAATCGGCAGCCTTAGGAGTTTCAAAGACAAATTTACAACGAATTTTACATTTTGATTTGATTATCATCCTTATAAGTTAGCAGTTGCACAAAAACTGCAGATACTTAATTACTTCTTATTTTTTCGTCAAAGATTATTGCAGCTCCTTAATGACAAAAACATTTTTGCAATGTTTAATAAAGTCTAATTGAGCTCATTTTGAGTTATCTGGTAATGTAAACTGTGGTTACTGGTCAAGAGTGAATGAATCCCCATTATATCTATCAACTAACTCTGCATTACAAAGTTACATTATGGAGTGGTTTTTTCACGTTTTGGAGTTATTGGAACCTTATTATTTTGAAAATCAAAATTGTATAACATTTACTGTGAACATACATGGAAATGATTCAGAACTTTTTAGTTCCACGATTGTAACAGTTTGGAATAGAAAGGGACTTTTTATAGTACCAGCAAGATTGTGGTCGGGCAGGATAAAACGCTTGCATAAAAATGGTCTAAATCGAATTAAAACCAAATTTTTACAATGATTGATTGTCTTCAACTACTTCAGCTTAAAATAGTGAGTTTTCGTGTTAATAGGTAAATTATCTTTAGATATTGTTGATAATTTAAAATGTTTGTTTAAACAAATGATAGTTTGAATGTTTATGAACAAATTGCCGCCTATTGCATCAACTATATCTTTACATTTTGATAAGAAAGCACTTTCATGGCTAGGATTCGTTCTAATATTGCGCATGGATAAATAATATTAAGGTATTTAAAATAGTAAATAGAATGTTTAACGTTTGCGTGATAAATTTTACTCTAGTGATATCTGAGGGCGTTTAGAAAATATAGTTTTAATTTATTAAAAGTTTTATTTTTTGGCCCGTCTCAATCCTTGTTTGAAATAACTATTCGATAACCGAATTCGACAGTTAAGACTGTCATCATCAGTCAACACAAATGTACGTTTATAGTTTTACAGATACAGATTTATAGTTTAGTTATTGTAGCTTTTGCATGACTGAAGATGGCGACTTTGTCGTTGAAACGCGTTTGAATAAATAAACGTTTTATTTGTGAGAATTTGTGTTCAAGTTTTATTCTATTGGCACTTAAACAAAACATTTCACAAGTCCAAGGAAATCACCATTCATGATTCATTATTGTATGACGTAATATGTTTTTTTATATTGTGTCTTTTTATATTTTAATGAAGCAATTGGAATGATCTGATGATGATAATTTTAATTGTCGAAACCGGTTATTGAAGACAAAAAAATAAAATTGTTTAAAAAAATATTTTTTTGTTAAATTAATTTTGATTATTTTTTGTTTCAGGTAAATGATGATAAATGATTAGGAGAGACTTAACAGTAAGTGTTTTGTTACTTATTTAGTAAATATGTTTGTGCCATGTTGCTAGACTGGAGGTTTCTGACACTCCAATACAGTTTTATTTGTTAGTGGTTCAATTTTCAGTTGTTGAACTGATATTTTTAATCCATAAATTTACGAACATTCTTTGTATGTGTAAATGTTTTTATTGTTTAACTCCTATAAGATATACATTTGAAGATGCACAAATATATTTAAAAGAGTCCCCATAAGACACCCCATCTGTGTGTAGAGGCGAGTTTATAAGTGATTGAATAAATTGAGCAAATTAAAACAGTTTGACTTACAAAATCTATCAGAGAAAGGAAAAGAAAAAAAGGTATAACATAACAAAATAAGGCTCTAAATGTAATGAAAGTAGTCAAAGCAGTAATATTTAAAAAAAAAAAAGAAGGATAAAAAAGATAATTTTGTATCACAAAAACATCCACTATTGAGGAAGGAACAAACAACAAAATAAATAACTATCAAAAAATTATTGGTATTTACATATTTAAAAAAATCTTTACATATAGGATTTTGACAAGTTTCGGGAGCGGGTCTTACATAAAAATAAATGAATAATGTTCCTATAAACATGTGTCTGTAACCGCTTCTTTTTCAGACAATCGCCCATTTTGTATTTTTTAGAAAAAAACATTATAGCTTATGAAGTAGATAAGATATTGAATTAAAATTTGGTTTATACATTATTTATACAATTTATATAATTTTATACATTATTTAATTAATGACTGTATTTATTTTATTTTCAAAATGGCGGCTGTTTAAAATTTTTAATGTTGAATGTCTCGATAACCATAAATTTTACAAAAATATTTGTCTCTTGTAATTTTTTTTTGTAAACTTAATCGTTTTCAAGATATTCAACATAAAAAATTTTAAACAGCCGCCATTTTGAAAATAATACTAATGCAGTCTTCATTTTCATGGTACTATGTTTTTTGTGTGCGTAAAAATACAAAATGGCGGTTTGTCTGAAAACTACGCGATTTCGGACATATATGTTTATAGGATCTTTGTTATTTTTATATAAGGAATCCGCTCCCGAAGCTTGCTAAAATATTTCAGAAACACCCTATTTAAGCAGAGATATTTTCTAAAAATTTATCACTTTTATTATTTTAAAATCGGGAAGAAATGCATATTCTGTGCTCGGAGCTGTTATTCAACTTTAGGGAAAACATAACTATTTACAAAATAAATCCCCCCTCCCACCACCCATCTCAAAAATTTGTAATGGACAAATGTGGCTTGTGATAACTCAAATTAAAGCCCTTTAAATACCACGAATTTCTGTTGTAAGAAAATAAAAATAGGCCAACGCATTCGTTCGCTACGCTCGAAAAATGTTGTATTTAGGACATTTATTTTTAAATTATATGGATTGTGCTGAAAAAAAGAAGAAAAGGAGAGGATGAAGACATTACTAGAGGGGAGTTAAGGTGAAAAAGGTTTTCATGACTAATAATCGTAGCTCCGCATTTTCCCGCGATTTTAGATCAACACCGTAACTTTTTTAAGCCCTCTCATAGATAGAACGCGGAATGTCTTGCATACAAGACAAACGCTCTAGGTTATAAGTTGAATGTTATATTCCTCAGTGAGGTATTTTATGCAGTGCCAACTAGTTATTGAAAGATATTAGGACTAAATAGTTAACCTAAATACAATCTGTATTTGGTATGTTACTTGCTAAATGTTGCCTCTAGTAACAAAGTGTAACAAAGCATTCCTCTGACTTAAGAAATATAAAAACTCTAGATTGTCATTTAGTACATAGATGATATTACGCCTTTATTATGTTAAATTTAACAGAATTTTCTTTGAAGCTCAACTATATTTTTAATAATTTATTTTATTTTATCACACGTACCGACATAGTTGCTTTATTGATAAAAAAAATGGATGTCGTTTTGTGGTCTCCTTGAACCTAAAATGGTGTTTTATGGAATGATATGTCGCAAAACCATATTCCAGGACATTCTCACTTTGTGAATTCTGGTTGCGAAAGGTAGAATTACGGTGACAGGAACTCGATGCAATAACCACAGAATCATTTACTTGAATTGAATTTCATTATTTAGGTGTAGAGCTGAAAAAATGTACTTTATCGGATGTAATTTTAGTCCATTCTTTTCAGTCCCCCCCCAATCTTGTCTTCATCTATAATTTTATTTTCCAAAGTTGTTTTCCACGTGATTTTGGGTCTTTAGGGTTTCCTTTCAATCTAGGATACTGTCTACTTTTATCATTGATGTCCTTTCTAAAGGTGTGTTCAATCCATCCTTACTTTATCATCTCGATGGTCTTTCTATCTTTATCCACTCCTTCCCCAAAATTCTTCGTAGGTAACTCTTTCAGGCGAGAATTGTTGTTTTTGAAGGTTTGTTAATTATCTATGATTGACATACATACAACGACTATGTTTTTTACCTTCCAAGTTGTAGTCCAGGCAGCTTAGGAAAAACAACAGGTTTTTCACGAATTCAAGCTTTCATGTTTTTTTAATTTTATTTTTTTAATTGTATCTTACTTTCATAAAATGCACACAAATATTCAACTCCGCATTATGGTAAAACAAAATTGTTATTTTTTGCTGTTTTAATGGTTTTGTGCGTTCATCTTGGCTTATTTTTTTGACATATTTTAATGTTACTGGTCTCATTTTATTGGAAAATCTTAGCCTAATATTTTGAGGAGCTGTAGAACTTTTCTACCCAAAATATTGGCAATTTGAAAACTTTTTTCTATTTTGCAAATATAATATGCAAAAATAATAATTACAAAAATAGAACACGACTCTCCGAAACATACTGGTTTGATTACATCTTCTAATATTTTTGTAATCTTGGTCTTTTTAGACTCTAAAACAAAAAGTTAATTACTCGTTTTTATACTTTTTTCTTAAATTCTGATCGTCTTCTACAAATTTTCATATACTGAACACAGGTTTCTTATCTAAAAATATGGATCACCCATCTTATCTGAAATACATTGTTGCACTCATCATGCATCTGATACGCTGCTGAACGGGAATTTTTTTAACTGTTTTTGTAAATCCGCTCTTATGCAGACCTTGAGAATTAGGAACATAGATAAGAACTAATTAGTTTCAAATGGCCGCCATTTTGAAAGTTTCTAATCATATTCAATAATGGTGTTAAACTTAATTTACAAACCATTTATTACTACCATTAATTTATATACTAGAATTATTTTTGCTGATTTTTAAAAATTATATGGTAATATTTGAACGATTTTGGTTTTTTACACCTCTTTTACTTTTTATCGTTTGTGCATAGTTGGATGCAGATTTTAAATCTGCACAAAATACCTATTTTATCATTTATTTAAAATGCTATTCCCGAATAATTGAATTTTGAAAATTGGTTACATGTTGAAATTCACAGATAAATTTATCTGGATAACGAATTTTTCCATTGATTTGAACACCAAAAATTGGTTTACAATGACGACCTCGGAGGGTTTTCTAATACTATGGGTATTTTTAAAATGGTGAAAAATTATTTCAATGGGTTTGGGTGGTGACCAATCTCTGGTGTTCAGGTTTCCATCAGAAACGAAATTGATACAATTTATATATTCGAAATTTTCTAGCATCCATTTTGGAAAAAAAAACTACACACAATAAGACAAAATAGATTATAAAATAGACATTACAGATTAAAGGTGGCACCTTTCCTTTAAGGTTGGACGTCTAAATATTGTTTAAACAATATCACATGAAAACAAAAATCCACTCTCAAAGTTGAAAGCAACATCAGTTCAATTAGTCCTTTTTAATGACTAATAGAATCGAAACCACATCCTCAATTATAGAAAACCATCTGGTCAAGCACTATACAAACTCGCAGCATAACAGTTTCCTCTATTGTACATATACAGGGTGATCGATATATTTGTGCCAGCTGCTTTAGGTGGAAACTGTAAATTAAAAAGTCAAATGGCAACTCTTCAGAACTTTTTATGTTCTCTCATTTGGAGGTTTTAAAAATTTTGATACCATTAGCGATTTTTCCAATATGACTGCCGCCTTTAATATTTCTTCTAGAAATGCCTACTTTTCATTACATTTTACTCTACGTTCCAATTTTAATCTCGGTTCAGCTCTTTGTACAACCTCTGAAAACGCCATAAAAATCCTGCTTTTTGAGCCTCTGTAGTTTCATAAATAGTTGGATGTATAAAAAATACACAAGAATAAAAAAGTCTTAAACTTATTTCTAGACTCTAAAATGACCATAAAAAGTTATTTATATAGTAAAGTTGGCAGTCATATTGGAATAATGTTTGATGGTATCAAAATTTAAAATCTCCAAAAAATAAGAAAACACAAAAAGTTGCCATTTGACGTTTTAATTCAATCAAACTTTCAAAATAACATAAATGGCACACTTATATCAGTCAACCGTTAACCAATTGATCGTAGATTTAAATGTTAAACCATACTCATGACGCTAATAATACAACGTCAAAGAATTCTAATTTCTTTTGGTTTTTTTTCTGTATATTCCGCTCATTTCCCGACTTTGATCTTTATTTTAATATATGCAGATTGCCAAGCTGCGTATCATGCTGGACGTAGGTACAAAGGAAACACGTTTTAAACAGCCGCCATATTGAAAATTTTAAACTATACATGCCGTATCTTCTATCGTTAAACTTCATTTACTTGCTAATTTTGAAATAAAAGCCCTATAACTGTCCTAGTTCCTTTTTTTTAAAAGTAGTACATTGGGGCATCACAGGATATAGGTTAACTACTGTGGGATGTTGTGGCTTGTGAAAATTATCTGGAAAAACCGTTTTTTAAATTTGGAAATCGGTGTGTTCCTCTGGTGTTACAATCCGAATGAGATCTTACCTCCTGCACAATTTTACTCCAAGTACGAATCTCCAGTTCCTCATTTACATGCTAATAATATTAGAGCTTTTTAAAAAAAAAATTGGTAATAATAAAATTGATTTTTTTCTTCTTTTTTTTTAATTATTATTATTTTTTTATTATTATTTTTTTTTACTTAGTTCATTTAGGCATCACTGGATATAGGTTATAACTACTATGGGATGTTGTGACTTATGGTGAAAATTATTCGAAAAGCGATTTTAAAAATTTGAAAATGAGTATGCTTCTTTGGCGTTACAATGTTTATGGGATCATACCACGTGCACAATTTTACTACAAGTACGTCTCTATGCAACTAGATATCTCCAGTTCCTCACTTACTTGCTAATTTTTAAATTCAAATTCAGGCTACTAGAGCTTTTCTTAAAAATTATGTTTAAAAAAATTGGTATTTACAAAATTTCTTTTTTTTTATTGTAGTACATTTGGGCATCACTGGATATAGGTTAACTACTATGGGATGTTGTGACTTATGGTGAAAATTATCCGGAAAACGATTTTTAAAATTTGGAATCAGTGTGTTCCTCTGATGTTACAATCCGTATGGGATCTTACCTCCTGCACAATTTTACTTCAAGTACGTCTGTAAGAAGCTAGAAATCTCCAGCTCCTCCCCTTGATCTTCACAGATCCACGTCAATACCACCCTCCATATATTTCGCGGTCATCCTCTCTCAGAGAAATTATCTCTGGGATATTGGTTCCTATCCAGCTTAAGGACGAACATTTCCGGTTGTCCGATATCACCCGAATCGATGGTATACCAAATTCAGTAGTCAGATACCAGGACCACTGTCCTCAGTGGATCATACATTCCTTCTGTGAGCTTCCATTCCTCAATTCTTCTGAGACTTCTTGAAGGCTCCATACAGTACAAATGACAATCTACCTAATCCTCTAATATTTAGTAAAACTCACTATATTTTCTGAATCAATTAGTTAGATTATCTCCGCTGTTGTACGTATTCCACGCGCCATCCTCATCTTGTACAGGTTCATAAATATTCCGTAAAATATCCTCAAAAAGGATATCGTCATTTTTCTTAGTTAATCCCAAGCGTCGCTATTGAAAATCGTCCGCGATTTTTAAATTTACCTACCTTTTTTAATGATGGGTAATACCGAGTCTACAGACAATATGGAACCAAAATTGAGATTTTAAAGCGTTCATTATCACTTGCATAAATATACACCGTGAATGTTGTGAGATAGATTTGTTTGCATTTCAACCATTTTTTATTCTAAATCCTCCAGGATAAAGAGGACAAAAGATAGGACGAGGTAGGATTGTTCTATAGGATATTGATCCCTAGTATTCTATCCAGGTTATTGAGGAAAGTTTTCAGCTGTCCGATATCACTCGAATCAATGGCATACCAGATTCAAGTAGTAGGACTACCAGGACCACTGAGAGGCAAGTCTGTCTTCAGCGGACAACACCCTTCCATAGTTCATGTTTATAAAAGACGTAAACATTGTCTAGGAAGTAGTTTAAATGTAACACAATTCTACTTCCCCACTTTTTGGCATTTAGAATTCTCTTCACTGATATTTAGAATATGTCCCGCTGAGGGATATTCTCTGGGGAGGGGTATTGTTAGGGTATTCACTGAGGGTGTGTAATACAATCTTGTGCAATCTTAACACTTTCATGTTAAAGTTTAATGATAAGCAGTAATTTGATCATAAACATTAAAACTATGAGAAAAACGTATTTTAAAATTTTATTGTTATATAATCATATTTATACAGAGTGGATTGGCTGTTCATTTTCGGATTATTGACATCAAAACCAACAAAAAATGTTAAATAACACGTAATCGAATTCTATTTTACAAAAAGTTTTATCATTCCAGTTGTAGATAAGATATCGAGTTGAAATTTGGTATAAGCATTTAGTATGTTAAGTTTTACAAGTGTACCAAACACACAGACTTAATATTTATATTTTTCAAAATGACGGCCGTTTAATTTTTTTAAACTTAATGGTTTTCTAGATATTCGACGTTAAAATTGTTAAACAGCCGCCATTTAGAAAATTATAAAAATGAAGCTTTTATGTTTTGAATACTTGTAAGGCGTAACATTAAAAATACCAATACCAAATCTGAACTCAATATCTTATCTATTTCTGTAGTTATAATGTTTTTTGTAAAAGAACAAAATTAATAGCGGATAGACGGATAATGAAGCGGAATTCAACTATATGTTATCTGACATTTTTTGTTGGTTTCGATGTATATAATCTGATAATGAATAGCCAGTTTACATTTATCGGGACACCCTATATATGAAACACTATTTTCAGTATCAGTTGAAAATTTGTAAATTATGATGAAAATTTTCTTCAAAATTAGAAGTTGAATACAAGAGTCTAGGTAAGAAGTCAAATCTTAACAGATTTTCTGGAAACTGTAACAACATTGTATTCTATGATCCAAAAACCACGAGTATTATGAAAACCAAACACAAGTTTATTTCAAAGAATAAATTTGATTGTTTGCTGATATATCCATTTTGAGGTCTTTCTGTCTGATGCCTATCGTCTATGCAGTATTCTCAGTTTTTGGACCGATTTTAATAAAATTTGGTATGTGTGAAAATGTTTGCCATTTCTCGGAACTTTTTTTTTTTATTCGATAACTCAAAATTTTGGGGTGATTGCCATAAAAAAAAAACACAAAATTACTTTTTTTCTCGAAATTGATTCAAATGATTTTGATCATATTTTGTAGCTTCAACGGACCTCCAAAAATCTTATGGTCATCATATCTAAAAAAAAAATACCGGTTCGTTGTGTTGTCGGTAAAAAAATAAGAACTCAACCTATTGACATAAAAGTTATAATTTCTCAAAATCAGCCTTACAGATTTTGTTCAAATTTTATTGAAATGTGAATCCAGTGTACAAACCACAAATGTTATTTTATGACCCAAACTAGTGTACAAATAAAAAAAGTATTTCATTTCAGAAGTGACAAAAGTACAAAAATTAACTTTTACCGAGTTCATTAAGCTCGATTTTAATTCACTTTGAGGATGTGTTTATGGCGCAAGTGAAGGACGTTTAGGCCCTATTTAATACAAAAAATATTTTAAAGACAGCTTTTATGTTTAATTTTTACCAACGGCTACAGAACGGACATTTTTGGTGACGATTAGATTTTATTTGGTTTTGAGATTGGCGAGAAAGAAAGTTGTTTTTGCACCGTTTATTTCCATTCCATCACAAGGAATTTAGGATTTTTTTTGGGTTTACGACGAATGTGAGTCAAGTTTGTGACTGCATTACCAGTCTATGTTTATGTTATGCGATGTTCGTTACATTAGTGTAAATCATGGCGTGTAGCCTAAATTAAAGGACAAAGGACCTTCACAGACCTTTGTGAACATAGACTCGTAATGAATCACAAACTTGACTCACGTTGTCATTGTACCCATTCGTCATAACCCAAATAAGCTTTGATTCTTTGTGTCAAAAGCGTCGGTTTTTTCAATATTAATGGATTATAAGACTTGATCTAATTAATGTCAAAATAATAGTTTGTTTGCATGATTTGTAGCAACTAAAATCTGGGAAAATCCATAAATTACCTTTTAAAAATCTGTTTTTAAAACTCTGAAAAGTGGACGCTATTTTTAAAATGGCTATCAATTTTTTGATTTTCTTATATGAACCTCCATTTATTATCGTATTTTTTTATTCTATACAAAACTTTAAAACTTTTTTATTATTGGTTATTGTTTAATAAACCTATTCGTTTAGGATTAACAGGCGCTTAAAGTTTCGAACATTTGACGTTTGAAGCATTTTCATGAGACGATTTTCCTTACTTGCAATTGTTGAATCAAAGTAGAAATGTAAGTTGGCATAGTCTAAGATTTGTAGATAATAATGTTGGACTACAATTAATTTTATAACTGTTTAATTCCTTACTTAATACTATTACCTTACTTAGCTTACATTAGATTCAAGCTAGTTTTTATTTGTTGCTCAAATTATTTGTAGTCCTATATTAGTATTTACACATCCTAGACTTTGTTTGGTTACATTTTTATCTTGATTAAACTATGAGACGTATGGAAAATCGCCTCCTGAAAATGATTCAAACGTTAAATCTTCGAAACTTTAGGCGCCTATTAATCCTAAACGAGTAGCTTAATGAAACAATAACCAAGAATAAAAAGTCTTAAAATTTTGTACAGATGCAAAACCACCAAAACAAATTGGGGTCGTCATTAGAAACTACAAATTCGGCGGACATTTTTCATAGTTTGAAACCGATTTAAAGTTGTATGAAAAAGTAACAACGTTCTCCCATTTAAAGTTTATTACCAGAATAATATTTTACTATATACCAATAAAAGAACCCGTACAGCGACACAAGGGTCTACAAATGATTCACTTTATGCAGACTCAAGCGTCACAATTTCCAGGAAGGAGAGATATATATATAGAATTACAACTTCACTAATATCCAATATACTGTCTATCTCTTGTTTTTATTGCGCAGAATATGACTTACCCCCATCTCACTTTAATATGTTTCCAGTTTCAATAAATTTCAATATTGCATCTATATTCGTGGACGCGGGGTACCCTTTCATATTCTACAGCTTTTATAAACAAGTTTAACTCGAGGAATGGTAAGACTTTTTCATTAGAAACAACAATACGTGTACTAAATGAAACAAAACACAATTTGTTATAATAAATACTTTAGCAATAACAGGATGTTTCATTGTCTGTCGTCATCTTTAGTTGTTACAAAACCGTGGGAATTAAAATACAACAAACAACGCTTGTTGGTAACGGCATTAAACTTTGGTGGGTTTTAAGGCGAAAAATCACACCTACAAAATAAATGGTTCAAAAACATTGGACAAACTTTTTCACTCGTAAATCTCGAAAATTAAATAAAAACATTGAATGGAAGTATGAACGCCGTATTTTAAAATATATATTTAAATGAGGGACTTATTAAATATATTTTATTTGGTTAAAATGGAGCTTTAGATTACGACTGTCATCTTTTATTTTTATTTTTTAACAATTATTCCTGAACCGTAATATTATTTTACTTGCAATTTTTCACATAAATTTTGGTCGATAATCTTCACTTTCCCTTAAAGTTTGATTGAAATTATTGGGAGAAGCAGTTTTAAGAAATTAAGTATTTTATAACAGCTCCCAGGTCATTGTTCTGGGTTTTTAATGATAACTCACGAACATGTATTTTTTTTTTGAGAAATTATTACTGTAAGTTTTATTCGGGTTCTTAGTGGAGAAAATTGTAATGTATATTTTTTCTCAAGGCAGCTGTAATTTTGAGTTATCGAAAATATGTGAAAAAAAAGTTGTTCCAAAATATGAGAAAACTAATGACTACATACTCAATTTCATTGAAATCGGAGCAAGGGTTTGAACTGGAAATGAACTTGTTACAAGTTTGCAAGTTACAACTTCAGACAAAATTAATCATCATACTTTACGAAAATCTTTAAACAAGAAAACTTATACATTTAAACATGTAAAGAATATGTCTTGTCCCTGCAATGTATCACCGTTATCTGTAAGGTTCTTAGGTATGTGTTGATCGTAACTGAAGATAACGACATAATTGTCGAAACGTCTTGCGAATTATTTTTACATTGTATTCATTGCTTACGCACTCTCTACATGGTCCGTATATTTAAGGAACGTGTAAACAGATTATGAAAGAACACGTTACGAATTGAACCGTTTTTTGCCTTGAGCTACACTTGAGTAAAATTTGATTAAAATCGTCAGAGAGCTGATTTTTAGAACATCGTAATTTCGTGTGTGTTTTATTGTAGTTGCCACCAAATTTTAAGTTATTGAAAAAAACTGAAAAAAATTCTCGAAATGTGGAAATGTGTTGGAATTTGTCACTAACCAAATTTGATTAGAATCCGTCTACGGGTTTGTGCTGTAAGATCACTGGACAAACGACAGACAGATATCATCCCTTGATTAATGTATCCAAAGTTTGAAGTTTTCATTGTAAATTACAAACGGAAAGATGGAGGGGGGCTACTCTGTGATCACACTAGAAACAAATCGCAGCAAATCGTGTATTTTCTTTGTCTCTATTATATTGATAAACCCATATTAATTAAGTGGCATATTTCAAAATTAATATAAGGAAATGTTTTCACGCTATATTTTGGAATGAGTATCCATACATTGATGTGGAAGGGTGCGGCTCTTGTGGACTTTCCTTGTTAATTCTTCGTGTCCTATATATAGATTTATCTTTGTTCTTTAAATGACGTATTGTAAGCATTGTATATGTAGGAGGCATTGTTTGTAGTCACATCTGGTTTATAACATTCCACTTCCTTTAAAAAAAACAAATAAATCTCAGTTCTGTTTACTTTATCAAGTATAGAAAGAAATTTAGTTAATTCGTTCAACTGGCAGTAGGAGCTGATGTGCTGGTTTGAAAGGATAGGGATTTGCTTGATTTTATTTTTGTTTTCTTATTTGTTTATTTTCGGCCTATTTTAAGTCCTAAACATTTATGGGAAATTTATTATAACCATAGTTTCGATATATACAGAGTGTTTAATAACTCTTGTCGGATATTTTAGGGGATTGAAGTGAACACAGAGCGAGTATTCATTTGTTTGAAACTAGGTTAGTTGTCTGTCTGTCCTCCATTTTGTGTTTTGTTCGAAAAACATTATATTTTTTAAAATAGATTAGATATCAAGTCCAAATTTGGTATACATATTTTTTATGTGACCCTTTATCAATCTACCGAAAATCACGATCTTGGTTTTTATTTTTTTTCAAAATGGCGACTGTTTTAAATTTTTAACGTCGAATATCTCGATAACCGGTAACTTTATAAAAAATTATAGAAGACAAAAAGTTCCCCATTTGAATGGAACATATTTATATATACACACACACACACACACACATATATATATATATATATATATATATATATATATATATATGTATATTTACTGTAGTTCAAAGGATAATATCGATGATGTGTTGTAAAAAAACTGAAAACATAATTTCTTGGCAATTGTCTACAATATCCAAACTAAACAAGGGAGTCAACAATGGATTTTATTATTATTTTTTTAAATGTCAATTCAAAAATATTTTGGTTTTAGGCTGATTTTTGGATATTATAGACAATTGACAAGTAATCATGTTTTTCGGTTTTTTGACAATAACTCGATTATACTTTGACCTACAGTAAAAATGCAAAACACATGTCGTTTGTCGTTAAGAAGTGAAACTTTTCGTCTTTTATAATGTTTTATAATTGGATAGGTGACGACCAAAACGTTTTGTTTGGGTTAATAGAGGTTACACTTGAGTAGAATTTTATCAAAATCGTTAGAAGTGATTTAGAGAAAATTTTATTGTATTTTTTTTTCTAAAGGCAATTTTAATTTTGAGTTATCGAAAAAATGTGAAAATAATTTGTTTCAAGATGTGGGAAAACTATGCCCACAAATTAAATTTCAATTAAATCAGTCCACAGATTTGGTCTGGAAATGAATTTGTTACAGGTTTACTTTTAAGATACATTGATTTTGTAAACACGAAAAAATATAAAAGAGAACATATCTTTCCCCATTCAATGTATCACAGTAAGGTTCTTCTCTTAACTACCTTAGGTATGTAGGCTGACAGTAACTAAAGATAACGACATATTCATCGAAACGTCTTGTGAATTTTTTCTCTTTGTATTGACTACGAATATTTGTCCAGTATACTTGTATTTTAGGAACATGTAAACAGTTTTTAAAAGAACACAAAAATCCGTTTTCTAAACATGTTTTTAACAATATAAAATACTTCTTTGAAAAAAAACTCCGCCTTGGAAACTCAGAAAACATGTATTTTTGCTAAAAGGAGACTCAACTCATTATATCTTTAAATCCAACTTTATTGTCCTACATTAATTACTACGAGTTCACAAAACCTCTTTTTGTTTTACTCTACTTGTTTTGTCTTTTCTTAATATTTAGCTTTGTAGCTTGACAGTAAAAACACCTTTGTCCTCTCCTCATTAATTTTTAAGAGGTTTTAATGATTCTTAAACAAATGAAAGTAACATAAGACGTTTTGACTTAACATGACGTAATGGTGGAAGATGTGTTGCCAATATGACGGCACTAAAAATATTACGGTTTAGAAATAATTGGCAAAATAACTGAAACAACCGTCATTGCAATTACGAAAAGCAATCTTTCGTTTATTAAATATTTTGGCTGTGAATCGTTAATAGTGATGTAAAGAATAGTGATTTTATAATAATGCTGAAATAGTGAAACAAATAAATCACGTCGATTTTGAACCGTGATTGAGTAACTGACATCTATAAATAAATTATTTTCAACATTTAACTGTATTCCGTGCTAAAAATTCACAGACTTAGAGTGAAAAAAATAATATATCTCTTCAATTTAGAAGTGGAATTTTAAAAGGATACTTCATACACAATAACAAATAAATAACAATTGTGTCTGGAGTGAAAAAAAATCATCTCCTTTAGATGTGGTTTTCTATTTTACAATTTTTTAGTATTTAAAAATAAAATCTACAAAAATATGCATCTACTAACCTAATCTAACCAAAATTAAAAATATCGAACGAGAAAATTACTTGATAATCACAATATAATACTACTCAATACAGTAATAATATGTATCAATAAAATCACCGTTGGAAATGTGTTAATTTTTCGTATTGGAAAATAACTGAAACTGTCTAACTGCGAAAACGGAGAGAATCGTGTCTCAGATCAAATAAGCACTGATTACTGCTTATCAGTTGATGGGCGCCATCATGGAACTAATCCAGACCAACCACACAATATAATTCAAGTATATCCTAAAAGTTGGTTTCTTAAGAGTTTGTAGGAATGTTAATTTGTTTTCGTAGATCAAGGAGGGTCTTATCCAGTAGAGTAAATTTGTTTAAAACAGTCGTTACATAGGTTAGGTTAGCTTAACTTAACCTATCCTCTATTTTCAACTCGTATATGTGTAGTGTACGCTTCGCTCGTATTTATAACATTTTCTTGGCAACTCAGGGTTCAAAACTACATTTTTAACAATAAACTTGCTATTTTTAATCGTAGAGTTTCATTAGATGCAGAATTGAAATATTAAATATTTAATTTATTGTGTTATAAGTTGAATAACACACGCGGTATGAGCAAACTGTTTTGATGGCCTCCATTTTGACATTTTGAATTCGATCTTTCTGAGTTTTAAAACAATTCTGTATGTCGCCTGTACCAAATCTCATATCTTTATCTTAATATTTTGGAGCCGCTATCGTGCTTACGTACCCTACAGATGACGACGGACGGATGATAATATCGAAAATCACTTTTTCAGTTTAATAAGGCCATGAAACGTGCGAAGATTAGTCAAAATACGTAGTTGAACTTTGCGACGACTACCAAATTTAACTGTTTAAGTAAAAATGATTCTATAATCTACAATGGTCGTTTATTACCCAGCTAGTTTAAAAATCAAAAATTTACAATTCATTGACAGTTGAACACTAAATTATAACAGTGTTTTTGTTTTATTTTGCTCATAACATGTTTGATTTCCACATAGTTTATAAAACTTAAATTTAAATTAAAGTAATCGTGTGAATCACTCAACCTTCACTAAAGTTTAGCATAATCACAGTTAGTTAATAACAGTTTATGTGTTTGAAAATTAACAATGACTTAAATCACTCTTTAAAATAGTAGGTGGTTAGCATAATCAACACTAGTTAATAACAGTTTACTTGTTTAAAAATTCACATTTACCTAAATCAGTTTTTAAAATAGCAGATATGTTAACAGTGACACACTATAAAAACACTATAATTTCATCATGAATAAAATGTACGTTCCAATTCTTCTCCAGTTTTATCTAAAATTAGTTTTAATAATGAAAACAAGCATTAATCAAACAGGAAGATGAGACCCACCCAAGAATAAATCAAACTCCTAATTGAATGCGTACGCGGCTGAGAAATGATTTATCGGGCTGTCAGCTCGCTTTCACAATAAATCGAAATTCCAGAATTAAACACTCTCGCTCAGACCTTTGTTCTGTGACATGCGAAAGGCCTTTTAGTCTCTGTATACATTTCTAGCCTTTTTCAATTATGTACAATATACAGAATGCGTTGAAATAGGCAAACAATTAGGTTTTAGGAAAAACAAATTTCTAGTTTATTTGCAGAGTCCAAAATACCAAAAACTTTATTTCTTGAATGTAGTGTAAAATAGACCCTAGTAATTAGAACTAATGCATAAACCTGCTTCGCTCGATTCATGCTAAGTGTAAATCGTACTTAATTGTGTTTTTTTGTCGGAACTATATTTTTTTGTACTAAATCTTCAGGTTTCACTAAAATTTTAACGAAATCGGTAGAGGTAATTTTGAGAAATTACGTATTTTACGTTTGTATTTTCCCTTACTGATAATTCATGAACCGGCGTTTTTTAGAAAAGGCGACCAATTTTTTGAGCTGTAATAATTATTCATAATCGTTAGAGCCGATGTTAACAAACAAATGTTTTTTTTTCTTATGGGAGCCACTCTAAAATGTTTAAGTATTGAAAATATGAAAAACACGTCCCTCGATATGGCCTAAATATAATCACTTATAAAATTGATTTCAAATCATTAAACGCTTGGCATCTAAAGTTGTCTCAAGATTAATATTTGTTGTTTAATAAATTCCAAAGAGGTTGTAGTGAGAAAACAAAAAGGAAATCTTAAAAACTAAAGAAAGATGTAAAGTCAAAGTACAAGATTTTATTCCCTCTAACTTTCGAAAAAAAATAGATGATTTGCGAGACACAGATATTTTTTTAAAAATCTGAAAAAAATTCATACGTGTAAGTTCAACTAAATAATAACATTTGTTCTCTCTTGAAATATTTTAAAAAAGCTTATTTTATGAAATTGTTTTCATAATATTTTAGATAACTCCACTAAAAGTATTAAATTTGCATCTTGTCTTTTTGTTTTTTAAACGTTTATTTTCTAAGATACAGTTTTTAATAAATTCCAAAGATGTGGTAGAGAAAAATCAAAAAGGAAATTTGAAAAACTCAAGAAAGGTTTAAAATCGAAGTAAATGATTTTATTCTCTCTATGAAACTTGAAAACAGATCTTTTCTAAAAATCTGGAAAACATTCATTCGTAAGTTGTCTCTTGAAATATTTTTTTAACTGCTTATTTTCCCACTTATTTCAAAAAAATAATAATTGTGTTTTTATCTATGTTAAAAAGTTGAACAAATGTATTTCCTGGTTAATTTTGTTATATAAACAGTTTTCATGAGTAACTAACGTTCCAGTGTCGCATTTTTCGTATTTCGTCTAGACGTTATTTCCAAATAATATCCCACAGTTAAATTACATTTCATTCGCTCCTGCAGATTTCAAAAACGATTTCCTTATTCCACTGAATAAAGATATTCTATTTCATCTTCACTCATAGAAAAGAAAACCTTACTAAGATTGTAGGATCTAGTTTTGTATTTATTATGTTGCCCACCCTGCGCAAAGTCAATGCATTTCGTAAGGGTTATAGTAAAGTTCTAGCTCAGTTCTGCGCAGGCTCGAAATCGACCTCCCTAAAACGACCGTCCTAGTTTCATTCCCTGCAGTTCAGTATATCGTTGACCGAACGGAAATATGTGGATGAGAAAAAGAAATTAAAAAAAAACAGTGTTGTAGTGATCGGTTGACAATGTGTTGTTCGATTAATCGATTATCCATATATTTAAAATATTTTAATTTTGTTTTTAGAATTTATAAATAAGTGAATGTGGAATTGATTAAACTTCGTCCAAATCGAATTTTCGACGTTTCAAAGTTTTGTTTTTATATTTAAAAATAATAGAAAGCAATAATTGTTTCGTTGATAGTAAGTGTTTAAAAGACCGATGGTTTTATTGTGTTTTGTTTACAGTTTTTTATTGTTAATTTAAATAGTATGATAGTGAGTGACTGTGTGACATGTTGACCTTTATTTATTTCAAATAATATGTTGTATAAAGTTTTGTCATGGGGTGAAAAAATGTTTTAGTTTTTCACACGAATCTCCGCGTTGAATTCTTCGGTGTATAAGTAACTGTTTTTCAAATTATGTCTGTCTGTCGTTGTGCTGTGTTGTCAACTCAAACAATTGGACAAATTTTAATCACAAATCGTTTATTTTCGATAATTTAAATATTGGGTTAGCCAAGAATTAAGATACAATTTTAAAAATGATCCAAACAGAACAGTAAAAAAAATCACCAATTTAGGTAAATCAAAATTGATTCCAATGATTGAATAATTTTTCATCAAATTTGAGTTGTAAACATATTTCGTGCCATTTTTATTCATTTTTCGATAACTCAAAATTAGTTTTTTTTCCCAAAAGAAGTTTTCAACCAGGAGAAAACCGCTTTTGGGAGCTATTGATTACAAAAATTCTACAATTGAGCCCTATTTTTATAAACGGCCAATATAAAAAATTGATTGTATCTTTTTAATTTAAGTTAAATTTAATAATCAACAAAAATGTCAACTAGTACGGTTCCATGTAATTGGAAAAAAATAAAAAGAAACGTGGCCGACGTCATTAAAAACACAATTCTATCAATACACGTTTTTACGTTTGGAGACAGTTTATAATATAACTGCAATTTTCGGGTTTAGTTAAAATAGTATACTGGGTGAATTTTGTAAAATATTTTGATATATATACAGAGTGCTCCAAAAGTATGGGACCCCTTCTGTAATTTTCGAACGGATTGAAAAAAGATAATGATACTTTGGGTATGCCTTTGTATAAATAGGGCCTACTTTTTTAAGAGAGTTGGGGTTGAAATTTGTTTTAAGTAAGTTTTCATTTTCCTACTTCAATCCGTTCAAAAATTACGAAAGGGGTCCCATACTTTTGGAACACTCTGTATATATTACAAAATATTTAATTTAAAAACGGCGATCGATGGTTCAATTCACTTTTTGACTGATAGTTGAAGTTAAATTTCTGTGGAGGTGAAAAATTATGTTCGTATGGTTAATGTTTGGTTTTATTGATGTGTCTGTTAAAGTTTTTGTAATTTTATATAATATAGAAATCAATTTACTATGTTTTAGTCACAAGTATATTATACGTAAATCGACGTTACAAGTTTGTTTTGCTATTAGTTGTTTGAAAAATAACAATGTTAATATATATTAGAAGTTATTTATTTTGAATTTCTCTAAATACAAAATATTGCACTAACTTTCTCACTGACACATCTCGCCAAACATGTCTGTATGCTACCCCTCGACTGTTTTATTCACCCAGTATCCAAGCCTAGGTAATCGTTAGAAATATTGATTTCCGTTTTTTGAATGATCGTCACGTTTCATGACCTCAGAAAATCGAATCAGTGATTTTCAACATTTGGTATAGGGGCCTATAGTGTGTTGTATTGAAACCCACTAAAATCGTGATGAAAATGTCAAAATAGCGGCCATTTTAAACAGTTTTTTAAACAGTTTTTTTGTTTATATACCGTGTGTTGTTAAATTTATAACACACTAAATGATATACAAATTCTGCACACATGTTCAAATTCTGCATGTATTGTTACCAACTCTCTACGATGAAAAATAACGAAAATATTGTAAAATAAGTCATTTCGAACCCTGAACCTCTAAGAAAAGTGATATTCGTGTAGTTACGAGATCCAGCCGAGTCACCGACACGAGCGTAGCGAGTGGAGACGCCTTTATATATATAGTTTCGAGGCCAGAAACGAGACAAACGAGCTAAGCGAGTCGAGACTTTTAAATATATTGAGTGGAGACTCCTATCGGATCTAGCCGAGGTCAAGAAAGATACAATTATGGAGCTCAGAACAACTTGTGTAAAACAATCTTATCTTACTGGATAGAACCTTCTATATAACCAATACAATTTAACAAAGCTCGAGAGACCAACTTTATAATCAGACATTGTATGATAAAGCCTTATCATGACTTTTTTCCTTGTTTTAAATGCGAAAGAAAAGAACATAAAATAAAAAGCTTTCAATATTCTAATAGTGTCAGTGTCGGAAAAGAGCAAGAGTTGGTCAACAAAAACCTGTCATAAAGGAATCTAACACAAAACTACATATTAAATGTTGAGCTTGACTTATGAGAAAAATTATACAGTATAACAAACACACAGAACACAATTCTCATAAAAAATACGCCTAAGTATCAGACGCGTTTCAACGACCAGGTCGTCCTCTTCAGTGATGCACGAGCTACACCAATCAAGTAGTTCAGTAGCTCGTGTATCACTGAAGAGGACGACCTTGTCGTTGAAACGCGTCTGATACTTAGGCGTATTTTTTATGAGAATTGTGTTCTGTGTGTTTGTTATACTGTACAAAACTACATGAACAAAGTGTTGATCCCTTCGGAATTGCCAAGTCCGTACTCACTAAAGTGAGCCCCGTAAGGTACTATAGATTTTGTTGAACGAACACATCAATGTTTCTAAGAAAGAAAAATCTCATCAACAAATAATATTATTTCATTCTGCAATAAAATGCCGCTTCTAACCAGTGTTGTTTGTTTTCCACAAGTTAAGGCGCAGTGTATACATTTTGCAAGACAGTACTGTACATGACGCATTGCGTTTTTACACTTCGCAGGGGTTTAGGTATCTGTTCGCGGTGTTAGAAGCTCAGTTTCAGTGAAATTTGTAATTCCGTCAAAATTATATGAAATGTCTACCGATCCTAACGTAATGAGTAGTACGGTGTTGGTAAACTTTCAAGACGTAAGCATTTAGGTTTAATGTTATTTAAAGTATTTTTGGTAGCCGTTTTTCAATTATAAATAAATCAATTTAAAATAAATAAACGTTTTCAATATTTTTTTATCTGTAGCTTATTTTGTTCACCTATAAATAAATAACTGAATGTGTTTTCGACAATAAAACACAATGTAGTTTATTTAAAGCTCATTAAAACGTAACCTGAATATTAAAAAAAAATAACGTGGAAACTAGGGTTTATTAGTTGTTGATATATAAAAATGGTAAAATGGGAGGCGATTTTTAAAGTTTCTTCGAGGTTACCTTTTAACCTGTAGGTCCTACAAAAAGCCATTATCATTGGACAGCATGTTTGTTTAGTAAAAATAAAATATTTTCGAAATATCGGCTTGTTTATTATTTTTTTATTATTTGTTTAATATATATTATTATACTCGTAAGTGTAATAAGGACGCGAAAAAAAATAACGAAACGAAAAATATTTAGGATTAACCTGGACTAACTCTAATAAGGTCATCCGAACATAGACAGCTTAGCGTCTAGATGGATTTAATCAAATTTGGCACATATAAGCTGTGTAGAGAAAGTAGTGAGATGTATCAAAAATATATATGTTGAGTTTTTGTGGATACCTATATTAGTTTTGAAGCTTCCTGAATCTAAGAATTGTTTTTGGAATTATAGATGTCTCTCGTTTTTGGCTCTCTACAGCTCAAACCGATTTTGATCTAATTTAGTACAAGGGCGTATTTTACCCATATCTCTAGACTTTTTTTGTCATTTTTAATTAACTCAAAATTTTGGGGTAGCTAGCATAAGAAGAAATACACAAAACTTAGATTATAGTAATAATTTGCCACTTTTCCAAAAAAAAAAATGTCGTTGGTAATTTATTTCTAAATTCCATGGAGTTATACAAATATTTTTTTTCTGAAAATTGGTTCCATCTATTTCGATAAATTTTATTGAAATATGAAGATTTATAACCCAAAACCGTGTCCAAAATTACAGGTATAAGTGACAAAAAACAAAAGTGAACTTTAATCTCTGCCATTGAAAGCTTCATTTTAATCCCATACTATTTATGCTGATACCCATTATTTAAATATACTGTGTGTTTCTAAAAATCGTTTCATAATTTTAGGTTATTCCCCACATCAAAACCAATAAAAACGTGTATATAAACATATATCCTAAAATGTTTTGTTTTCTATCTAGCCGCCATTTTATATTTTAGACAAATAAAATCATACCTTTGAAACGGTAAATGATATGGGGTTGAAATTTTACTTGCTTTTTGGTGTTATAAAGATCCAATTGGAGGAAATTAATCAACCCATTTCCTTTACTCGTTTCAAAATGGCGGCTTTTTACCTTTTTAAAGTCGAATATTTCAAAAACTGTTAATTAAATAAATAATTGCTTAGCCTATAACTGAAAGGTAGAAAAAATTTAAATTAAATTAAATTAAAATTATAAACTCATTTACTTTAGGCTATAGATTACATTTTTTTTACAAACTCACTTTAAAAAAAATAAAAATAAATAAATAAAAAATAAAGATAAAACAAAAAAAAAAAAAAACACACACAGTACAAAGTACTAATTCAAAATAAATTACAAAGTAAAGTGTGGGTGCTATAAATGATTTTTTTTTGTTAAAACCACAAAAATGGAGATAAATAGAAAACAAGGAATTTGAGGAAATATTTTTATATGAACTTAATCATTGGTCTTCATGAAGTTTTGGAAACACCCTGTATAAATACTGTACCGAAATAACAATTTAGATGACGTTTAATTTTGGTTATATTTTTGTGGTTTTAGGGATACCTATTTGATTAAGAAAGTTCGTGCAATATTTTTGCACTATTTTAACTTGTGTTATTCATTGTGTGCAGGCGGCTGCATTTCCGAACCCTAATTTTAATAATAATGATCTCAACTATAATATTAAATGAACATTTTAAATAACAATGAGGGGCGAGCCAGTTGGGGGGGGAGAGGGGAGAATAATTTGGTTTATTAATTAGTTATAGGTCGATACAGTATTAATAATTAAAAGTTCATTACTACTGGTTTCATGAAAAGTTGTGTTTTAATGTCAAATACGGTGTCATTTAGTTTTGTTTCTTGAGGACTATTTTTTAGTAATGTTGGCAAGATCGCATTTTATTTATCCAGTATACAAAGTACAGGGTTTGCTAATCGTAAAAAATATCGACTTCTCTTTTTTAATTGCTCTCACTTTTCCGAGACCCAAAAAACGGAAGGCGTTGTCGTCTGTACGTAAGTACAACTTCAAAAATGGAGAAAATTTCGAATTTCAAATTGGCGACCATTTTAAAGTATTTTTATGTTTATATCTCTTGTGTTACTTCATCTCATAACCCCATTAAATTATATATAAATTTACAGATTTAAATTCTGCATGTAATGGTATAAACGATGACAAATATCAAAGTTATTTAATTTGCAACCTTGATCTGCCAAGAATATGTGATATTCGTATAGTTACGATCCGGCAAGGCCGAGACCTCGACGCGAGCGTAGCGAGTGAAAACTTTCTTCACATATGTACAGCTTGGAGGTTCGCCAAGGCCGAGATACTGACACGAGCGAAGCGAGTGGAGACTTCTTAACATATTCACATTTATAAGATACTTTACCTTCCAGTTGACTTCAACAAAGTACATGATATAAACAATTACAAGATTAGAACAAGTGTAACAACTGTTTAAAACAAACTTACCCTACTGTGTAAGACCACTTGATCTACCAATACAATTTAACATTTCTTTCAAGGCACAAGGATTCAACTTTTGGGCTGGATAAGTATCATGTTAAATAACGTGTTACATAAATAAATACAAATATCTTCGTAAGACATTTATTGATCACATGAAAACTGTATCCGAAAATTCACGAAAACATTTTTTAAATTTCGAAGTTACGAGTGAAAATGCACGTTAAAAGATAAAAATCTTATTATCGCGTTTTTTCCGAAAATTAATAATGATTTAGAATAGTTTTGCATAACTTTTTTCCTTATAGTTTATATTTAGAGTCAACGAACACTGAATTAAAGGTGGGAAAGGGGGCACTCTGTATAGAGTACCTGAATTCCATTCCAACAAAACATCGCCACTCCATTACAAATACTTGGTTTTCTCTTACATGTTGTATCACTAAGTATGTCACGCCGCCTCAGGTTAGCATCTCGGCTAATCTGAAATTCACGACCCGGGAGCTACATCCCAGGCATTATCAATATTCAATTCCGCAGTTGATGTACTGGAATATTTAACCGATAATTTTACATTTTGCTTCCTCAGACTTTGTTAGGAGGTGGGTGGTAAAATCATTCTAAAGATACACACTTGGCATGCAGTCACACTGACAAAGGACAGAATAAATGTCAGGTTTTGTTTTTGTTTTTTATGTTGGCCATCTTTATACAAAATACTATAAATAAATTTTGATTTAAAATTAAACTAATTTTGTCTACTAGTGCTATCATAATTGGTGAATTTTTTTAAATTTTAAGTTTACGTTTGTAACAATTTTGTTTTTCAGTTTTAATTTGTGACGCGTTCGAAAGCACGGTGACCTCAGTTGCGGCGTGGGATTGCGTTATTGGTTGCCGCTCGTAGCTCTCCGCGGTCCCGACCGGATCCGAAACTGTACGGACACGCACAAATGGCGTAGACTTTCGGCACGTAAAGCAAACATGTTAACCGGGTTAACCCAAACTTTAAATAAGTTTAGGTTAGCATCCGGACAATTACGGCCGTGCAATAGCTGCGTTGGTCACCTTAAATATCTAAATATCGGGATAAATTACCGAGGTTCCTGACGCTCTGGTATGTTACCGGCATTAATAAATCCAATTCTAGTTATGTCCAAGTCTTACGGTGCAAAGACCTAAATTACGGCTAAATAAGGGTTCAGCTATGTACAGTAATTTAATTTCTAAGTCATCTTATTGTTAACGCTATAAATTCATCATCAAAGTTGGTTTCACGGGATTAAAGGTGAAAAGTTATATTATTTAAGTGTAGAGAGATCCGCGGGCCTGAATTGCAAAACGTGGTGGCTAAGTTGTTAGTTCCGCCATTCACCTTTACCCCTCAGGATATCTTTCACAGTTATTATGGCTTATGCATCACTGAAGATGGCAACATTTTCGTTGAAACGCGTTTGATTTAATAAAAGTATTGCTGAGAATTGAGTGTTTAATTTAATTTAATTTTGAGTATACGTTTAATCACCATTGCATATGCAGATTTTAAAGCTATGCAAGTTTACAAGACGACGATTTTTGAAATTTTAAATTCGGTGGTCATTTCGAAATTTACTAATCATTTTTTAAATCATAGCGCACTTGCTAAATGTGACTGATGTATAACAAAAATATTGATTTCTGAAGTTATTATTCCCGATTTATGACTTCTTAACAATGTTTTATGTTTTTATTATAATGTCCTATTTTGTATCATAAAAAATTTGTTTTAACATCAATTGGATGGAGATTTTAAAGGCAAGTTAAATGAGATTGCGAGGCGTTTTGGATGTTCTGATAAAATGATAACTTGGAGTTTGAAAATTGGCCTCTGTTTTTAAATTTATCGACTGATTTTTCTTTTAAACAAAATCCAATGTTTCGTAAATCTGAGCTTATGTTGCAAATTTGATATAAATGAGATCAAAAATGCTTCACCTAGAGTGAAGCATACACATTTTTTGATTTAAAAATAGTCCAAAAATGCTCCAACCCAGGATATGTCAAAGTCTCGAGAATTGACCTTTTCTTTCTTCGACTTTGTGGAGTTATCGAATATATCCAACGAATTGTACATTTAGCCTACTTACCAATTTTGACTAAATTTCATCCAAAGTTCCAACCTGTAAACCATTTTTAATGTTTTTAAAAAGATCCTATTTTTGAAAATTTTTAAAATATGCTATCGTTTATTATAATAAATACTTGCTTTCAAAAATTGATAAAATTATAGAATTTTCAGTTCTAGGAAAAACTAAACGTCTGTTCATAAAATTACCCTAAAACGGTTAATTTTCAAATTTTTAATAACATGCAGGAATTGTCAGAAATGAAATTGTCTTACATTTTTATTTTATATGAAATCAAACCAATTTAGTTTTTCTATACAACACAAATTCACAAGCCCAAAAATACTCCCCCGTTTCTCCCCAGAAGATTGTAATTCCACATTTGTAAACTTATTATTTTATTGCCGAATACAAAATAACTTTTAAGATGATTTTATTTTTGGAAGATAAAAAAAAAAGCCTATCGTTTAGAAGATACTGGCTATCAACAAAATTGTTAAAATTCTAAAATCAAAACTAAATGTTTTAAAAATTGCAAAGAATAAAATCCAGAAGATGTTCTTTTTGGTTATTCCGCAATTTTGTTTTGATTTACTATAAAAAGAATGAAACTCGTGGGTACTTTTTTACGTATCTATGCAACATAACTGTAAAGTGCCAAGTTTGTAGAGTTCCAATGTCCAACATTGTAATTAAAAAATAGCGACCTCTTCATGGGATACCCGGTACATTCAAAGAACCAAAAAATGTAATAGTTGTTATTTCACAGTCTCAGAGGACAGCTTCTCATTGTTTATTGCTCTCAATAACAATTTTTCGTTTCCGAACTTAACCAATAAATAAATTTGTACCAATTTTAACGTTAGTATTTTATAACAGTTACTATTTCTAAACTGGTAACCCTGCATACACAAAATTACTAATTGCTATAAAATAAAATTGCTTCCTTTAATCCGATAAACACTGACGTGAGTGTATAGTGGATGGAACAATTACACCACTTTGTGTTCGTATACGCTTTTATAGCAGACGTTAAAGTGGCCAAGTTGGCATCCCTGCATCGCGTATCTACTTAGTTTTAATTATTTTCTTTGACGTTAAAAAAACTTTTAACTTAACCTGATTAACATTATTTCGTTTTATAAAAATATACAAGGGGAAATGAAAGACTGTCAACAATAGGGGGGGGGGGTTGGAGGATTTTTCATTACACTTTCTTTTTTTATTAACTAAACAGTTTCCTTCAATTACAATTTAAGTTATTCGGGAATAATATTCACACAACTGAAAATATTGGAAGTTAGGGCAGAGTTTTTTGTCGATAGACATCGTCAAAAATGTGAAAACGAATATTCTTCTTCTTCCCCGGAATTATAAATTTAGCACGTTCTACCCTCAACCTTCCTTGCAGGAGAAATGTTTAAAAAGAAAAATACACCACCTTCCTTCTTCATCCACACACTAAGAATAATATAAGATACCGTTTTCTCTGTATTCTCTGCTTTTCTACCTTGATTGTTATTTGATCAAAATGAGTTAATAAATTAAGCTTCTCGATAGAGTAGAAATTAACAAAAACCGACCGACTTTTTGCAAACTTTTTCAATTATATCTATAATTAAAAAAATTCCATAACTCTCTCACTCAACTACCCACCAAACCAAAAAATCTCTCTTATAAATCTTCTGTGATTCTTTTCTTCGCTTGTGTCATTAAGTCATCGGAAGTATGAATTGTATTCCATTGAAAGTTTACAGTAGTTTTTTAAGGTCCTTAAAATTTCACTCTCGTATTTCTCTATCTGTAAGTCGTAAACAGTCTACACAGACAAAAGCGATTAATCAATTGTATTTCAAACTCTGCATTTCTGTTTTTTGTATAATCCTAGATATAGGAAACATATAGTGGTAAGAAATATGACCTTGGGGGTTTTTAAGGGGTAAAAACTCTCAAACTTAAAAAAAAAAATGTGTGTGGGGTATCAAATAAAAGTAGAAGTTATTCTGATTACGAATATGTATCTTTATTTGACGAAGAAATTTATTAGTTGGCGCTAGTCCACTTAAATGACTTTATAAAAATAACTGCCCCTAAATGCCCAAGTGTTGTAGTTTTAGCACACGCTAGACCTTTTTATTTAACAATTATTATTCTTGAAACCGAATTTTTTTCTTTTAGTTACTATTTCGTTTTTTTCCAACTGATCAGATGAATTCTTATATTCAAATGCTCCAATTTTAAATTAGTCGTGTCACTCTTACAATCAACTTAATGAACGTCATCATAGTACTTACCCAGGTCCATCATATAGTATAACCCAAAAAGAACATCTAAATGTAATGCTCAATACTTGGTTTATTGTGTCTTGTGTGAAAAGTTAATTGTATTGAAATGAATAAAGGGCTCTTACCCCACTAGAGGCTGAGTTCTCATAACCTCAGATGTCGGCTAGGCTCCTTGTATATATTAAAAAGTAAGCCTATACATTCGCTTCGCTCGTATCAATGACTCGAAGCTGTACATATGTGAAGGAATTTTACTCGTTCCGCCCTTGACGAATTTCATAAGAACTATAAAGAACTATAAGAACATCACATTTTCTTAGAGGTTAGGATTCAAAATTACATTTTTAACGATAACGTTGCTATTTCTTATCGTAGAAAGATTTGTTGGGCATCATTACATGCAGAATTGAAAACTGCAAATGTGTAAGTTGAATAATCACGAGGTTAACAAAAACTGTTTACTATGGTCGACATTTTTAAGGATTTCAATAAATAGCACAATATATTACTCTGTACCTAATTTCATATTCTTATCTTTATTTCGTGGCCACTATCGTGTTTACTTACAAACAACATGTTCACAATAACTTTTTAAGTTTCTTAAGATCCTGAAACGTAAAGCTCAGTCAAAAAATGGAAGTAGATGGGGGGGGGGGATTAGACCTACTAAACGCTTGAGGGCCAGGGATCTTTTTATAAGGCGGAGGTTTATTCAACTTTAAATAACAAGGAGAAAAATAAACTTTTTTTCTTTTTTTTTTACTTGCGTTATTGTACAATTAATCTTCATATTTCCATAAAATTTGCTAAATCAGTCGAGGCAATTATGAAAAATTAGGTGTTTTACGAAAAGGACTTTTTTTTTAGAAACACACCGACTGACATTTTTGGAGAGATGGCGATCAATGCGTTTTAATAGAGTCGTTAAAGGCTGCACTTTAGGAAAATGTGATCAATATCATTTATACCTCATTTTGAGTCTTATGCATTTTTATGACAGTTACCTCCAATTTTTTAATTATGAAAATAATTAATAAATACATCGTGAAATATGGGAAAAAAAAGTGATACAATTTCTTTCTACGTATTGAGTGGACACGAGGGATCTTAAAAAACTAAAGGGATCTATTAAAATATCTAGAAAAAACGACATTCATTTTTTACTCATTACTTAACATTTTCTTTTTTTACACCCCTTTCGTCTAGAATTCCTTGTAATATTGAAAGGTTTTTAAGTTCTTTATATAAATTGTTTCCCCAATTTTGTCCCTTCTCAGATCCGCGTTTCCATGAGTTTTAATGAATTAATAAGAACGACAAAAAAATACGAACTCGTATTTGAACATTATATACAGGGTGTTTAAAAATTGTGTTTCCAAACTTCAGGAGGTGGTTTCCCACATAAACATTTAAGATAAAGTTTCTAGAAACATATATCCGGAATTGCCTAGTTTCCCATATATCCGCCATTTTCCCCTACAAAATATGTTTTATCTCTAGAACGGTTTGACGGATTAAATTGAAACCTGTAATAAGCTAAAGAACTAATTTGAAAAAAATAACTAACCTAACCCAATAACCTGTTTCAAAATTGCTACCTAATTTTTGAGTAAATATTTCCCAATTGTTGAGTTACTTAGATTTAAAAAAATGTACGCAGTCGCCATTTTGAAACGGATTATTGGATTAGGTTGGTTATTTTTTTCAAAACAATTCTAACTTTTTTAGTTACCATGACAACTTTTAATTCATTTTGTCACACCGTTCTGGAGATATTTTATGGAAAAAAAATTGTGGATGTTTAAGAAACTAGACAATTCCAGGCATTTGTTTACAGGCACTTTTCCTTAGTTTTGATGTGGAAAACTACCTCCTGAAGTTTGTAAGTACAATTTTGCAACATCCTGTATACTGTTTTATCTTACCGGAACCCTACCGAGTTCCTACACATGACAAAGTCAAATGGTTTTTATTTTATTAGATCTCAAAAGTTCAGCATTTCTCTTAACGTGACGTAAGAAGTTCATAGCGTAAATACTTTACCTTCTTGATTTTATTAAAGTCAGACGAAGAATTATTTCAGTTAATACACAGTAAACAGAAACAAAGACAACATTGCTTTGACGTTGACAGAGAAGAAACTGATTTGTACGGAAATTCAAAAGTAAATACGCAGAAGAAAGATGAAAAATGCGTGGAAAGGTTAAACGTACAAGTTTTGAGTGAAAAGGGAATTTTAGAAAAACTGATTTCTTTCGATGCGCGTTAGAAGAAACTGTGGTGGAAGTTAAAAATAGTAATTTATTTAGAAGGCATTTATAAAAAACGTCAAGAGAACTCTTGAGATTAAGGGATCTTACGTATCTTTTCAAAATAGCAGACCACTAATTGGAGTTTCCACCCAGATATAGTTTTCCTTATTAGAATCTTAAACAGTCCTTCTTTAATCTTCTACCCTCCGCCCGTAAAACATGTTTATGGGCTCTATCATGGTACTTACCTAGCCCCCATAACACAATGTAATACAAGAACTGTAGGTCCTCTAAATGTAACGCCCAAAAGTTGGTTTCTTGAGCCTTGTAGAAAATTCTATTGATAGGTCCACCTAGGGCCCTCGGAATTTCCACGTTTTTACTAATTATAGTGAGCCCCTGAGGGTAGTACGATGTTTATGTCCTAAGAGAAGCATTATTTACAGTATCCTCAAGGTAGGAATGTGTCTGGTGTGGAGAGGAAAAGAGGGGCTCTTACACTTCCTTTGTTGAGTTTACTTTCAGTGGTACAACACCAATAAAAAAATATAGACCTCAAATGCTTCTGTGATAACGCCTACCCTACTTTCGTTTCTTTTATCGGTGTAAATAAGAATAAAACGTTTACAAAATTAAACTTATAAGAATTAACTTGTACTTAAACTTTAAGAATTAAATGTAGCTAAGCAGTAATTTGTGTACCTAGTTTTCTTGGAATGGGTTGTACCGTCAAGTCAGGTTAGGGAAACAAGTAGGAGTGAGGACACGCCCCTTACACCAGACACACTCCTCGTCTAAGGGGTAAGTATATTTTTTTTTTCAAAGACGGGATCTTTGATTCATTTTAAGTTTTCTGACAATTACCAGACTGAGATTTTTGTTAGATTGGGAATGGCTAAATGATAAAGTTTGTGCAATGTTTTTACACTGTTTATTTTGTTTGTACTATTTACAATGTTAGACCGATCAAACATTGACAATTCCATGAAATTTGGTTTTTATCTAATCTTTATAAAAGAAAACCCATATGTAATTTTTAGAACTTATTTTCCATTACTTATACAGGGTTATTGAAACAGGTGTTTCAATAATAAGAAATTGGACTATTTTTCAGAGACGATTTTGCCTATTTCTGAAAATTAAATTCAGGTGAAATTTTAACTAGAGCTAGAGTAAAATGTGGGCGTTGTTGTAGAGACAATTACCATAAAATTGTGATTATTTTCTATAGATAACTCTGTTATTTCTCAGACCATAGAACTAATAAAAACAACAATAATGTTATCACACCTTTCCCTAGCTCTCGTAATTTTCGCCTAAATTTGAAAAATAAGAAAAATAGTCGCTTGAAAATGCTCGAATTTGCGAATTTTTGAAGCATTCGCCTGTAGCTTCTAAACGGTTTGAGATATAAGAAAATAACCAAGAATAAAAAGTCTAAAAATAATGCGGTGTATCTAAAATCACCATAAAAGAAAAAAAATACGGTTTCAATTAGAAAATTACGAACTTCCGACTGTATTGAAAAAAAAATGGTGGATGTTATAAGAAACTTTGTAATCCCTCCACTTTTTTCTCAAAACATCCTGTTTAAAACTTTTTTTGTAACTTTTGTACTTATGGAATAAAACAGGGGTGACACCTGTTTCAATAACCCTGTACATATAATGAACGAACCCTAAAAATATGTTATTTTCTGTTATTTATTTCTGTTGCTTCCTAAACGTCAGGCGAGGGTGGTAAACGCAAAAATCTATGGTGGTAAATCATTTTATTATATAAAATAGAACCTTTTCAATAATTTAAATGAATTTAAACTAAAATTACCCCCATTATAAAAGTCTTTCAGTCAGAACTTTTACAATCACTAAAACTGAAATGAATTGAACACGTCTGAATCAAATCATCTGGCGCCGTTTTCAATTCCCTTCCAGGATATTTTCAATCAATACAAATGCGTTTATAATGTTATCGAATGAAGTAGGGAGCCGCATTGAAATCATCGGTGGTAAAATTAAAAATCACAATTTCTTTTCGCGTCTATCCTCAAGTCGGTGTTTCGTCAATCAACTGTTAGCCGGCTTTGCGACAAAATCCAGAGGAATATTATGTTTGCGTTTTGACACTTTATAATCCGTGAATATTAAATTCCGTCAATTTAAGTTGTCAAGGATTATTGTTTGAACGGGTTTCTATGGAAACGCTTTTGTATTTAGTAGTTGTGTAGATATTTTATACATCAGTTATACCCTGAAATACGTACATATGAGTTGGTTCAGAAAGGTGCATACATACTGAGTGTCCAATAAGTATCAGAATGGCGTTGCATTTTTTTGAACCATTGGAGATTAAACAATAAAACTTAGCATGTCAATACTATAGTTTAAAATGTACTTTATGAAGCAATTATCAATTTTTATTATCTTATGGGTCGGTCCGCAAAAAGTCGGAATAAAATCTTGAATGAGAACATAGGTCGAGTTTTACATCAAATTATACGTTTCTAGAGAATACAATGCCGCAAATCCGACCTTAAAAGTTTTACTCTATACAAAATGGCTTTATAGGTTTAAAGTTACAATGTTGAGTTTGTTGAAAATCGTTTAATTTTCTTTCTTAGTATGAGTTACATTATGTAAAACCCCGAGAATCCACACTGGGATGTAAAGAATTTATTTTTTTTGATAGTGAGTGACTTTCACCCCAAGGAGGAGGAAGAAAATTTAAATTTAGACCAACTAGCACATCAAATTAAAGTGCTATTTAAGTAACTCCTCGTAGACCGTTCCGACTGGAAGTGAAAAGTCACTCTGTATTCAGAAACATTGTATCCTTATATCCAATATGGATTGTTTTTCCCTTTTCATTAATTAACTCCAGTTTAAAGGACTGCTTACCGAGGCCTATCAAGCAGTATTAACCACGTTGTTAGAAGAAATGTCACCAGAATGAGTTGTTACCTCGGACTTTAGCAATTTGGTGTTGTATGAGGATGGGTTGCGATGATGTCGATGTACAGAAGAAGAAGAAGATCCCAGTGATGATGGTGAAGCAGAAGAACAAGAAGAAGATGCCAGCGGTGATGGCGGCGCAAAAGAAGATGTAGAAGAGGAGGGTGCCAGTGATGATGGCGACGCAGAATGGAATAAGACGCCAGCAATGATGGCGGCTCAAAGAAGAAGAAGATGTAGATGTAGAAGGAAGGATGCCAGTGATGATGGCGACGCAGAAGAGAAGAAGATGCCAGCGATGATGGCGACGCAGAAGAAGAAGAAGACGAAGATCCATCCATTATGGATTGTCGGGATTTTACGTATGCAACTCGTTCAAAGAAAGAAAATTAAATCATTTTCAACAAACCCAACATTGTAACTTTAAACCACCGCCATTTTGTATAGGGTGGACTTTTTGAGGTTTAATTTGCGGCATTATGGCCTCTTAACAAAGACCTTTAAAATGATCTAAAACTCGACGTATGCTCTCTTTTAAGATTTTATTCAGACTCCTTGAACCCCATAAGATGATGATAAATTGATAGTTCCTTCAAAAAGTAGATTTTAAAGTATAGTATTGATGTGCTCAGTTTTATTGTTTTATCTGCAATGGTCCAACAATTATAACGCCGTTCTGATACTTTTTGGACACCCTGTATACGCATATATGAATAGGTTCAGAAATAAATACAGAGCGAGTGTGCAGTTTTAGGGATGGGAACTAAAATAAATAAATAAATTGATGGGTGACATCATAGTACTTGCCCAGCTTTATCATACAAACATATCCAGTAAATTGTAAAGTGCAACGTTGCTTTTATGAAGCTTTGTAGGAATTATTAAATTGTATTTGTAGATCAAGAGGTCATATCCAGTAGGGTCAATTTGTTTAAAATAGTTGTTACGCAGATTTTCGAACCTCGTAATGTGTCTAGCACAATTTTCTTTACGTTGGCTGGTTCCTAACAGAGGCGAGTTACTGACACGAGCGAAGCGAGTGAAGACTTTTCATCTTTTAGCTCACTTGATCCTAGCCGAAGTCAAGAGAGTAGCGATATACATAATTACGTACAGAAAACCTGTGTATGGACGGTTTAAAACAAACGTTGATCTTCTAACCTTGAAATGGTAACCCCTTGATCTATCAATACAATTTAATATTGCTTACAATGCCCATGAAACCAACCTTATGGTATTACATGTAAAGGACATTGCTTGTATTACATTGTATGATGTGACTGGGGAAGTACCATAATGGTATCTATCAGCTTGTATGGTATCAGTTGTTAAGTTCCTCTAGTTATAGAAATTATTGATTTGGTTATTTCCTTTGATATTAGTGTAGTTAGTCTAAGGAAGAAAGAGGTGGTTATTTTAGGATAGGTCAGGTTGTGTTGGGTTAGGTCCAAAATGTGGGTATTTACGCCTTCATGGAGGACATTTCCATCCTTATACTTGTTTCTAACGTTACAGATGAATTTCCAAACACAAAACTGTCCTGCACTTTTATGAACAAATTCACTGCCGACAAATGCATTTAAACAATGTTATGTTGTACTTGTATGACATATTATACTATTACAGCTACACTGCCCGGAGAAAAACACACCAATCAATTTGTTCAAGTGTTCATTAAGTTAGAATAGTTTTTTTTAAAAAAAACATTTTATAAATACATCATCGTGTCGTGTGTGAAATTTGGCAACAATGTGCAGTAACTGTAGTGAATGCTGTCGGGCACACAGTAGATCTGACACCAGTGTAAATGGAGACTCTGATTCGTCGATTCAAGGAGATTCTTGTTCAGGTATGAATTTATTTTCAGTGTTTTATAAAATATTTGTCAACATTATATTAAACTCAGAAATTAAATAATTTCATCCTGGTCAGAATTGCAATTCCTAATTTGTCCTTTGATGTTCAACCTATTGATTTACATAGTTGTAACTCGATGATTGCTACAGTATTTTTTAAATATCTCCGGCTCTATGATTCGTAGATCAAAAATTAAAATACTCTGATACGAAGGGACTATCGAAACGGTAGGGTATAACATTAAGAGTACCTACTTACTCACTTCAAAACATTCGAATTTCTGGATTTAAGATTTTTTTCAACAAATGGGGTAAAAATCATCAGATCTTCACGAAAATTAGACAAATTATTCGTGGTAGTCTTTATACTAGAAATCGGTGGGCAAATTTGCAAAAAAAATCATTTTTACGGCCACAGTTGGTCATTTTCGAAAAAAAAATTGAAAACATTGTAATTTAATGAGAAGTGGTCATAGAGTAAACTTTATTTAAATTTGCAGATTTTTTACCAACTTTGTAGTGATCATATGCAAGAATTTATTTATGAATGTACAGTGCCCTTTTTTTAATAAACAAAATTGTCATTTTACTCTTTTGTGATTTTTTTTCCAGTAAATCGGGACCGGATCTAGACAGCGACGTCGCCCATTTATGATTTTTTGAAATTTACGAAAATTTGTTTATTTGATTGCGAATGACATTTAAATAAAAGTTTTACGGAAATCTGGTTAGGTTAAAAGATAAAAAAAATTAATTTTGCAAATTTGACCACCGATTTTTAGTGTAATATAAATATTTAGTTCAATTTTCTTTAGGATCTGATGATTTTTAACACAATTGTTACATCATTAGTAAAAAATATTAAATTTCGAAATTCTAACTTCGTGAGGTTAGGTAGTTCTCTTAATGTTATCATACCCTACCATTTCGCTAGTCCCTTCATATCCGGGTATTTTAATTTTTTTAAATTTCTACAAGCCATAGAGCCGGAGATATTTAAAAAAATAGTGAAGCGAAACTCCAGTCCGATTTTGCTATTTTTTTTTTTTTCGGTTTCTCATTCAGATGCATGTAAAAAAAGAAAAACAAAAAACGTCCCAGTTATCTCACTTTTATATTATAATTTCCCTCTAACTATGGATTTTTATAAACCCGTCTAGTACATCAGTTTATCAAAGAGTTTTGCAGACGGCTGCTTGAATCAATTTCAAATTAATTACTTCATATCAAATATATGTTGTTAGTTAATCAAGACAATATATCGTGTTAAAATTTATTGAGCACATCCATATTGAAAGTTCAGACTAAACTAAGCTGCCATAAATATGATCGTGCTACGTAATTCTGAATTGATTAAGAACGCTGTCTAGCGAGAATGATGTAACTTGATGCAGCACGGGAACCATGTCTCACCTGATGAACTCATTCATTCCTGCACCACAAGTTGGCTTAGTGAAGTTATAAACTTCAGAATGGTTTCTTCTTAGTCGGAGGATAACATTCTGAAATAAATTGTTAAATATAATCGTAGCAATTGTAAAGGTCGCATCAAATAAGAAACAAGACGTTTACGGAAAAATAGGGTTTATACCGCTCCAGTTTTAACTGTACTCATTTGAAATTACCAATACTTGGTAGAAAGTTTAACCACCAAATGAAGGAAAATCGTAATTTTTCATTAAACAATTTATTTGAAACAAGATAACGTTTCAATGACTATGTAATCATTCAGGTGTTACAAGTACACACATCTGACCCATGAGAGATAAGATTAAGTGTTCTACAGATAGCAGCACTAATGCAACATATTCTTGTGTTTTTTTTTTGTTAGTATTGTTCTAAGATTTATATTCTGAATAAAAAAAAGTGTTTTCGGAACGATCTCCGTCTGTCGTATGTGCGGTGCTATACAGCTCAAACGTACGGACCGATTTTAATCAAATTTTGTTTGTTTTATTTTGGACTCTTTCATTTTTATCGATACTTCTAGGAACAATAAACAGAACACAATTTCTCACACAAGTTGTATATTTTTTTTGTTGTAGTTAATTTATCATTGAGGATGGCGTCATTTTCGTTGAAACGCCTTTGATAAATATGTTTTTATTATTCTATATTTAAATTTATTTATATGTGATTTATTGTAGTTGTTATTTTATATGCACTTGTTTTTCTGAGTATCTGTTTTTTCTCACTATTATCTATATATTTGTCTATGATTTTTATGTTTCATGTATCTTTTTATTGTTATTTCTTTAACAGCTATTTTTGAGATTTATTCATTGATATTTCGTTAAATATTGGTAAAGTATTCGTTATGGTTTTGAGTTACACTTGGTTTAAGGCTAGTTTGGTTTATAGTTTCAATAAATATTTAATTAAAATGTTAAATATAATATTGGTGTGTCATACTATATCGGCGTATGAGAGCGCGCCACTCGGTAACCGCCTGAACTAGAAGTTTCGTATTTAAAACTGACACATTACTGGCCTCAGAGAGACAAACACCCAGTTGGAATTTCTGAAGAGGCAGTGTGGAGGAACCTGTCAGAGAGTGATCAACTAAACACAGTCCTGATTTTAAATCATTAATTAGTACCACGTAATCATTTTTGATTGTTTTGCTAAGGTTGGGTAACGCCCAAAACTCGACAGCTGGCGTGGAACGCAATTCGGCATGCTGATTAAAGTTGTAATCGATTCTCCAATTCTCAGAGTCTTTCAACATTTGGCCTAAATTTTCACGTGTTAATCGTTTTTTTTTTAAATTTTAGTCGCATCACACCTGGCTTAGTGTCCGGACTTGTGTGTGGGGTGTGGTTGTCTGATCAATCTCAGATCTAGTTGGTAAATTTTGACTAGCTATCATCTAGATAGTAAACACAGGCTAGGGTATTGCGGCTCACCAAATATCCCCGATAATGAAACAGTCTGATTTAACTCTGTTCAACTTAAATCCCCGTAGTAACCACTCAATTCGTTGCAGTTATGTATTGTAATGGTATTGAAGTAAAAACTGTATTTGATTATCTTTATTGTGGTAGCATTGCATTTGGAGGGGAGGTCACATTGCTTCATTTCTGTTATTTTTATGATTGTACACATGTAACAACTGAAGATTAGGCATTAAAACTTCCTCCCGTTTCAAATAAAGTATTGTTTGTTTTCTATTATTTAAGTTATATCTCTTATATAATTAGGAAAAGAGATCTAGACTTCCATTAACAAATTAGGTTGCGCGGTCACGTGTACAAACAGTGCCGCTTGGGAATATTTTGTTTTATCATGCAATAAGATAGTTGGTCTATGTTTACACTAAACAATTTAATTATAATTCAGTTTTTAGTATCATGACAAATCAAGCCTAATACTTAGATAACAAAATTATAGGTTATTAAATATTATTTTATTTATCGAATTAAACTAATTGCTAACTGGAATATTTTACAATTAGTTTTGTATTTGTTAAAGAGTTACGACTAAACGAGGCAAGGTTGCTTTTAATTTCTTTTCCGTTTAAAATTGTGACTACTCAAAACGATACTCAACTAGGGCAGCGCATAGAGCTTGGTACTTCAACTATTAATATGCCGCAAGCTTTGAAGAATCAAATCAAATAACAAGCTTAACGGTGACTCCTAAAAAAACAAACATCAAATGAAAAATAAAATGGTTAAGCTTCCGCTATAACCATAAGACTTAGGGTCGGCATATAGGGACAGTTAATTTTATAAAATCGAAGTCTTTTAAACGCCAATATATTAATTTCTTTGTCAAATAAACATACAAATCTGAATAAATTCTAGTTTTATTTGATACTTCACACATATTAAAAAAAGTCAACTGAAAGTTTTTGCTTCTTAACTACCCCAAGGTTATTTCATAGTTATTGCTATATGGAAGACAATGCAAAGAATATAAATGCAAATTTTGAAATATTTCGGATTTATAATCTTGTCTTTGTAGACAAGTTATCACTTACAGACAGATACGCGTGTGAAATTAAAAGTGTCCTTGGTTATACCTAAGAAAGAGAAATCGATGAAAATTGAAGACAGGTTTAATTTTTAACATGGGTTTTGATTGATTAATAATTTTAAATACATTAATCTACCTTACAAATCTGCTTTCTGTGTCTTGAAAGTTTACACAATTGTAATACCCGTTACTATACCCAATTTTACAGTTTAATAACAGCTGATTCAAAACTATGAAATCAATTGAGGTTAGGTTAACCGACGAAGCCCATCAAAGATTATCATCACAATGTACAGGTTCTTTTAGAGTTAAAGTAATGATGTTTCTAAAAATCGTTCCTTATTCCACACATAAAAACCAATGAAAAAATGTATATACACAAATAGCCGTTTTCTATCTAGCCGCCATTTTGTTTTTTATCAAAATTTCATGTCTTTTTAACGGTAAATGATATGGAGTTGAAATTTGCATGCTAGGTCTACTTAGTGTTATAATGATCCAATTTGAGAAAAACAACAAATTTCCTTTACTAATTTCAAAATGGCGGCTATTTAAACTTTTAAAAGTCGAACGTCTCAAAACCGTTAATTTTAGAAATTATTTACAAGGGACAAAATGTCTTTCTTTTTTAACGGCAAACAATTTTTTTTCAATACTTTATGTAATTTTAAAGATAACTGAGTTATAGACAAAAACGAAACAGATTAATTCTAGTTTTACACCAACCATTAGCCTATAATGAGTTGTTTTAAAAATTTTGCAAACTTTTATCTCCAAATCTTGTTGTAGCTTAAACGACAAGTGAATTATCGAAACACTAAACAATAACATGTTAATAACTAATATCAAAAACTTCTGTTTTGTAGTAAGACTTACAGTGTATGGCAGACAACAATGTTAAATAACACTGATAAACATTCCAACAGTTACTCAGTCATATTTAATTGAACTTCCTGCAGCTGGTTAAAAGTGTATTATGTTACACAACAGCTGATTATTAACAAAGTATTGTTGTGATTTTAGTAAAAATAAACCTGTTCCCAGTTACTCTATTGCTATTGATCACAGGGAATAAATCCAAGTGTTTTAAAAGATGATTACCAAGAATTAATGTTTTCAGTTTAACTCACTTATTCTTTAAGCTACAGCAATAATTAAAAAAAAAAGGGAAAAAAAAAAAAAAAAAAAAAAATGCCTTTATAAAAGAAAAATGTTTTGTACGTTGCAAATATTTTGTAAAATTCGATGTTAAAAAGTTTAAATAGACGCCATTTTGAAATGAGTAAAAGACTGCAGTTGATTTTGTTCCAGTTGGGTCTTCATAACACAAGTTGCATGCAAAACTACGGATTATTTACCGTTAAAAATTATAAATTTCTTATTAAAAACACAAAATGGTGATTAAATAAAAACTAAACATTTTAGGAAATATATTTATATAAACTTTTCCATTATTTTTGATGTAAGGAATAAGCTCCTGAAAATTTGGAAACACTATACATTATTTTAGTTTTGTTATACGACGACCAACCATATGATATTTTCCCTCTTAATTGAAGACAATCCTGTCACGAAAATTTTCTTACACTAATTCTCAAAAGATATATTCTCAATAATAAGATTAATAGTTTTTTATTAAACTTAGTTCTTATTGACAACTGTCAAGGTTATATTATAATATAAAACATTCTCCGTTCCAGTCTGACCTATTAAAATACACATTTAAATGTTTAAAACGGTGCACCCTACATATCGGTCCTTCTATAATAACTCCTGCAATATACATTTATTATAAGTTTCCCTGATCATACCTTCTGGACTCTCGGGACACGCAATCCTAATTAATACTCGTAGTGACGTAGGAGATTCAGTGTGTTCTGGAATTATTCCCATTAATTCAAATTTAAACTGGGGGGGGGTCAGTAGAGACTGGGAACGACAATTTTTGTTGGAAAACATTGTCATTCAATTGTTTTAAAATAATTTAGTGACAATGGATTTGTAACTGAACTCGTGTATAAAGTAGAATTTGCGAGAAAGCTTGACGGATAATATTGTTGAAAATATTAACTGGAGTGCTGCAGGGAACCCGTTTTAGGGTCAGAATTGTGCCTGAAGAGATCTACCAACTCGAAATGATGATACGACAATAATGGCAGTCGGAGACTGCGTTGAAGAAGCAACCAATAAACTGGAGAGCCGGTAATGTTGTGGGTTTTGTATTGAACACACATGGCGAATAATCCATTCAATTAAGAATGAACAAGATAAGAATTGAAATTAATGCACAACACTTCCAAAATGTAAATATTTAGGTACCACTCTCGACTCTCAAGCTGAAGTGGAGGATTGTAATAAACTGTGCATAAGCATTGCACAAACTTTCATACTCGCCCATCCCCAAAGTACAAAACGAACCAAAATAATCGTCACCAAAAATGTCAGTTTGATATTTGCCAATCAAAAAGTGTAAATGAATTAAGGATACACATAATTGATTTGAGTATAATTTTCTGTCTTTCCTGGCATTGCCTTAATTTGAGATACACATTTCAGATGAACTCGATTTTCAAAAGTTAATTGTTTCATCCTTCAGAGGAGTCGTCATGTATAATCTACGTAATATCACCTCTGTCGTGGAGAGGAAACGAGAGGCTCTCACACTTCGATTGTTGCGTTTGCTTTCAGCGGTACAATCCCAATAAAATGTATATATAGACCTCAAATGCTTCTGCGTAAACGCCTACCCTACTTTCGTTTCTTTTATCGGTCTATATAAGAATAAAACGTTTACAAAAGTACAGAAAAGTGCATATTATAGAGATGGACGCCTAAAGACATATTAGAGCTATGAAGTAATATGTGTACCTAGTTTTCTTGGAATGGGTTGTACCGTCAAGTCAGGCTAAGGAAGGACACGCCCATTACACCAAACACACTCCTAGTCTAAGGGTACTGTACCTGTAGGCTCCGCTCTTTTTTCTACCTGAAGATTCCGTCCTTTCATCTACCTGTAAGCTCCGCCCACTTCTGTGATCATATGTCACCGTTCTACAATACTACTTGTTATTTTTTACAGTTGAGTTTTAACCAAGAACGTTAAATAAATAAACGTTACGTTACTGATTATTTTTCACTCGTTTATAATATTTTTTGAGAGTTCAGACATAATTTGTGCGCCATTTATTGTACGTGAACAATTCAGTTACTAAACCCTTCACAATACATACAGGGTGTACTTGAATTCTTTTCTCGTATTACCAAAGTGTCACAAACACGAGGAGGGATGTGTAACCAAGATCTGGATTAAGTGCAAGCTGTCATGTCTGACTGGTCTAATTTACGGCCAACGCGGGAATTCTAGTCACAGCTGATGAACTCATCCTTGCACCGCAGACCTTCACCTAACTTGTTTAGTAAAGTTGGAAACTTGATTATGTTTTCCTCGAGAGTTCTGTAAGTGGTTGAAGTACTTAGACAAACAACTCTATCATTGAAACTTGCTTCAATGTAACATAAATTGAGCTGTTACTTTTGTAGTGTCCAAATAATAAACAAGAGTTACAAACCTAAAGATTCTTCGCAGTCAATCGGTCTCCTTAGAAAAACAATCATGTTTTATTAGAGGTTTTATTGTATTAAATATTTGTTTTAACATGTTCTTTGGAACTTGAAGAAACAAGGCATCCAGTAACGATTTCGAAGGATAACAGCTTTAAAAAAACCTTTCTTGACACTTTATTTCATTATATCATTTGTTAGTCGCTATTCCGAATATTTATATAGTAAATAATAAATGTAAGACTTACAGTCTACAATATTCTGATTTTGTCGTTTATACGACGGCCGTTTCGGCTATTCCGCCATTTTCAAGTTAATTTATTCAGGTTTCAAACATAAACACTTACACATAGTTCTTATGCATGAACACAAACACTGATTTGCACTTAATATGTATTTAAATTTATTAAAACAAACACGACTCATGAGTCGGCTCGATTCTTTGATGTCCCGGTACATACTGCGAAGGGGGTGTACGTGATTTAATCGTCGGGAGTGGTGATGTCTGAATCTACTTACGTCAATACAGTGTCGTATAATGCATTAAATTTCTCATTTAGCAATATGCTACTATCGGTTTTATATTTCTTGTATATTTCAAACTGTTCTAACGCATTCATAAACTTTCTTTTTTTTTTTTACAATGTAGTAATATTTTTAGGGTCTTATTTATACAGGAGTAACCATGGTCATTTTGGATGATGTGTTCGGCGAATTTCAATTCTGTTCTTGTGTTCACGGTTTGTTTAGCCGAAGGGATATGTTCTTTGAACCTTTTATTAAACGATCTTCCTGTTTGCTCTATATATATGTTTGGACAATCGTTACATGATAACTGGTATACTCCTGTACTTTCAAATTTGTTCTTCAATTTGCTTTATTTCACAATACCTTTTAAAAACATCCATTTTCCAAGGTTTAAAAAATATTTTACAAAGTAGTAAAGCTTTAAAAAGTCAGCAACATATTTACCACTTTGACACGTCCGTCACCTTGACGGGGAGAAAGTCGCCTATTTAAGAAATTTTCCTTAAAACATTTATTTAGATTTGTCTTCTTTTTATTAAACATTCGTTTTTTGATGCCCTGGTCTCAAAAGTGTTTTTTTAATGCTGTATGTCTTCCATTCTGTAAAACGTTACAACCTAAACAAATAAACTAATTGTGATTGCATTTGATCAGATAAAATTAAACCTCTCAGGAACAAAAAGATATTATTGATCTCCATTTTCTTAAAAATACCAGTTCGGTAGGTGACGGTCTAAAACGAAAGTGAAATATGGGCACTGTCTTTAAGAAGATAGAATACAATTAAAATCATTGTCCCAAATTAAATATATGGATACACCTAGATGAACCCTGATCGACATTTGATTACATGAGTCAAAAGAGTTTAAATAATTTTTAAATTTTGATTTGCTGTGTTAATTGTTTCTATCCACCGTTTATTTTAAGTATAACCAAAACTTTTTTTTATAAGTGTTTACTTAATTTTTACCGTATTTTTATCTTTCTGTGTGTGGCTTAATTCTGAACAATCCGTCATTTCGGAGGTCTAGTTTAATTGATGCAAAACTTAACAGTTGATTTATAATGATTTACTTAAAATAAAAATAAAACATGAAAATTGAGACATTCATTAGCAAGATATACATTTATGTAAATACATTGTTTCATACCTTTTGGTGACTCCTTTGTCGGCAGAGCAGTTGTTCTGACACTTTCACGGGCGAATGTTCCAAGTTCACAAGTGCTAGCTAGAAATTATACAATTTACACTTTAAATCATAGATGTAATTATTTGTCTGTCGTTGCATTAACTTGTGCACTTTGCGATCCATCAGTGGTAGACGAAGGTAACCCATGATACGTTAACTTCACGCGGGTCCAGCACCTGTGTGAGAGCAGGATAAGGTGCTTATCGAAGCGAAACCTGAGGGTGTCTAAAGAACTAGGTTTCCCGTGGTTTTGGAAGAACCGTTGAAGACGATAGCGTCACTTTGTTTGGACCAATCGTAATGTTGCTTTCTTAAGGATAGGAGAATGAGGTTTCCTCATTGGACAGTTTACTAATTAGCCATACCTCGTGACGTGAGTTGCTTAGAAGACGCGAAACCCGGAATCCGTGGAAACGGAATCTACAGACAGTGACTTTTTGTTCTGGTGCATTTATTACTGAACAAACTTTCTTAAGCCAAAATTAAAATTTAAAATGATATTAGTAATTCTGAATTACTGCTATAGTAGGAACTCCTGTTATAACTTCTGTGTTAATATTTCTGTTTTTGTTTATACATACAAATTAATGTTTTTTTTCTATTTTCAGGTAAGAATCACTACAGTTGTTGCATTCTTATGACGTACCTGTAAGTAACTCTTACCTTGTTATATATCAATACTATAAATATATTGATGTTGTCAACAATTAATTGTTGCAGTGTTATCTGCTATAGCTACGTTTCACCGATCATAGTCTATTTCATCAGGCGAAGCACTTGTATGCAACGGTAATTCGGTTTATTCATAAAATCACTACGTCTTGATTGTTTTCAATTACTTCAATTCAAAGTAGTTTCCCCTTTACAGGGTGTTTTTATTAAACTTGAATTTTGATGTATTAAAAAAACTAAAGGACATAAACGTGTGGTTTGCGGGAATCGTTTACACCCAAGTCGTTTGTGGAATCCAAGTAATCTTCCCACTCGTCTCCACCTCCTTGCAACCCCCAACTTAAAAATTTGAAACAGGAACCTACACCCTTGTTACATCTTTAATTAAAAGGTATAAAAAAGAAAAGTTTCAATGAAAAAGTAATCAAATTGGATCATCCGTTCTTGGATTATTGCGCGATCTTTAGTCATTTTTGCTACTGCATAGCCCCGTATGTTTAAGCTCTTTATGTAAAACCGATTTATGGAAGAAGAACAGTCAAGTTTTGACTATCATTGGTATAATAACAGTGCGTAATAGGATTTCATAATATATAAAATCATAAAAAGTGCTACTGTAATGAGAGGTTAAATTAATATTGTTAAATTGCCCAAATAATAGGAGGTTAATCAATTAAAAATATTATAAAAAATCATCTGTTAATAGATAAAATCAGAAGTAATAAACAGTCAAATACTGTAACAATAATGTACAAATGTTAACTATAAAACGCCTCCATATGTTTTAACTGATCTTAGAAATAGAATAATAATGGAATGTAGGGCTATTTCAAGAGAGACGTTTCAAAAAGTCAGAATTGAGTTTCAGAAGTTGGTGAACATTTCAAACATCTTCCGTGAAATTTTAGGGAAAATGCAATAATGCGGTAAGTGTAATGATACAACTAGCATATTTAATTTTTTGTTATTTCACAAATAGGCCCAACCTGTGTTGCTAATAACTAATAAAACTTTAAATATTTGAACTAAACTCTTCACTCTAACAAATTTAGTAACATAAGGAGCTTAACCTAACCAAAAAATGTGTACTGTATGTATAAATTGAAGATCGTAAAAAATTTCGAAAAAGGATGATCCAATTTGATTAATTTTTTCATCGAAAATTTTCTTTTTTTATAGTCATTAGATAAAGGTATAACAAAGGGTAGGTGCCTTTTGAAATATCTAAGTTGGAGTTGGGATGTTTACTCAGATTCCACAAAATTAGTTTTCCTCGGGTGTATTAACGTTTCCAGCAAACCACACATTTATGTCTCTTTTAGTTTTTTAAATAAATTAAGATGTAGGATTAAAAAAGAAAAATCCGCAATATGAAGATAACGTGTTAATTTAACAATTTAAAATGTGTTTTTCTACTGATGATAGTTTGGTCGTTGATGAACGAATGCCCGAACTTGTGATTGTTTAGTCTCAAATTAAGTTAGGTTGGCCAATTAGGTTAGAAGTAGGCCCTACTATGGATTAGACCTGTGAATCTATAATATCGTCCTAACAAGTTTTACTATTAATTACTGGTGAACCAACCTTAATTACCTTGTTCAACATTAACCTCGCGGACTTTCTTACAGTTGGAAGCTGTATTGGTTTGTTCAGATTTTGAAATTGATGGAAGGATTGGCCACGCCCAGTTTTAGAAATTCCCATCGGTTTCATCCTGAATTCCGAAACCCACGCAGATACTTACAAACTCTCATGTACTCATCACTGTCCAGATAATAATTTATATTCATGACATTGTGTAAACTTGATCAAGTAGCTCTATTAAATGAAATACCGTGTGTATTATTACGCATGCGTGAAGATTGTAGTCCCAAAACTAGAGTGTTAAGTGTCGACACATGTGAATCGAAAGTTTAGTTGACTCAAGTAACTTCATTTTAATTCTGGCGAGCACACTCCCACACTATAAAATCCGTTTTTATATTCTTATATATCCGTAGCGTAAAGAAAGTTATGTGATGGGTTTGAAAATAGATGCAGAGTTTTTAGACGATATATCCGGTCTGAGGTCCTCTGAGTCCTAACAAGTAGTTTTTGAACTCAGATCCTAATAAGATGTCTGTTTGAAGTCTGTAAATGTGCAGTACTCTACAGCCCAAACGCGTGGACCGATTATAATCAAACTTAGTAAGTCTACATATTTTGACCATATCTTGGGAACGATTGTTTCATTTTTTGATAACAAAAAATATGCTTTTCGGGTGAAAGTGTAACTTCTTTAAGGAGCCGGAACAAAAGTTATTGATCGCTATATGTTGAAAACCTTTTTTTTTGGAGTTATTGATAAAGAAAGAATAATTATCGTGGCACTGTTATAAAAGTCGTAGTTTTACAAAATCGACGCTACCGATTTCGTTCAAATTTTAGTGAAATATGAAAATTAATAACTCAAACACGTGTATAAAATAGCAAATAATTAAATTTAACGATTCAGGAATAATAGAATAAACACAAAATTGTACTTCGACCCTTCATTATTAATTAAATACTATTTACTCTGACGACTTGTTTAAATCACATGCTAAACCATTATAACCCCATCATTTTATCAAAGAGACTGTCCATGGACCATTTTCACTTTAGATTGACAACTACCGATTGAAAGTCTTGATGGAAATTAGTTTCAGTTAATTATTATTGGTTTCGGAGATGGTTGAATGAGAAAGTTTGTGTAATGTTTTTTGGACATTATATTTTCCCTACGTGTTAAACTAATTTAATTTGAAAGGTAATTGAATTCTGAATTAGGTCATCATTTTGATTATAAATTTATAGATTTAGAACTTTCACCTTAAACTATATGAAAAGAACACTTAAATTTTGTAAAATGGTGACAACTGTAAATTAGTTTTTGTGTTAAATGTTATATTTCACATACTTTTCCAAATATGATTACTTTTTTGTATACCATCGTAGTATTTCGCGGAAATACTTGATGTCTCTGAACGAAAAAAGTGATTTTGGAATTATGTTATTTGTCTTCCATTTTCTGTCGACTGTACGGCTAAAAAAATGGGACCATGCTAAAAAAAATCGAATGTATGGTTATTTTGGCTGTCCAATTAAAAAAAAAAAATCGATAACTTATTTGGAAGTAGTTGCTTTATAATAAGAGCAACTCATAATTCCAATTTTCTCTAAGGGTATTTGTATTTCCCTTTTTTAATATTTTTAATATTGAAGATATTCAAACAGTAAAAATATTACCACACTTGTAATATTGTTATCTTTAAAATGTTACTAATTTCAACAAGTTCTGATAAAATATGTCGAAAACAATTTCCTTTATGTAGTCGGAATTTGAATTTAGTTTGTTGCTACCGTCATTCGAGAGAGTTGTTGCTAACACGATGAAATTTCTATTCACTCCAGCCAAGCCTAATCCAATAATAATTGATTGCTTCTTTGAAATAGTATCTTTTGTCTGTACGTAAATGGCCTACTCTGCGCCTTAAAGGTTAAAGATATCTTCAAAATTCACAATAACCAAGTAATTCTAATACTCTTTTTTAATTCTTAAATCATAATATGTATCAGCTTTAGTGTTCTTTTTTATCCTGAAACAATCGCAACGTGCATTATTGAGGTCATTTTGGTACTTACCCAGCCCACTTTTTTCGAAGTTGCTTGTTTGTTAATTTTAATTTTATCGGGGATTAAAAATTGTTTTTAAATTGTTCTTCGTGTTGCACAATAGTGATGGACAAATTGTGCTAATATTGATTAGCAGCTAAAATTAGCAACTGCTAACTGTCGTATGCAATGATAAATAAGCAGAAGTGAGTAGGCTGCTAAACTAAATTGAAAGTCATTTATTCTGTTATCGTCTATAGCTAGATTCGTGGAATCTATCAAGTATCAATTCGTGGAAGTGTCGGCTTACAATGCGCACAATAACAGTATCTGTCTAGACTTTGTTTAAGTCTTTTGTATAAGTCAGGTCAAATATAATTATACAAACATTATATAGTTTATTTGTGTTCATCAATTTTTTAAAATTTGTCTATGAGATTTGTCTGAGATTTTGGCTACGCTTTGTATACATCCTTTTGTTTATTTTATGTAAAAAAAATATGTCTTACTTAACGTAGAGAGGATAAACTATGAACTTTTAAGAAAGCCAAAAAAAAAATCTTATTTAAGTTTTGTTTAGTTTACTTGTGTTTTACATCTATAAATTAATATTTGTGTAACCCAAAAATATCCTTCTATCGTTTCGTTTGTACTTTTTTTTGTAGCAAATAAGTTGTTTCGTTTGTTGTACAGTAGTTTTGGTTAAAAATATATTCTGTTTTTTAAAGAGAATTTTGTGTATTAGATTAACATTAACCATTTTCAATTTCAATTTTTTATTAGTCCTTTAGACAAATTTCTTTTGTATAAGACAGATAAATAAATTATAAATATACAAGTCAAAGCAGTTAAACAAATAAACAACAACAACAAATTAAAATCATTCTTAAAGTAAAATGTATAATCAATCCACAAAATAAGCTCTATTTAAACCAAAATTTACATATCTCAATTTACAACCCACAACCTAAATCTATGCCTTAGTTGTTGAGAGATACAATTGTGTAGCCAATGTCAACAACATACAAAATTAAATTACAATAATTACAAATACTAAACCATTAAGCCACAAAGCCAAATGTCTGTTAAATTAGTTTCCATTCATCATTGAATTTAACTGCTAAATCCGTATTCCTGCTTCTTTCAAATGTTAGCAGAATCAGCTGTCAAAACAGTTGAAAATACTACCATCAGCTAGTATAAGCACTGCTAATGGCAAAGCTGCTATTTCTAGTTGTTAGCAGTGCTCTGCAACTGCTAACGTTCGTCAGCTGCTTGGAATTAGTTGCTTTGCTAATTAGCACCACATCACTATTGCACAACTAGACCATTCCAACTAAACGTCATGAAAATCGGTTGTATCGTTTGGGTATAGAGATTCGGCCCGTGTTTATGAACGTTCCTTAGTTTAAGGTCTCGTTACGTTGCTTCCTTAGGCTTCTCTTAACCATCTTTATATACGTACAGTTAGTATTTCCGTTATTAAGGAAGAGAAATTGTCAAGGGGTTCGTTAAGGATTTAACCTGTTGTCCTTCTTTAGCGATAAGGTTGGTCATGATTTCGTCTTACGTTGCTTCCTTAGGCTTCTCTTAACCATCTTTATATACGTACAGTTAGTATTTCAGTTATTAAGGAAGAGAAATTGTCAAGGGGTTCGTTAACGATTTAACCTGTTGTCCTTCCTTAGCGATAAGGTTGGTCATGATTTCGTCTTACATTGCTTCCTTAGGCTTCTCTTAACCATTTTTTATATACGTACCGTTTGTATTTCCGTTATTAAGGAAGAGAAATTGTCAAGGGATTTGTTAACGATTTCACCTGTTGTCCTTCCTTAGCGTTAAGGTTGATCATGATTTCGTCTTACGTTGCTTTCTTAGGCTTCTCTTAACCATCTTTATATACGTTCAGTTAGTATTTCAGTTATTAAGGAAAAGAAATTGTCAAGGGGTTCGTTAACGATTTAACCTGTTGTCCTTCCTTAGCGATAAGGTTGGTCATGATTTCGTCTTACGTTGCTTCCTTAGGCTTCTCTTAACCATCTTTATATACGTTCAGTTAGTATTTCAGTTATTAAGGAAAAGAAATTGTCAAGGGGTTCGTTAACGATTTAACCTGTTGTCCTTCCTTAGCGATAAGGTTGGTACTGATTTCGTCTTACGTTGCTTCCTTAGGCTTCTCTTAACCATCTTTATATACGCAAAGTTAGTATTTCAGTTATTAAGGAAGAGAAATTGTCAAGGGGTTCGTTAACGATTTAACCTGTTGTCCTTCCTTAGCGATAAGGTTGGTCATGATTTCGTCTTACGTTACTTCCTTAACCATCTTTATATACATACCGTTTGTATTTCCGTTATTAAAGAAGAGAAATTGTCAAGGGGGTCGTTAACGATTTTACCTGTTGTCTTTCCTTAGCGATAAGGTTGGTCATGATTTCGTCTTACGTTACTTCCTTAACCATCTTTATATACGTACCGTTTGTATTTCCGTTATTAAAGAAGAGAAATTGTCAAGGGGTTCGTTAACGATTTAACCTGTTGTCCTTCCTTAGCGATAAGGTTGGTCATGATTTCGTCTTACGTTACTTCCTTAACCATCTTTATATACGTACCGTTTGTATTTCCGTTATTAAAGAAGAGAAATTGTCAAGGGGTTCGTTAACGATTTAACCTGTTGTCCTTCCTTAGCGATAAGGTTGGTCATGATTTCGTCTTACGTTACTTCCTTAACCATCTTTATATACGTACCGTTTGTATTTCCGTTATTAAAGAAGAGAAATTGTCAAGGGGTTCGTTAACGATTTAACCTGTTGTCCTTCCTTAGCGATAAGGTTGGTCATGATTTCGTCTTACGTTACTTCCTTAACCATCTTTATATACGTACCGTTTGTATTTCCGTTATTAAAGAAGAGAAATTGTCAAGGGGTTCGTTAACGATTTAACCTGTTGTCCTTCCTTAGCGATAAGGTTGGTCATGATTTCGTCTTACGTTACTTCCTTAACCATCTTTATATACGTACCGTTTGTATTTCCGTTATTAAAGAAGAGAAATTGTCAAGGGGTTCGTTAACGATTTAACCTGTTGTCCTTCCTTAGCGATAAGGTTGGTCATGATTTCGTCTTACGTTACTTCCTTAACCATCTTTATATACGTACCGTTTGTATTTCCGTTATTAAAGAAGAGAAATTGTCAAGGGGTTCGTTAACGATTTAACCTGTTGTCCTTCCTTAGCGATAAGGTTGGTCATGATTTCGTCTTACGTTACTTCCTTAACCATCTTTATATACGTACCGTTTGTATTTCCGTTATTAAGGAGGAGAAATTGTCAAGGGATTTTTTAACGATTTAACCTGTTGTCCTTCCTTAGCGTTAAGGTTGGTCATGATTTCGTCTTACGTTACTTCCTTAGGCTTCTTTTCTCTTAACCATCTTTATATACGTACCGTTTGTATTTCCGTTATTAAGGAGGAGAAATTGTCAAGGGATTTTTTAACGATTTAACCTGTTGTCCTTCCTTAGCGTTAAGGTTGGTCATGATTTCGTCTTACGTTACTTCCTTAGGCTTCTTTTCTCTTAACCATCTTTATATACGTACCGTTTGTATTTCCGTTATTAAGGAGGAGAAATTGTCAAGGGGTTCGTTAACGATTTAACCTGTTGTCCTTCCTTAGCGTTAAGGTTGGTCATGATTTCGTCTTACGTTACTTCCTTAGGCTTCTTTTCTCTTAACCATCTTTATATACGTACCGTTTGTATTTCCGTTATTAAGGAGGAGAAATTGTCAAGGGATTTTTTAACGATTTAACCTGTTGTCCTTCCTTAGCGTTAAGGTTGGTCATGATTTCGTCTTACGTTACTTCCTTAGGCTTCTTTTCTCTTAACCATCTTTATATACGTACCGTTTGTATTTCCGTTATTAAGGAGGAGAAATTGTCAAGGGGTTCGTTAACGATTTAACCTGTTGTCCTTCCTTAGCGTTAAGGTTGGTCATGATTTCGTCTTACGTTACTTCCTTAGGCTTCTTTTCTCTTAACCATCTTTATATACGTACCGTTTGTATTTCCGTTATTAAGGAGGAGAAATTGTCAAGGGATTTTTTAACGATTTAACCTGTTGTCCTTCCTTAGCGTTAAGGTTGGTCATGATTTCGTCTTACGTTACTTCCTTAGGCTTCTTTTCTCTTAACCATCTTTATATACGTACCGTTTGTATTTCCGTTATTAAGGAGGAGAAATTGTCAAGGGGTTCGTTAACGATTTAACCTGTTGTCCTTCCTTAGCGTTAAGGTTGGTCATGATTTCGTCTTGGGCGTTGGTTTTATATTGTTAAATTAACTGGAAAACTGGTGAAATTGAAAACTGTGCCTTATAAAATTCACTTATGATTTGAAAACTGTACTTTCATAAAAATATTAAAAATTGTAATTTTATAAATTTTGCTTTCTCACCAGAAAGTATTGTAATCGTATATGTTTATATAATTTTGGTCTGAAAATGGTTTATATAGTTTGGTTTTAAAGAAGATATCCTCAAATTTTGAATTTCCGTAAGATTTAAAAAATAATCTCCTTGAAATATACAGGTGATTTAATCACGTTTCAATTTTAAATTGTATAACTGTTGGAAACAATATTAACATTACATTTTTACAACTTTGAGCGCTTATATATAGATCAAACTATTAAATATATATATAGAACAATACCCAAGCATAAATACGTTTAAAAATATTCAAAATCGGCCACCATTTTGGAAAAATGGTGGGTGAAATGAAAAATTTGGTAATATCTCTAGTTTTTACAAAATAAATTCTGGAGTTACCTTTTTAAAGTTTTTTTGTAACTTTTGTGCTTGGCGAATAAAACAGGGATTACACCTGTTTAAATCCCTCTTTATACGATGAAAATATACTCACTTATCAAATTTTCACTGTTTTGATTTGCACAAATGATAAGAGGGTCAAAATCGTTCAGAGAACCGCTAATATTACAACTTATCACATAATTATCTCTAATATTACCCCATCTATAAGATGTTTCTAAGCTATGACTTAGATGTAGTAGCCATAAATACAAGACGCTATTTGCATAGCGTAACTCCAAGTTTGACCACCAGGCGGTGTTTAATTTGCATGCTATTACATGTCTTGTGTGTAATCACAGTCTAGCATGTCAAAGCCTAAAATTAAAATTTATTTTGAGAACCAGAGTAGCTTATGTTTCTGTACACAGGATGTAATATTATGAGGAAAAGAGAGATTTTATTGGATGTACAGGAGGTTTTTTAAATTAACTCTAAAGGGGGAAATATTTCACGTTTTTCTTTAAAACTATGATAAAATTTGCAGAAAAAGTTTAATTTTATTTTATTTAGGGGTTATGATTAATAACGAGTTAAATCCGAAGCTCAATATAAAAAACTTAAAAATAAGCTGAATATAATTTTTGAATATACTTTTTTCTTAAAAAAATATTTAATCTCAAAATTAATTCATAATAGTTTTCTTTTTAAAAACACCGTGGGGCTCACTACAGTGAGTACGAGCTGGGCGTTCTGAACGGACCCTACGCTGATGTATAAGTTTTTCCATATAATCTTTGATTAGATCCTTAACTTTCAGGTCTCTCTTGACCAACTTTTGTTTCCTTCCGACACTGATGCTATTAGAGTATTAGCGTATTTTATGCTCTTTTCTTCCTTTTTTATTAGGCGATGATGCCCGAAATGTTTTTTGCTTTTAAACAACAAGAAAAAAAATTGGAAGGTGGCACTTATAGCAAAAATAAATTTATATTTTTTGATTCAGAAAATTTTGGTTTGACTAATAACAGGGAAATTAAAATATGAACGTACGCTATTACTATTTAAAGTATTATACATATGATTAAACGCTGCTGACAGTGAGAAATAATACAAGGTAAATGCTTTTATTGTGAGTTGCTTCCTGAATTGTGATTGAGATTTGCTGCTCTTTTGGATCACACTAAAATATTATACTGGTCTATATTTATAAATCCTGGAATGCTGATTTTCCTGTATTGTTTCAAATCCTGGATGTTAAATCCTTCACTAACAAAAAGAAGAAGAAAAACTATTTATCCTTACACACTGGTGTGCGACAGAATTTTACTTTTCTTACAAACGCCATATTTTTGAGAGGTAGCGATCAATTCGTTATGTTTGGATCTACACAAAGCATCGTTTCGTTTTGACTTAAAGGCTACGTTTGCGCGAATTTGATCAAAATCGTTAGAGCCGATTTTTATAAAATCGTAATCTTATCGTGTGTTTTTTTAAATTGTAATTAACCCAGAAATTCTGAGTTATGTAAATAATTGGAAAAACGTCCCAAGATATGGCCAAAGTATTTACCCATTCCAAATTTGATTAAAATTTGTTCATGCGTTTGGACAATAGCGCACGTAATACACGTCAGATATACAGAAAGAGATCATTAAAAAAGGTTCAAGCGTGTGCTACAACTACACTACTTAGAGTCTGTAAGCATATAGGGACAACTTCTTTTATGAAATTAAAGTCTTTTAAGCGGTTTACATTTTGGACACAGACAGACACGCAAATGAAATTATAATGGCCCTTGGTTTTAATTACGGACCTCAATAAAGCGAAATGAATCAAAATGGAATCCATCTTTTAATTTTTTGTGTGTTTGTCTAACATCTCACAAAAACTCTGTTTATATTAAGTTGTATTCGTCATACAAAAAGAACTATAATAATGATTTCGTACTGCAATTTTATTTCAACTTTAAATAATTTGTTTTCAGATTTATAGATTACGCCATGTTCTAGTTAGAGGAGGGGGGATTGATATCTGACCCCTTAAATTGGTCCTAGCGTTAATTTTTCGTCAAATAAGTATACATATTTGTAATGAGAATAATTTCTAGTTTTATTTTGATAGCTCACACTCAATATTTCAAAAAAAAAAAAAAAAAACCAATTTAATAGATTTTGACTCTTAACTACACTAAAGTCATTTTTGTTAACGCTTTATTTTTATTATATGTGGGACAATATAAAGCGAAAATGCAAAGTTTGAAATATATAGAATTTATCGTCTTGTATATGTAGATTGGTTGCGATTTACAGACAAATAAACGGACAGAAGCGCATGTGAATCTATAAAAGTCCTTGATTTTACCTTCGGATCCTAAAAATCCTTTTTTTACTTAGGGGATCTCAAAAAACCTTAATAAACTCAGCTTCGATTTTTTACTCACACATAACTCCATATTTTACAATTTACAAATTTTAACTTTGAACCTGATTTATTTACGAGCATTGGCGATGCGAAAAGTCTTGTTATTTCTTTTTATAGATGAGGGAAGCAAAGGAAAATCCTTGCCATCTTTCGTTTTGAAATCACGTCACGTTCCTGTGTTGTAAATTATTACAGAGCTTCAATGTTGACCGCTCGTTCAAATCACCAGTAGCCAAAGGCACAACCGTTGGAGTTACGGTTATTAAATTATTTCCGTTAGTGGAAACACGATTACTGGCGTCAGATCAAATTGAAAATCACTTGCGACAGTTAATTGTTGCTAGAGGGTGCGTTGTACACATTATGCTTTACATGATATACAGGATGTGAAAACATCCGTGTACAATACTAAAGCATAATTTAATACGACGTCATCGTTCTAGAATGTTATCAAGTGACAGACCTGAACATAATTTATTGCATAACGATATATTGTTCATAATTTATATAATTTATTTGGACGTCTGTTATAATTTGTGTATATAAAAACACGACGTTTCGTGAGAATGAATCAACTCACGTTATCAAGTGATAACATAGAAGATGTGAAATATGAAAAGAACTAACTGCCTAGTGGCGTAGGGCCATGTTGAAAATTAAAACTAGTATTTAAGGAAGGAACCTAGGGATAAAGTTAGGCTGGAACTGTCAAAAGAACTAGAACTAACCTTACATTACAAAAGGACCTTGCTATCCCTTATTCTTATTTGATGTCCACAGAAAGTCAATCTGTATTTGCCTATTGTTGATTTTTTTCTGATATTTACTATTATTATTTCATTTCATTAACACTTAATTTATCAATACTAAAGCAAAATAACAAATTATGTATTATTTATTATAATTGTTTTTTAATTGTTTGGTGATTTTTTGAAAAGTGATAAATAAAAATAGTCAAAACCCCCTTGCAACTAACCAAAATGGCTTAAATTGTAACATACCAAATTTCAATTTTCACGTTACTTTATCTGGAACAAATTTGCTTTTTGACATTTTACACTATATTCCATTGGAATTGAGTTTAATCTAGAAAATCGAGACAAAAACCTTTTTTTGAAAGTTATTGTTTCTATATTAATTTTATTTTGGTTGTTTAAAGGCGAACAACCTTTCGTTCAAACGCGTATAATAAAAGGAAGAAAAGTACATAAAATAAACACACCCTAGTATTCGAACGTGGTAATCACGTGAGAGCAGGAATAGAACAAGAGTCTGATAAGAACGATGATGGAGAGAAATCTAACCCAAGACTACATGAGAAAAGGTGTAGATCCAGCTAGGCTATTGCCACTTCGTACTCACTTAAGTGAACCACTGAGGGTTTAGTTTCTATTTTAAACTAGTATTGTCCCAAAAACTGAGCGGACGAATACTTAACATATTTAAGGTCCCCCGCTCAAAAATCTACAATTAAATTAAATTTCTCAAAAACAAATTCCTACTTTGATTGATAGGCCTATGTATTATCTATTCTTACTTTTTTAGGTCTGTCTACAATCCTATTTTGAACTTAAAATTACCTGTTTCAACAGTCAAATTGTCATCATCAGCTAGTGATTATTTCTTCCATCAGATAGTGACCTTCTTTCCATCGCTACTTCGATTGGCCTACTTGTCATTTGCGCTTTTACCATTGGCACCAATTAAATTGTTAATTTTAACATCCCCCATACTTTCTAATTATTCTAACCTTACAAAATACATGTGTATAATAATAGTTAAATTTCAAAATTTATTTGTACTTCTTTGAGTGGTTTTAGCATACTTTATCCACGAGTATTGTTTACCCAGACACTTGTTAGGTAAAAGTGACTCCAAACAAACTGTATTACCTCTCCAATCATAATTTTTCTCTATTATGAAAATAAAAACTTTTTTTATTTCCACATCTCTTGAACTCCTTCAAAGGATTATTCCCTCAGACTTGTATTTACACTTCTTGTCAGTTCTGTATTTGTATGGCAAGAATATGACAGCGTTTGTTCAAATATACTTGGTCTTGGAACTTCCAAACTTTGTTTTTCTTTCTGTCACTTCCTGATCTGTTATGTTCTATATGGCTTTACTTATTTACAAGTTGAGCAGAATTTTGGTCAAACAAAATCGATTTTTGTAATGTACACAATGTTTTCGTCTTCAAATTGAAAGTATAATACAAACAATTATCTGTAATGTTTGATAAGAGATTAAATTTGTTCGGCACAAGTTGATTGTATTAAAAGTAAACTTTAAAAATTAAATTTTGTTTTTAGAAGTGTCGATGAAATAATAGTATATTTCATCACTAGAACCAAAAGTGAAGTATTTCGAAACAAGCTCAAGTTTAACGGCCGAGGCAGGAAAATGAGCGAGGATCGAAAAGCTTCTTTTTGTTCAAGTGATGAACTATATTTTACGTTATACTGCAAATAATATAAGAAAACAATTTCAGAAAAACTAAATTGTTGTAACCTATTTACCTTCAAATCGATGGTAACAGCTGTTTTAACGGTTATTTACAATAGCGAGTATCGGTTGTTTTTATAGATGATTTACAATAGTTAATTAATTCGTATAAAGGAAGTAACAGCTGATGACCTCGACCTCAGCTGATGTTTTTAGGTTCTAGGACTAAAAACAACAACTTTAACATCTCAATGCGTGTATTGAAAACAGCTGTTTTTAAAGCAGTATGACGAAAAAAAGATTTTAAATACAGCAGGTGTACTTTGCTGTTAGGAGGAATAATAGTTTTGGGCGTTGTGATTACAAATCTATACTGGCTCTCAGATGTATTTCGAGAAAGGTGGACTAAGAAAATTGAAAAGTATTTCTAAGTCGAACTATATAATAATTGGTCGTTTTAAACTTTATCAACGAGTGGACAAGGTGTGGGACTTCCACAAGGCTCTGTCTGAGAGTATAAATTAAAACATCCCGGGTATTCTTAAGGGTTGCCCAAATAATCATAATAGCATAACTTCTTGGCTAACAAGGTTACTTTCTAACTGTCCTTCCTCCCATTTACAAATCTCTTTCTCAGCTGTTCCTCTTTATTCTTTTTAAATTTCCACTACGTATCTTTCTACGAATTCCCACTTTTGGTTTCTCGCCTAGTGTGGATCATACGTGATGGACGTAAAATCCATATTTCTCCCCGTTAGTTCTCCATTTTTCACATGCGAAAAGGTTGTACAGAGCACTTTCTCTGTTCCACAGTAGATGCAATCAGCATCTTCCGTCGTTTTTAACCTATGGAAGTAGTGCCAAAAACGTTTGTGTTCTTGATGGCTTGAGTTAAATAATAATTTACTTCTCTATAGCCTAACCTAACCCAACCATTGATTTACGTCACCAACCAGACTATGTCCCATCTTCTTTTACAATCTTTATCTCAACTTTCCTGCCATCTCTGTAATAGTTCAACTCTCACACTCTCTTTACTCTGTCTGCAATCATTCCTTTAGTTGTGTTTGAATCGCATGAATTTCTTTTGTAACTTTTATACATTTAAGAACTCTTTATATAATCTATATTAATTTTTGTTTTTAGACACTCAAATTAAATTTATTCTCGACAGGCTTGGATGCATTTTTCGAATATGAAAAATATTTTTAACGTACGTTACCTTAAATAATTTAAAAATAAGTATTAAAAATATTTAAGTCTGAATTTTACGCCACCCTTTATATGAACACTTAAAAACATTCTGGATTACTGATCGGTGCCCATGTAATGATCTTGGGTATCCTACTTTGTAATGAGTGCTGCAATCTCTTCCTAGTAGATTCACAGCAAAGACACTATAGTATATTCATGGCAGTGTGCTTAAAATCCAATTACAATATTTAAAAATACATTAGATCATTAAAGCAAAACGACAGAGAATTCCCTTGAGTAAAATTCATCACCCCCCCCACCATCGTATCCATGTAACCATATTAAACATTCTAATAGGATAAACCCTGTGTTCATAGCATGTATATTCAGAAAATTCCCTTAGAAAATAAGGTAATTCCCGTTCTGAATTTATGAGCAAGTGATAACAACACCATGTGGCTAAAATGTGTCTCTTCTATTTTTGTTCAAAATTTTTTATTGATTTTGGACCAATAGAAGTGTATATATGACCTGTCGTTTATAATTTTGGCTAATTTGTTGGGAAAAGTATGTATGCACATTATGAAAAAAAGTATGTAGAAAATTTAAGAAAAAAGTACCGGTATATTGTAAATTTAGGAAAAAAACAATGGTGAGAAAAATTAAGAAAAAGTATGTATTGAATTAAAGAAAAAAGTATGTTTAGAATTTAAGAGAAAATGTTTTTAGGAAATTTAAGAAAAAACTAATGTAAAACATTTAAGAGAAAGTATATAGGGAATGGAAGAAGAAAGTATTCAGAGAATTTAAGATAAAAGTATGTAAGGAATTTAAGAAAAAAAGTATTTAGGGAATTTAAGAAAAAATATAGATCTCGGAAGGTACATCGTGATTACCAGGACAGTAGTCACAATGGAAAAAGTTGTAGATCCAGCTAGGCGCCTTGGGATTGTCAGACTCGTCGTCAGAAAGTAAGCCGATGAGGGGATGAACACACTACAGTCCCCTATACCAACTTACCGGTGTAGCCGCTATCGTGCATACATCCGGTCAGTATCAACAATGGACAGACGGACAGACCGAAATTAACTTTTTCGATCTCCTGAGGTCATGAAACGTGAAAATTAGATAGT